>JAJJMB010010581.1:3131594-3467893 GCA_023531105.1 Papaver atlanticum
AATATACACAATAGAGATGAAAATAGACACATAAATGCGTCTATCAATCGGTTACACCAATTATCAAAACCGGTCATACCAAATCATAAGTCAGGCATTGTGATTAGTTATACCAAGATACATAACCTAAGTTAAGATAGGTTCTACCATCTCACACATATTAGTCATTCAAAGATTAGCAATGAATAACCGGACCAATAAGCCTATTGATTTCCCTTTCGATTCACGAAACAAGTTCATGAATTTACTTCCTTTAAACAAATGTAAAACATTGTTTCCTGTGATGAAATCTTCACCATAACCCATTCACATAATCATAACACTATATACAAGATTATGTCAATGTCATATCTGTGAAGTTCAAAAGATAAGCGTTATACTTCGTAGTCTAATTCCTTAATACTATGGTCATACTATTATGATCATGTCACATCACTAGAGTATAATATACAATATATACAGTATATACAGCTTCGCAGTTATGTTTAAATATAACACGACTTGAAAGATACGTTAGGAATGAAACAAGTTCAAGTCACTATTACTAACCTCAAGTGGAAGGATGATGTCATCGTTGTAGTTCGTTACTTCTTCACATTCTTCATGTCTTCGGAGTAATACTTGTATGTCTCAACATTCCTATACTTTCCAGTCTAACCTAAACGAAGTTTACTCTAGTATTTAATCAAGCGAATCTAGATGATTTTTGGTACTAAAATATGACAACCAAACTTGACATACCAACGCTTGGTGAGTTCAATCGAGCTATGCTCTAACACAAGTAGGTCCACGCAAAGACCCTCGAATAAGATTGTATATAGAGTTTTTCTCTTTTCTCTTCCATAATCAAAATGTTTAGAGAAAAAGTTAGTGAACCTGATTGTGGAGAAGATCATGGACAATCTCAAAAATCGATACCCAAGACCATGCCCAGTCGTATCCGAATTAAGAGGATCTGAATTCCAACAAGTATGAAAATTGCAATCTATCTTTGAACATGTGGATTCAACAAGAACAAGTCTTGTTTTTGATCTCAAATAATAAGGACTTAAACTATCTAGATTGGTTGCGCACCGCTTGTGATATTCCTATTATCAAGATAAAACAATATATTTCAGAAAAGGAAAAACAAAATAGACCATAAGTTTTGTTAACGAGGATAAATGTACCTGCAAAACACACACAGGACCACGCCCATATTTGAAAACTATACTGTATTAAATCGCTACAGATACTAGCATGTTGTCAGACTACGGACTGTAATGTAGTTGAGACCGAATTAACCCTTCAAGCAATTCAGCTGCAGTCTTGTTCCTTACGCCTCTTGAACCTCGCAAGATTCTGCGAACTTGATTCCCTTAGATGGCATCCTTTACAGCCTAAGAATTGCTTCAACCTCAGTAAAGACTATTGATACCTATCTTCCTCTATTTAACAGACAATCCTATATGATTTACCTTTTGATTTTTCAATATAGGTATGGAAATATATTTGCAGTAGACAAAGTTCAGCGAACCTCACGAATATAGAACACTTACATTCATTTAGATGGGGTTCCCGGATTACTAACCACATATAAGAACAATCCAAACAAATCAATGAAAAGTTTAGATATTTAACTTGTGGAATCACAAAATCTGAAACGAAGCGAACTTTGTGATTTTTATCTATCTCATTTCTGATCTAAGATTACGAAAACCCCAAAGATCAATAAGAACAAGATCCAGATACACAAATTATCAGGTAAAAGATAGTCTAAATGGGCTTTCACGGATCCATAATAAAGTCTTCAAAGTGGTAACTTAATTGCTAACTAGGTTTTAGAGAGAGATTAAAGTGAAGAGAAAGAAAGAGAATTTCTTTAAGGAGGATTTTTTTTTGATTTTTATTAAAAAGAAAAAATATTTGAATTTTGTAGACTAATGTCATCCCAAATCGTTTTTTTTCCTCCGGTTTTTCTTTCATACCCTCTAGGACAAAAAAGATACTCATACTTTTCTTGTGTTTGGTCCTTCTCACAATGAAGTAGCTTGTAATCTATATATGAGTCGGGTATATTATATTACAGTTCGGTATTTAGCTTTTGAATCTGAGTTTTTTTTTTTTTTTCCTGATTTGTGTCTTGTTTACTTACTTTATGGTGTGTTGTTGTTATGAATAATTTTTATGCAGATGTGTTTGATACTTTGATTCATTATTGGACATGGAGACTTCATATGAAATCCTTAAGAGTTGGTATGACGAAGTTGAATAAGGATATGATCAGGTGAACAGTATGGAAAGATGGGGTGTTAAAAAAGATGAAGAAGGTATATATTTGAAAATAAATATGCCTATATTTGGGAAAGATAATGCTAAAGTTAGTCTGGATGAGAGACTCTTTTTATCGATGGCAAAGAAGAAAATGCCATAAACACCATCAAGGTAAATAATCAATTTTAAAGATTGAGATTAACCCACTAATCCACTTGTATGAATGCTATTCCACTCCATATTTTGGTAATCATAGAGGTAAGAATTTTTGCAAGCAATTTCATTGCCAAATCGCTTATAACATGCTAACAAGTTCGTTCAAGTTTTATTTTGTTATCCAATTTGTTTTTCAGTCTTTCATGGGAAAACTTCTAATATATCACTTGTTGTTGTTCATTGTGAAATGATCATATACTGATTTGGGAAAGCTACACTGGAAAAATGATCGAATCAGTAGTGTAAAGTCAGCGTGATGAAACTATTATAAGTCATGTGGAAAGAATTCAAACTCAATATATACATGTTCATTGAATAATTTAAAGTCTTCCTTTGTCATATTTTTTTTTTAATTTACTTTTGGTTCAGACTTTTTGTTGATTAAGCGAGAGAGTTGCATATATATGATTAACATGGTTAAGGCATCTTGATATGATTATATAGACGTTTTTAGATGAACATAGTTAAGCTTTTTGAAACTATTACTGTTACTTTTTCACTTTGGCAAGTTTATCTTAATTGTGATTGTTACTACACCTAATGGTTTATACAGCACTATTAAGTTCATGTTGCACAATTATGTTTAGAGCTTTTCAATCATAAAATAATGTTTAGAGTATTATCCATGGTCTAGAAAAATCCACCAATAATACTGATAATAATGGTGACTTTGTTAAAATATTAGGTTAACAAGATTTTGTTTCTAGTTAGTAGTTTCTCTAGCAGTAGTAAATAAATGCTATTTTTTTTTCTTTCAAAATTAAACGAAATAAACATAGCAGATACCTAAAATTTGTTTCCACCCGTGTATGATAGAAAATTTGAGAAAAAAAATTACATTAATCTAAGTCGTCGAAGATATGCGGCTGAGAGTAAAAAGTAAAGCTCAAACGTTTTTCTCTCTCTTCCAGTTTATGTATGGTGATGTGGGAAGTATGGTATTTTACAAGACATTTACACATGGATGCCAAATCATCCTAGATGCATTGGTTGCAAGATTTTTTATCCACGCAAACTAACCCTTCATTCAAAAAGGAGAGAAAAAAAATCCAATCAAGTGAGAGAACACTTCTCATATCCCAACAATATAAAATGATATATCTTGTTGTAAAACGAGTGATATCATTCTCTCTTCTTTCCTCACCACTTCATGATTTTTTTTCTTTATTTCTTTTTGTTTAACCAAAATATCTTCTACTTGTTTATCTGTGAGGTCGAAGAAGCCATTAATGTTTATTTACTCAGAACATCAGTTTTTAGTCTAGTTATAGAATCAGATACCACTTCATCTCCTCCTTTCAACAACAACAATAAGAAGAAAAGAAAACTTAAGAGAAAGAAAATACAAATATCATCTATAATCTGATAGATATTATATCTCTTCATCACCATATTTAATATTTGTTCTTAATAATATAAAAAATCAGTGCTAGATGAGTTTTGTAAAAAAATTCAACGATTTTTATTTGTATCTTGTAATTTCAACTAAAATATCTTTAAAACCTTCTTGATCTGCAAGTAAATGTTTTTTCTCTGATCATTTAGCTTAGACCATCAAAAGCTACTTTATGATCATCCTAAAACTACCCTTTGTTTTTTCATTTTATGAAGATCTGATTAATATTCTTATTATGATCTTATTTGAAACCTTCTTTTCTTTTTCACTCATATAAGAAGCATAAAAAGAAACAATACATACTAAACATTTGGATTTTGGATTTCTTTTCTATGAATCTGAAATTTTTGTATCAGACGAGCTCATCTCATATCAGATTTTTTTTGTCCAAAAAACTAAAAATTCAGGCATTTTTCTTCGATTAACTAGTTTCTTTGTCAAGTTATTGTTATGTTTTGGATCTTCGTTTATATTTCGATGCTTTGAATCTTTATTCATCCTCATCAATCATCACTGGAATAATGATCATGTTTAAAATAATTATTGTAAGACCTTCAAATCTTTCTCGTTCTCTGTCTACTGTCAACTATTTCTCTCTATATATTGTTTATTGTTACAAAAAGTTGCACGGAGCATTAAGAGTAACATAGACAGACGCATTCGTGTCCCTGTTATTTCTAATCATGACAATTCTCTTGTAACAATTAGGTAGGGTAGGGTTTAGTTTTTACTTGCCTAAAAAGAAATATAATCGAAATTTTGGTTAAGTTTGTTATTGGTCAAGTCAATATTCATTTCAGGTATTGGGATTGTGTGTAAATACCCGTCTCTTGTATCTGTTTCAGTACTTTCTCAAAGTTAAACAAATATTGTAATCACGAAAAGAAATTCCAATCAATTAATGAGTTTATTTTTATGAAAAACTTATTGAATAGTAAAAATACATGTTGATGGAAAATTTATTTTATGCTTTAAGACACATTATTGTTAAAGGGAAAGCCAAAATGTTTGGGGGAAAGCTGACTTTTAGTCAAATGTATTTGGTCTTGACTAGGTTAGGGTTAAATCATCAATAACATAAAACAAACACAGTTTTGAATTCAATTGTATCATGGCAAATTAGGAAACCAGGGGTAGTTGTAGATAACTGAAAACCCTTACTGGGTTATAAACGCTAACTCCACTCTACTGATATCAATCCTGGATGTATCAATTAGGAAGAACAATACCAGATTCTAAACCTCAAATAAAAGTCTAAACCCCAAATCCATAACCTCCAACATGAATCGAGATTCAATTACAACGAATTCCAAAATCCCAGTTAAAACTCAGCAGGTCAAAATGATAGAAGCCTCTCTGGTTGAGTAGGTGTTCTTATCTACTAATCCTGTATAAATGGGGTTTCAATAATGAGGTCTCTCATCTAGCTACCTAAAATAATAAATTAAAACCAATACGTACGGAGCTTATGAAGCAGAGTATCGCAAACACCAAGGAAGTAACACAGAGATAAATCCTCTTCTTGTAATCAACCAAAAAAAATGAAGAAGCAAACTATTAAGCACTTCGTGAGCCCTTAGGTCAATCCTGATGACCTTGCTGATGGACCCGACTAATGGCCGTTATCGGGTAACGGAGGCACTGCCTACCTATAACATGGGTTCAAGAGCTGAAAACGTTGCAAAGCAGATTGAAAGGTTCATAACCGTGTTGCAAACTAGCCACCTCGGGTATTTGTCACCCCATATTATCTTGTGACACCATTGACTTATTGTAGTGAGCCACTCCACGTATTTGTGGGTCACGAACAAGTATATGGTAACCACATCTAGGAAAACCAGGAGGAGAGCACACACCAATACAATGAGCTAGTTTTCTGTGATAACTTTTTCTACATCCTTGCCACATGAATATTTCTGGTGCACTGCATGGTCTCAGCTGTAATATTTGGCCATGGATATATATGTACCCAACAAGTCTTGTTTTGTATCTGACTCAAATACCTCAAAAACAGTTGTATGAGTGATGTTTGAGCAATCTGACATCATGTTATTTTATTTTGGAAATTTTATTAACATGCATACTGATACCCAAGTTAAGGCCAATTATTAGGTTCCCTTTTATGTGGACCATTTTAATAAACCTATTAGATAAATTATTTTTTATAATAATTACATTCTTTATTACTTTACCTTCTTATATATTGAGATTGATATTATTAGTTTGGTTGTTTGATTTTACTCTCCCTTAACTAATTTATTTTCTAACTAGTATTTCTTTTCCTAACCAATTTATAATAATAATAATAAGAAGAATTTTTTTTACTTAAGAGCAAAGACATATATAAATTTTAGTATAATTAATTCTCCGAACCTTAGCTTTTACTTCTCCACTAGATTTTTTTCTTGGTCAGCAAACCTGTTTCTTTAATTTAGAGTCTGTTATAAAAGTCTAGGTCTTTTGGAATCGTGTCTACAAAAGTATCAACATTGGTTGGTTTTTTTATTTCAAGGATAAAATGTTCAAGATATGGATTCTCCCTACTGTTATGATCTGGTTCTTCATTTCAATCGCACCCTCATTTTGCTGCTAGATTTCACACCAAGCAAGCTGTCGTATATGGCATCAAAACGATAATATATTTTTGTTCTAGCGTTTTTAGGTTATTATGTTTTTATTATCTTAATATATTAAATTATCACACATTATCATTTATAAAGGCGGCTCATTTTTTATATGATAATATTTTGACATTTATATTATTAGTAAAAAAGAAACTATTTAATAATTATAATATCTATTTTTTAAAAGCGATAACAATTATAATATCAAAACCTTTCGTGACGAAATTTTTATATCTTTTGTTTTTAGATTTTATCGAATAAGAATTGTATTAACAATGTAATTGTGTTCTCAAAAGATAATTTCTTATTAACATGGAAAACAAATAAATAAATAAAAACTATTAAAGGCAATCAGTAAATAAAGTTATATATTTTGAAACGCCTAAAACTAGGTTCATGCATCTCCTAGAACATGTTTAGATTGGATACAGTATCACGCGTTTGGAAGTCGGAAGCAGAAGTCAGGAGAAAAATATTTTTGCTCCACAAAAGTCGACTTTTTGTTTCTAGAAGTTGTTTCGATATTTTTCACTCAAATGAACTTCTTGCTTTTTGACTTTTTGAAATTAAAAAGATACTTCTGGATAAAAGATTCAAATTCTATTCGTTTGTAATGCTAAAAGTTTTGATCTTATGTATTATCCAAGGGTAGAGTTTCTGTTTTCACGATGGAAAGTTCATGCATGCATATATCAAAACAGATTTTTCGATCCATCACTTAAGCTCCCTTTTCTTCGATGGTAATCATCATTGTTGGAGATCATACCAATCTTATGTCCTTCATTTTTACCAATATTTAGTTTCATGTTTTTTTTCCTGCTCATATCTTTTTTCTCTAATATCTTGCAGTATATGATCTTTTTATTTTTGTGCATTTGTGCAACTGACTGTTCTTGTAGCATACTCTATGTTGTTTTTCTTTATTTCATGCCAGAATGTATTCAAGTTGAGTTGCTAACGTTGTTGTATTTAAACCTATTTTAGATTTGGATCTTAGGTACACAATCGCGAGTTATTGGAATGAGCATTATGCATTCTCACTTAAAAAAATTATTATGCCACTTAATAATTACGAATAATACTTTTTAACGTGCGACAGAAACTCAAACAACTGTCTAGATTACTAACTCAAACCTCTGATCCGTTTTGTTGAAACTAATTGTTATCTTCTAACTCAATTAACTCGCCTGGATCTGACTCATTCTATCTGAATCCAACTTACTACATCCGTCACAAAACTATTAAATTATAGGATTATAGAAAACTTTTAAATCTAGTCAGATATGTGCCCAACGAGTCAAATTTTATACTTGATTCAAATATCTCAGAATCATGTGTATAAGTTGAGCTACACTTTGAGCTACACATCAGAAAATGAAAAACAAACAAACATGTGACATCTGATTCGGGTCAAGTCAGATGCCAAATCAAATTTTAACTCCTGTTTCAGCTTTGAACTAGGCTACAGATTCGTTTTGAGGTTTTACATAGAATCGGTCAAGCCTTCAGTTTGTCAAATTAGACGAGGTAGCGCAGGTTAATAGCCAACAACTCATATTAGTAACTACTAGAAGAGAGACACCGAAGAAAAAGGCCATCCAAATTTCCAAGCTCTTCAATGTCAACATACTCAAACTAATTTCATCCCGAAAGAAGAAAAAACTAACGATGAAAAAAAAAAGCTTTTGATGGGATTATTCGATCTTACACTCATTACACCTGCGAATCCAGAATACAAAAATTAATGGGGCACATATTTTTCTTGAATTTTTTTAAGAGTGCTGAATAGTACCTCTCCTGATGATATATCTTTAAGTTTAGCAATTGATATAGGACAAATACACATACCCTAATTTTACAATAATCCCAATTTGCAGTGAAATATATCAAGATGCTAATATAAAAAAAGAAAATTAATCACAGAAAGATTGTAAAGATCAGTTGGGGAACTGGTATACGCCATCTTCTTTACCAAAACCTCTAAACTTTGGAAGATTAATGAGAGAACCATTTCCTTAATTTTTTTGGGTAATTTTTGATTGTGGGAGATAGGGATGGAGTTAGTTTTACGGTTCGGAGCAGCAAGTATCTCGCATATACTTTTTTTCCATAGAAATTTTATGGGGGCAGATGGCTTAGTTGCTGCCGGACACTTACTAGATATACGTAGCTGATGATGGGTTTAAAAAATCTTATGGGGGCATGTGGGGTTGTGGATTCACCCCTGACTCATCGTATCTGAATCTAACTTATTACAACTTATCACATACGACTTAAAAATTATTAAATTATAAGATTAAATAAAACTTTTAAACAAAACTTTTGTATGGAAAGTTTAAATTTTTTTCCATACAAATACCTGATAATCAAGCTGAGCAATACGTCGATCAGAGTGAAAAGAACAAAAATTTGACATCTGATTCGGTCAAGTCTGATGTCGGATCAGATTCTAACCGACCGTGCTACGTACCCAACTCACACCCCACCATTTCCCCCCGTGATCATGTATCATCTCTCAATACCTCTGGAACAAACAAGGGGCATCCATTAATGTTAAATTGTACCACTAAGGTGACGGCATGTCACGAGGGAAGGAATTGGGGGAAGGGTTCTGGGGGTGTAAAGCATTTTCGGATTCTAACTCCTGTTTCAGCTTTCAACCAGGCGATAGATTATTTTTGAGGTTTTACGATTGAACAGGTCAAGGCTTAGATTAGTCAAAGTCAGAGGTAGGCGCAGGTTAATAACCTATCGCCAACAGCACATATTAGTAACTACAAGAAGATAGACACCGAAGAAAAAAGCAAGCTCTTCAATATCAAACTAATTTCATTCCGAAAGAAAAGAAAAACAACACTAACGAAATTTCAAAAAAAAAAAAAAAAAAAAGCCTTTTTGATGGGATTATTTGATCTTGAGAAACATTTTGCTTTCTATGGAGCTTATCATAGTAACCCAATAAATGTTTTAATTCATATGGTTTTTGTTTGGCCAATTGCTTTCTCACTTTCTGTTCTTCTCTATTTCACACCATCAATCTTCAATTTTCTTCCTCAGATACACTTTTCTCTACTTGGGAATGATTTTCACTTGATTTTCAATCTTGGGTTTTGTTTAACTTTGATTTATTGCTTATTTTACATCTCTTTTGATATCAAAGCTGGTTCTTTAGCTGCTCTTATGATTCTTGGATGCTGGATTGGTGGGAGTGCTGTTGCTATTAAGCTTGGTTATTCTCTAGCTTGGAAGGTAAGTGGTGATGATTACTGGTCCTTCTTTTCATTCTATTTATCTTTTGTTTGTGGATTTTATTTTGGGTTCTGTTCTGTTGCTATTAAAACCTCATATGATCAAGATGGGCTAAACTATTGTGATTAGGTATTAGTAAATTTCTGTTTGAAATTGATGGATTTCCAACATCCAAATACGTTTTAAGACACCGTTGAAGAACTCCCACCAATTTTTCTTGTGCTAGTTTCACAGGGTTGAAGTGTTTTTGGACTGAATTGCTTCATTTCAGTGCTAATTCTTTGTTCCCTTTACTGTTTATACATCAACTAGGAGCCCCTCTAGTTATTGGGGTGGGTTAGACCCCTGGGCGTGTATTAAGTGTCTTCTGAGCACTTCGGCTTTGGAATCTAGTTGAAGAATTTAGGAAAGCAGTTAAGACGCATAATTACAATTTACAATAGCTAAGAAACTAAGACGTATTAGCTATGAACTGGGCCTTGTTTATGCAACATTTATTGGTTGATTTAGTGTTTCAAGTGATTATATTCTTGGTTCCTTGGCGTCTAGGTTAGGTTTAATGAATCAGGTTCAGGTCTATTTGGTCCATCTGGTATGTGAATTACGTCAGGTGGTTCAGCTAGTAGAGAAAGTGAATAAAGGGCAGTCCGTATTAATTAAACTTATCCATCTTTTGACTTGCATGCTTGGTATCGTAAGAATGAATTCTATCTAGAATGAATTTCCTCAATGGACTGATATATCAGCTCCAAATAAGAAAGACTGTTAATATTTGTATAGGGAAGTGCAGAGTATTAGCAATTTAGACTATCAACTAGACTTGTTTCTTGATGCTATTAGATCACAATACTTCCTGGAGAGACCTTACGGACTTGCATAACGTCACAGCACAATTGCAAAAACATTATTGGCAGGTGGCAGAGTGTAGTTAGTTGGAAGTGTTGTATTTGTATGTGAACAGCCCTGTGTGGTTAGTTGAAAGATTTCATGTGAAAGGGGGAAAAGGAAAGGAACCGCGGAGAACACTTCAAAAGAATGATTTGTCCGGAAAAAGTTCTTGTTCAATGATTAAGCTTGAACAAGAACTAATTAGATAACCTTGTAATTAACACATGCCTGTTCCACAATTCACTGATTAAGCTTCTCTAAATGGGTCTAAGACAGTTCATTTCAACTCTATCCGGTTCTGTCTACACGTTCACTTTTATTTTTGAACTTGAAAATTGGAGACTTGCATTACCATGATTTCTTTAGCCATTGCCTCACAGTAATTCCGCCTGATGGTAATTGCAATGTTCATTCTTATATACTCAGGTAGTGTTGGCATCTCAAATATTCTGTTGGGTAGCACAGTTCATAGGCCATGGAGTTTTCGAGGTAACTAATGAACCATAAATATCATTTCGAATATTTCATGATCACCCATCAGATTGCCACCACTTGGTATTTGTTCATTTTAATACTTACTTTCTTTGGTTTCATTAGTAAATTTTAAAACTCTTAAAACATCTGCAGAAACGAGCTCCCGCTTTGCTGGACAACCTTTCACAAGCCTTTTTAATGGCTCCATTCTTTGTTCTCCTTGAGGTAACTGTATTTATACGCCTCCTACAACTAATGTGACTTTCTTAAACTCAACAACTACGATGAGACTGATTTCCAAATGTTTGGTTTTTCAGGCCCTTCATATGTGCTGTGGTTATGAACCATATCCTGGCTTCTATACAAGTGTACAGGTAAAAGTAGATGCTGAAAAAGAAAAGTTGGAAGCCAAGAAGAGAAAAAAAGTTACTTAAATTCTAAGCAGTTATTGTCCTAGGTTGAACTGTAATTTGTACTTAGCAGTGTGATTGTGCGCTTGAATGTGTCGATGTAAGGGAAGTGCCAGAGCTACATTTGTAATATCTAAAGGTTGTATAAGCGAATTTAAAACATTAGCACACTAGCAGTATTTAGTACAGAAATAGCTGAAACAAGAGGACCATAGATTCCAGCACTAGGGATCCTTTGTGTGCCATTTCCAGCCCAGTAAAACCTAATTTCAAAGGTATTACTAGTAGCAGACTCATTGAATCTTTTAATGACTGCATTACGAGCTACGCCCGCTGCTTCCACAATATCGAAATCCTTCAACTTACACTTTCCCTGCAATGGCTAACAAGTTAAACAAAAATGATTTCTTATGTTATATCAAGGAAGTTTTTATTTTATTTTTAGGATGGCATTACCTGAATGTAGACATTGAATACACGCCTCGCAAGACTGTCTTGTGAATTTTCATTTGGGAATTATATCTCAGCGAAGCGGAGATTCACAGAATAATTCCCATTAATCAAACAAAGAAAACTTAGACTGAGTATAGTGGAGGAGAAGAGTGGGAAGACAACGAGATAAAATCGTGGTTTTTTGTCAAATGCCGTTTCTCTCTGCTGGAAAGCAAGAAACGTTGGAGGGGATTTGGACAGGGGCGAGGAAACAATCCTCCCTGGAAAAGGTACAAAAACAAGGATTCAATCCTTGTCTACTCTTTTTTTTATTAAAAAAAAAGCTAAAAAATATAATTTAAATTGATCTCTTTTTTAATCTATAAATATATTAAAACCAGATTTTGGGCCCACCTTTGATATTTTATATAAATAAAACATTTTTGGGCGAATATCCTGTCCTCGCCTATACCGAAATCCCCTCCCTAACCACTAGATTCAACACTTTCCCGGTGCTTACGTGTCAACACTTTCCGCCTGATGGTTTGATTAATTGATGATGATCATGGAATTATAAAGCAGTAAAAGAAAGAAATTGAGATGATCATAAATTCAAAAATAAGAGAAGAGATTAAACCGAGTATTGTACTGTACCTATGAGCATCCGAGTATTTACTGTATTTCGGATCAAATTCTGGAAACGGTAACATGGTCGCTCTTTCTCGATGACTTTTGTGTGTTCTGTAGATTTGTATTTATATAGTTAAGTGGTGATATCGGGAACGTTCATTAGGTTTCCTGATTACTTACAAACCTTAAATAGATTTCGCGCCAAGTTTCTGGATTCCTAATTTAGATTTTATTATCTATACATAACTGCTGATTCTATTAACTTTTGCCAATCTACTGAGATTCGAGCTCGATTGATTTATTCACGAGGAGTTAATTATAGTAGTGATAAATATCAAGATCACGAACAGTTATTCTATTGATGGTGGTTAAAAGTAGTTCTGTTATTAAAAAATCTGTTAGTTATTCAAAAAGGAAGAACAAATAGGCTCTATATTGATTTGGAATTCGGTATCAGCGGAATCAGAAATAGAGAGACTTTGTATCAGGTAATTTTCATGTTCTTTCTTCAAAAGAGGTGATAATTAGTGTTAGTGTATGTTTTAACATTAAAAGTGATATTCTTACTGAAAGTGGTAATGTGTTAGGTCTCTGCGGTTAAAGATCTAAAGACCTAAGGAACTGGGCGGGTTACGCATTCATAACTTGACACTGGTGAACAAAGTATTAATGGCGATATTCAAAAAAAAAAAAAAAAAAAAAAAAAAATTTTTTTTTGTTAATAAATTTTTTTTTTTTTTTTTGATAAGAATGGAAGATATATTAAGAAAAGAGGAATTTACAGAGGAGTTCCACCGGTGGTAGATTAAAAGAAAAAAATGAGAAAACAACACAATTACATAAAAAGAGCATCCCAATTAT
The DNA here is from genome assembly GCA_023531105.1 of Papaver atlanticum. Classification (NCBI taxonomy): domain Eukaryota; kingdom Viridiplantae; phylum Streptophyta; class Magnoliopsida; order Ranunculales; family Papaveraceae; genus Papaver; species Papaver atlanticum. The sequence goes on from JAJJMB010010581.1 coordinate 3,145,028, forward strand.
TAAGAATGGCGCTAGAAAAATTCAGATGAACTCTTTGACCCGATGCATTTGCCCAAGCAAGGATCATGGACTTGGCATCTATACAAAGATCAGAATCTGTCTTGAAGTTGTAATTGTTCTCGAAGATGCGCCTGTTACGTTCTGTCCAAATGGTAAAGATTACCGCGGCTGGAATTAGATCCCAAAGTAATTTCCCTGCAGTGGTGAAGTGAACTTGGTGCCAGCCAAGAGCAAGCATCTTCATGTTTCTTGGAATTGCCCAAGACCAACCCTCTTTTGGTAACACCGAAGACCAAACTCTATGAGCTATTTTGCAGTGCAGGAAGATGTGATCATGGGATTCAATGTCATCACCGCAAAGAACGCAGGAGTTATAAACGGCAATACCTTTTATCTGCATCATGTCAAGGGTGTTTAGTTTCTCATGGATTAAACACCACACTAGGAAGTTGATCTTAGGAGGTATAGGTTTCTTCCATACAAAGTAGTGTGGAAAATCATGAACACCATAGTCTGCAGTGAGTTTAGAATAGAGAGATTTGACTGTGAAAATACCGGATCTGTGCAATGACCAACGCCTTGTATCTGGAAGGTCATCAAGAGATGGTGGGTTGCTTCCAATCATCAGCAACAATTCTGCAGAAGAGTTAACTTCTGAACCCGAGAGATTACGTTTAAAACTGAACATCCAGCTTCCATCCGTAGAGATCATTTCAACCATCTTTTCGTCTCTATTTGTTGTGAGTTTGTACAGCACTGGAAAATATGAAGAAAGAGAAGAATTTCCCCTCCAGATATCGTTCCAGAAGGAAATCGCTGCACCAGAATGGATAATTAATCTTGAATTCGTACTCACCAAATAGGCTGTAGTTGCTATTGTTTTCCAACAGGAGACACCGTGTGCAGATTTGACTTGATTTGGAATCCAGCTAGGGAAATTGTCACCGTATTTATCAACTATAATTCTATACCACAGCCTGTTCTTCTCCTGGCCAAACCTCCAACACCATTTTGCAAGCATGGCTAGATTCATCTTCTTCAGATTACACACTCCCAAACCTCCTTTCTCCTTATCAGCACAAACTAATTCCCAACTAACCAGATGAGAAATCTTGGGAGCACTATTATACTCCCAAAGGAAGTTTCGCATTTTACGTTCTAAAATTTTGATAATAGAAGCCGGGGCCTTGAAAAGAGAAAAGTAGTAAATAGGGAGCGAGCTCAAAATGCATTTCAAGAGAGTAAGTTTACCTCCCTTAGAGAGTGAAATTTGCCTCCAAGCGGACAGTCTCTCTTCAAATTTCTCAATAATGATGTTCCATATTTGCTTAGAATTCGCTTTTGCTCCGAATGGCATGCCCAAGTACATGAACGGAAGATTGTCAGTGGCGCAACCAAATTCTGAAGCCCAAATTGAGATCTCGGGCACATCTCCAATTGCTATAAGTAGAGTTTTCGACGTATTAACCTTTAATCCGGCAATGTATTCAAAACACTTGAGCGCAGAAAAAAGGTTGTGGAGCTCATCTCTGCCATGATCAATGAAGAAAATTGTGTCGTCAGGATAGTGTAAATGGTTTACAGTAATACTTGAAGGAGACACTGAAAAACCACTAAACAACTGAAGATTTGACGCTCTATCCATGTATCTAGAAAAGCCCTCCATGGCTATATTGAATAGGAGCGGCGAGACCGGACAACCTTGTCTTACTCCTCGAGAACTAGAAAAATAACCAAATGGTGAGCCATTAATTAACACAGAGAAGGTTGAGTTTGAGTAACAAAACCTAAGCCACTTGCAAAGATTTGTGCCGAAACCCATTTTGTTTAAAACAAACTCAAAGTACTTCCAATTAATCCTGTCGAAAGCCTTTTCAAGGTCTATTTTGCAAATTATTCCTGCCTTACCCGATTTCAGTCTTGAATCAACCAACTCATTTGCAATTAAAGTGCCATCAATGATTTTCCTTCCTTCAATGTAAGCACACTGTACAGGTGAAATGAGCTTGTTCATTACTAACTTTAACCTTGTGAAAAGACGAGGGTACCCAAATATACCTCAATCTAAAACTTTTCCACCTATAAGTCCTTTTCCGAAAGTGATTGTCTATGGACTGAGTCGAGACAATACAACTAATCGGTTCACACTTCGTGTGATCGTCTATGGATACAAGATCGAGAAAATACAACAACAAAGTATGTTTACTTGATAATAGGTTCGGACTTAACCAAACACTAGGGATTATCTATCAAGTAAAATAGGAATTAACGTTTGTGTATTTTACTTCTAATTATAATAAAACAATTATAATTGCTAAAATAGAAAAGTAAAAGACACAACAAGATTTTGTTAACGAGGAAACCGCAAATGCAGAAAACCCCCGGGACCTAGTCCATAATTGAATACTCTCAGAATTAAGCCGTTATACAAAATCAAACCAACTTCATATAGTTGAGACCAAGCAACTAAACATATAGTTCACCTAGTTCCCTCAGTATTCTTACGCCTCCAACTTGTAATAAGTCACGTACTTGGAACAATTCCTTTGGTTCGTATTCCAAACAGTAAAGGAACAACAAATCTGTTCGGTAACAACTCTTTTCAAACAACGTGATATGATTTTGACAAAGGTTCTTCCGTTTAACCAATAAACTCCTTTGTCGGGTCCTTAAATCAATCTCTCAACAACTACCGAAGTAATTGTTAGACTATGCAATCAATACTGTTAATCACAAAGAAGTGTATTGATGCCGATCTACTCAACTAATCAATCCAATCTATCACAAAGATAAAACGATAATAGTTGGATCCCTTTCCAGCCGAAACAAGTATTGTGCACACCAAAGATTATGAACCCAAAAAGTCTTATTGTCTTCAAATCTTCTTTAATCTTCAATCAGCACCTGCACACAATCAACTTGAATATCTTGTGATCAATCACACACATAACGGAGTCTGTTAACGTTGGATTATCACAAGACGTATTTAGATCTACAAACAGTCTAAAGATCCCCGTCGAAACTTCGATCTAGTTTGAGTGAATCTTATATCAGAAGAGAAGATAAACAAACTAGGTGCAATCAAAGTTCAACAACCGTTAGTCAATCAAATCAATCGAAAACTAATAATAAACCGCAATTATCTAGTTTCCCACCAACGGTACTAATAGAGCTTCTCAATCCCAAAGAAGTCTTTTAACTGAGCGGCCGTAAGATATTTCGATTAATTAGGTTACTTTCCTCTCCGAATAGGCGGCTCCACCAGTAACAACACAACTAGGTAGTTTTGCATGCTCTGAGGATTAGTTTGCTCGAAATGCAAACTTCAATATTTATAGACAAGGAAGTTTGGACACCAAGGAATTTCCAAAACCGAATATTTTCAAAGATATGCAATAAACACAAAATCGGTTTTCATAACTCCTGGAAATGTACTGTCCAAATATTGACCGAAATCCTAATAGAAAAATCTATAATCAGTAAATGCACATTACTAATTATTTTTTTCTAAAGATATGCATTTAATTGCTGGAGATTAAATAGCATATAAAAACTAAGAAACCTTAAATAAAAGATTCTCAATTATTTCGATCCTGGGATTCTCCTTTAGCTATTAAGGAATATCTTTGAACAATTAATGATAAGAGTTACTGCACATGTTCAAAGTATGTCGGCATCTTTACTTTGCAAGTCCTTTTTCATACTTGCAATCTTTGAAACGATTTGCCACACTTCCAAACAAGTTTAGAATTGGTTCGTCTGAATTACAAGAACTATGTGATTGATTATCCTATCAAATCACCAATCATGGGTTTCGCAGTTCTACCAAAACAAGTTCGGTTCTACCTCCATGTGAGTGCAGTGCATAGTCACGCTAGTTACCAAAATTCGGTTGACTAGGTACTAGGATCGGTTCCCCACAATTTATGGTAATTACCTGTATTCGGTTGCACATGTCCATAGGATCAGTTCCTCCAAAACTATAAACTTGTTGCACATGTTCATAGGATCGGTTCCCTTAGCGTGACTGCTTCTCCATGCTTTCTTTCTAAGAATAGAGACATCGATTAAATATGCAGTTTTATCTAGTTTTACAATATTTATAACCTTGTAATCATCAGTCTTGCAATCATAACCAAAACCACACATGCCGATATCATGTTTCCTATACTTTTATGATGATTTGGGTATTATTTTGTGCTCTCTGGTGGCTGGGTTCCGAAGAAAAAAGAGTTGCTTACTAGCATCCCAAACGTAAATCAGACCATTACAATAACCAAATAATTCAACATCACAATATATAGTTTCGAATTTGGATTCGTTTTTAACAGCGTCCTTGGATTTACTGATTTCGATCGACGAATATATTGAATCATAACCTAAGGAGTAGATTTCCCAGCTGCACCTTCCAGGGACATAGTCACTAGCCATTAGGCTAGGGATGTTCTTTTGGACAGTAATTTTCTGGTACATCTTAACAAAACTACGATGAGAAATTATTCGAAACCAAGACCTACAAACACACTTACACGTAACTAATGATCTCATTGGTATCCTTGCAAGGATCTCAAGATAGACATCTTCTGGAATGCTCGACATTGATGCTTCGTCTTCTTCTTTACTTTGAGAGAAATAACCTAACCAGGATTTCCTGTTTTGAGGTCTGAGATATATATCACTTACCATATTAATACGTGACGAGGACCACGTTCTAAGACTAATTGAAATTTGGAATCCTTTTACTTGAGTCCTGTTAATAGGAGGGAAACAATGGATTTGAGGAAAGAAAGAAACTAGCTAAACTCTAGTCAATGTTCGGTCAAATCCAAAAGGCATAATAAAAAAGAATTATTTTATAAATTCCAACTGTACCCTTAATAACTTAAATACACTTTCAAATGCATGAAATAACCTAATTCTGTCGTTTGCCTCCATAGATTCCCCGGTATATGCTTTAGGTTTCGTACGAAGAATCGATACAATAACTCACATAATCGATTTCGTCATTAAAATCATTTGTGTGTTATAGTTTCATATTGGACACCAACAATACCCACCGAAGCTTTTTAGATTCAAACTGAAAACCCTAAAATGACTAATCAAATCAATATGCCATTGATCTATATGGATCTTTAAAGAATAATATAGAGGCTAGAAATTTGTATATTATCAAAGTCGGATATTCATTCCCATCAAAGGCAATTAGTTATAGGTTGAAAAAGATGACGATGGAATGATAAAAATCGAACGGTTTTTTACAATGATGATGATGGCGTATTGGCTCACTGATGAGGATCCGTCGGTTTCAAATAATCGATTATTATGTCCATTTCAATGCCTATTCTTCGGACCTCCATTATCACTGTGCAATGTCAAGGTTTTCTTCAGAATTGCAAGGAAAGAAAACGATTTTGATTTCATCCTTTTGGAGCTCGTGGATCATAAACTTATCTATTTTAATGCCAAGGATATGTTGGACATTTCATTTCTATTTTAAGAAGTCAATCCCTCTTTAATTTTTTTAATTCCCTCCTCATAATCTTTCCCTTCTCAAATCCATAGTTTCCCTCCTATTAATAGGACTCTTTTACTTGGGCATTTTATATGGGCCAAAAAAACCCAGTTGGTTACTTATTCGGGTTTATGGATGGTAAGCAACCTCTCCTTATTTTCTTTTGGAGGCCAGTGGTGTTGGCTGGTGACAAACACAATTTGGTGCACACTCCTTTCACCGGCATATGATAAATACATGTACGGATTTTCGCCGGTGACAAAGTCTGATGACTCAGTAGTGGTGAGAAACGGCCTCTTGGAAGCCTAGTTAGCGATTCGGAATTCGGCATACGTACGGAATGGCATACTGTAGATACGGTCGAAATCCGTTAAGATCTCTAAATATCTGAAATGGGAATCACGTGGAAATTATTAATAAGGGAAGTCGCCACCCAAATTAGGGAGTTGGGACCCACAAGATACACTGGTCCAATTTTCAGAGATTCAGTCCGGGAATCAAAATACGAGCTAGGAAGGTGTGAGGCACCCAGCCCGTCCAATCCGAAGATTGGCCTCTACTTTATATTTGGGATTTTAGAATTCTAACTTGCAATAACAAATAAAGAACATATTCACAAATAAAATTATAACCCAATAAAATATTCCCACTAAATCTTGTACAAGAAAGCAAGCTTCAATCAGTATCCCAAAATATCATTATTATTATTATCAGAATATTATTATGAAATTATTATTATTATTGCAAGAAAATATTAGAGAACCAAAATAAGCTAAGCAGAAGAGTATTTCCCTAAATCGCTGATAGCATGCAAACGATGTTCATATGATGCTATGAATACCGGACTAAAACACTAGCATATTGAACGACACTTATTAATCTCTCAACTCCTAGTCAGTAAATGGCTTATCAAGAACCAACCACGAATGCAGCAGAACATGACTTCTAAAGATAGGTGGTGAAGACTAATCCATCGAATTCATGCATATATCAACAGCACAGTAGAAGATCGACAAATAAGCTTGGAAAGATTCCAAAGTGGAGCAAGTATAATGGAGATTTGCTAGACGTATATATAGCACTCAGTGTGAATGACTTCTTTTATTTCATATATGCAAGAGTAATCAAATCAATTGCATGTGATGGAGCCAATCAAGATACGATACAAAGAAAATTAAATAGCTAATGTATAGAAGAGAAGTAGCACCTTTGTTATATAAACAGACGACAAAGCCTTTTCGTTTTATTCCATCATGATGATAATATCATTACACAGCAAGTACCAAACAAAATAATAGCCCAAGGGTTATGCTAAATACCTGTCCCGCAGATGATAAAATGTAACTTGGATTTATTGGAACCAACAGATGATGTTTCCGCAAACCGAATCTAGCAACCGTAGTATCACCGTTTCAAGCTTATTTCTTATGTAAAACGAATTATTTTTCTCACAGTTTTTCTAGCTCTATCTCTGCGAATACTTCTCGTACTAGAATGTCTATCTCTCCCCAAAAAATTTCTCCTCTACTCATGGAAAAGCTCCCTATTTATAGCCTTCTCCAATCAACTAACGCCCTAGGATTCAATGCCTAAAATCAAATGGTTGAACTCTAAAATCTAAATATTATTACTCATTTTCAAAAATATTATTCTCATATTATTAAATTCATAGGATATTATTATCAAAATGCAAAAGATTTCATTTAAACCTAGGATCTTAGTTGGAATGAAAGACTTGGGAACAAAGGAACCTAATATAAAAAATGTCGATATATGGGAGGACGGCTAGCTAAATGCAAAAGACTAACTCATACTCATGAGAACGGACAGGTCCTAATGGACCTTTAACATTTGCCGCACTACAAGGAAGATATGGACGTCCAGCGAAGGACTTAGTGGACACAAAACATGGTCGCACTATATGGACGTCCAGCTAAGGACCTTTGGTATTAATTAGTGGATTTTCAAAAGTGGACGAACTCTAAGGAATCATTTTGGTCCAGTTTCATTTTACTCTCAACGATAAATTGGGCTTACCGTGCGTTTGTTGCTAGATTCGGTTCGCGACAGCATTTTCAATTTAGACCCATCGTTTGTGCGAAATTGGGATGTCTACACATACGTACGAGTATTATACGGATTCGTAAATTTTAAATTCGGTAAAAAATCCGGTTAACGGTTCGTGATTCGGGAGTAATTCGGAACGGTATACGTATGAGTATTGATACGGCACTTAAAATTTGGCTATATTAGCACAATTTATAAAGGGGATACCAGTATTACTTGGGGGTGATACCAATTCATATATGATAAATATATATTAACAGATCCTGACGGTCGGATCATTGAATTGGTATCACCCCGCTATTAGTGGTATTTTTTTTATAAATCATGTATATTAGATCATATTAAAATAGGTTTTGGACTGCATAATAGATAGAATATATTATAAAAATGGTATATATGCGTAACATATGAAGTAATATCAGCGACCAGAGCACAGCCGAGTGGTTGGAGTGCTGTCTTCTAGCCTAGAGGTGATGGGTTCAAAACATCCAATCATTAAACGACTCAAAATTTTCATTTATTTTTTCGAAATCACCTACATAATCGGTGTACGTAAGTGCGTGGACCGATTCTGGGTTTGTATTCATCATTCATAAAAGAACACTCGTAATCGGTGTACGTATACATTGATAAAGACCATTGATAAAGACCAATGAAAGGAATCAGTAGTTTAACAAGCTTTTATAGACCGATTGTTGCATACAAGGAAATAATTTATCCATGCTTTTAAGACATCTTCATTCATTGCAAATCAATCTAAACACTTTCGTGGGCATCACAGATGCATTTACCACGTACATCAGGCCTTTAAACCCCTAAGAACAACTGCAATCACGCGAGCATAACCAAAGATCAAAAACTAAAAAAAATTGGTTTAGTCCATGGTATGACGCTAGGGTGGAAGAGCAAATTTGGTCGAGCGCACGTAAAATGTTCGTCTCAAGCTTGGGTGGAGGTATAAAGATCGTTTGACGTGGGCGTAAATTATATTAACGTCTGTTATGAGGCGTATGTTTTATTAACGTCTGTTGTGGTGCGAGTATATAATCAACGCTCGAGTGAGAGGTGAAGATTATATCAACGTATGACAGAGCGTAAGTAATACCCTCGCCTGAATCAAACGAACTTATAAAGTTCGCCCCTCTACACCTACACCCGTGCGGCCCACACGTATTCCTGAACCAAACGAACATTAAAAGTTCGCCCCACTTCTTCTTTTAACGAACATTACAAGTTCATCTCATTACACACATGCAACACACATGTTCACCTCACCTCTTCCTCCATCGAACTTCAACGTTCCAAACAATCAAAACGGTCGAAAGAATCAAACGGTCTGAATTCCCAGACGTTAGTATAAACTCCGCCTCACTCCATGCGTAAGTATTGTGCACGCCTTGTATGGGGAGAACTTATAAGTTACGCCTGTTTGGGGCGAAGGTGAAATGTCCGCCTAATCCAAGCGAAGTTTAAAGGTTCGCTTGTCAACGGGCGAGCATTATACCTACGCCTTATCAGGCGCACTTTATATTGCCGCCTCAATCAAACGTAACTTAAATATATGCCTATTAATGGCACGGGACTTATACCTACGCTTCACATCAAAAGTAACTTATACGCGCGCCTGCTATCAAACGTACTTTAAAATTTCGCTCGACAAAATATGGTTTTGGTCCGGATTTCAGACCATATTTGGTCTGATATTTAGTTTTACTCTAGTATTTAGTCTTTACTCCATTCCACTGTGGTTGGTTTGTGGACCAAATTTTTGGTTATGGTCGTCCAATGTGGACGCTCTAAGCGACCTTAATGGACGAATTATAGTCTCATGAGAGTTTACATAGAGATTACCCACAAAATCTACACAAATATTTCTAAAACTATCGATCTTCATCGGAGGAATCTCCATCCGGTACATGAATGACATATGATCGGGATTGAACTCTGGAATTTTGGAATTCATGAATTCGTAGCTTTCAAAAAGTTTGAATTGTTCACCATTTTCCTCCAAGTAGTGTCTTTTAGCGACTTCCTCCTACACACACACACACAAAAAAAAAAAAAAACTTACTTTTTAAGTGTTCAAGTGGAAGATCAAACAACCGATAGATACTGGTAAATACTTATAACTTCAGCATTGGCAGCACCAGCACCATCAGCATTGGCAGCAGCATCACCATCAGCAACATCACCATCAGCAGCAACACCATCGACAGCATCACCATCAGCAGCAACCATCGGCAGCAGCTTCAGCAGCATCCTCAGCTAAAGTTTTACATTTCTATAAACTGCTCCACAAGATCCAACCGATCTATAATTTCGTGTCTCCTCCTTTCTGCAAAGCTACCTAGCACCCCCAGTTCCTCGTATGAAATATGGTATGTAATTATCAATGCATTCTCTCAATAAAATGCAACATTGTATTTGTTGACAAAGATTTTATCTAGATCCCTCTTAAGATCACTTACTTGGATTTCTCGGTTGTAAAATTTCAAGTGACGGAAATCCCATCTACAAAGAGCTCAATCAACAACAACAAAATATGGTTAGACAATCGGTATATAAGACAATATATGTAATCCGGTTCTGTATGGAAAAGCACACAGGAATATGAAACCTAAGGAATAGGTTTATAAATATATAAATAAAAACTGATTTTGATTTGAGAATCTCAAAATACAATCTTCAGAATCGGTATTTGAACCACATACATGAAAACCGATTCTAAGGGCAAAAAGTTTAAAAAAAAATTAGACGGTCTATGTTAATGCACTTATAGACCGATTCCTTTCATGTCTTTCTGTTAGAGCATTGCTTGGTCGAACTCACAAGTGTTGTTATATTAAGTTTGTTGTCAAATTTAGTTGTCAAAACTATATCTTGATTTCTAGTCTACAATTAGTTAAGTCTCGGTTTAGGATAGAGGTAGTTGAGAAACGAACCAGTCATCATTTGCGTTATACCGTTTGAAGGCGAAGATCAACCGAAGCTTTTGAATAACTTCATCAACAAAAGGTAAGTGAAGACTAAACCACCTATTTCTCAATTTATATTCACCTTTCTATATCCTTCAGAAGATTGTCGCATAACTAATTAGACTAGCTTGCATAGACAAGAATTTCGAGTCGAGAACTAATTATTTAGTTTACAAATTCCTCGAAATATAATGACTAAGCTTAATGAATATTTTTTCATACTTGATCAACTTCGGTGGAGAAAAATTTATTGTTCAGAACCAAATCTTGATTCAAGTTTATAATTCAAAAATAGCCTGGAACAGTGATATGTGTCATTGATGTTATTCGGGAATGTTTCAAATTGATTTAGATAAATATAGAACTACTATATTCGGATAACTGTTATTTGTATGAAGCCGTATTACATGTATTCGTACACGTAGCGGAGTAGCTATATATCGACTTGCAGATTTATGTGATAACGCATATTCGTATGCACATCATGGGAGAATCTGTTTGTTTCGTGATCCGGATAGGTATGTATATTCGTATACAAACCATTTTGGAACTGTGGTAATGGAACCGGGTTTAAATATCCAAACCGGTATATGTGAACCAATACAGTTTTATATTATAGAACCAGTTTAGTTCCCAAACCGGTATGCAAACTGAAAAGATTTTGTGAACTCCAGAACCGGTAAAAGTCTTACAGTTTCCAAACCGGTTCTCAAACTGAAAAGTTCTGTAAACTCCGGAACTCGTTTTTGCACCTAAGTTTGCAAACCGTTCCTCGTACCATGACTCAGCCGATTCACGAACGACTCATCTATTTGTACTTTCTACATTTACAAACTATTTGATTGTGTTCAAATGCGATTAAATTATTTCTACGAGATGATTTGCATTTGATTAATTCTCTAATTAATACTATATTTATTTGATCACATAATTATGACTCAAGATTAATGCCTTTGTGTTCATGGAAATGAGTGTTAAGCTTTTAAGTTCAAACCGGCTAGTTTCGTCTAACCATGTTGAAAATAGTATTTATACACGGTTCGGATACGGTTTACCTAACCAGAGTGTATATCTTGTTTATGTGAATAAGATTCAAATCTTTCATCTAACGGTGAATATTATTTGCTTGGTTCCAAAGCTATCTTAGCTTAAACCTAAAGCAACCTAGGATTTGAAGTCTATATAAGGGGGAACTCTTGGAAACTGGAATCTTTGAATCCTGGTACTACTTTTTGGTGTGCCCTAGTTGTATCTAGAGTCATCCTCTCCAGAAACCCTTTTAGTGTTTAGCGACTATCAAAGACTTCATTGGGATTCTTGAAGCCAGGTCCAGTTATCTTTTATCTTGATAACTTGAGTATCCTGATCTTGTTCGATAGTTGATTTATCACTTGAACAAGATAGATAGAAATCACAAAGTTCTCTTCGTCCCAACTTTATGATTCCACAAGTTTTATACTTGTGTGGTGAATAATAATCTAGGTTGCACTTCGGGTTGCATAAGTCCGGATTTTTAGGATATCCATACTTCTGTCAAGTTGCTATCGATTTCCATCACCTGGATCTTACGTTTGATCTGATCATCCGTTTAGATCGTAAATCAGGAATTAATTATATATGCTTAATCTGTGGGAGGCAGATTTGGTTTGAAGTCTTCGATTGAGTTGAAGAAACTCTTAGTTAGTGTGACATCATTTAAGGGAATCAATTGCGCGGATTCTTGCTGGTATTCAAGAGGCGTAAGGAGCGCGAATTTACCTGAATCAGTGGGAGACTCAGTCCGGGCTAAACTACATTCCAGACCTAAGTTAATTAGTAGTAGGCTAATGTCTGTAGCGACTTAATAAAGTTTTGTGTTCAATCTGGACTAGGTCCCGGGGTTTTTCTGCATTTGCGGTTCCCTCATTAACAAAATTTCTTGTGTCTGTGTTATTTTTTTTCCGCATTATATTGTTTATCGTTATAATTGAAATATCATAGGTTGTACGTTGATCAATAAAAGTAGATACATCCGACCTAGTTTGTTGGATACGACTTGATTAATCCTTGGACATAGGTCTTTGGTACCGTCCAAGAACTCTCTCGTTGATCAATTAAAGTAGATAATCATCCTAAGAGCCGATTATGGTGCATGTTCTTCATGGACGCGATGAATATCAGAGAATCGGTATACACGATGCTTCGACGTACGACGATTCTTGGTAGAATCCGAGATTCTGATTTGTAGAAAATTGGGTTTTAAATTCCTAATCGATGAATAAATGAGTTTAAGAGAATGTGTTTGATGGGGATTTACCTTATAGATCGGTGACTGTTGACAAAAAAGGCGAACAATTTTTTTGATTTGGGTTTGAAGATTTGAAGAAAATGGAAAGTTTGTGTTTTAGATTTTAAGTTTTCTTTTTAGGTTTTGTTTTTTTTTACTGAAAATAGAATCCTTTACTATTTATATGAGTATAAAATTAGGGATAATTTGTATCTATATTGGTCATTTCACCATTTTAGCCACCCCTTAGCATCATTTTAGTTGGGAGAAAAAATTTGATAGGCCCCAAATAGCTAGGTTTTAAAAGCCTTTTTTTTGGCCTCCGTGGGGATATAGGGTGGACCCGTTCATATTGGTCTAACCTGAAAACAACAAATTCTATCTTATCGAGATTTGCTCATGCATCATTCAATGGTTGTCAAGTGAGCACCCCATCGTGGATGTTGAACTGAAGTTTTCTCCATGCCCAAAAATATGTTGTGGTTATGTTTACCCGAACTCGTAAATATATATAAAGTGTACATGATATTGGCAAAAAGTCATTGAAAAGTGAGAATATTATGTAACAATAATTATATGTTGATGCCCAATATAACTGGGGAAAATCACGTGAGGGGATCCGACAGACAAGGGGTAGTGGCGCTAGGATTTGGATAGGCAAAGGTAGAAGTGGGTCCGATGTTTTGTGAGTCACGGGATTTATCCCGGTATTTCTCCGGTAAACCTAAAGTTATTCAATATTAAAGGAAAACAAGTGAGAAAGATAAAGAGAGAGAACGAAACAACATGTATCTATGTAAAACTTGTGCATTCATCTACTAGGTTATATAGATGCATATTTTGAAGTATATGTTATATGTAAGTGATCTGCGTTGTTTTGCTCTTGTCACATAGACCAGCTTTATTTGTTTTCATACCAGATCAAAATCATCATAACTCATACAGACTACTTATGCGCATTAATGATTTTTAGTGTTGTTAAGATGCACCGTAAAATTTATTTCTACCCATATATTAGAAAAAAAAATTGGAAACTGTTTTACTTTGAAATTTGATAACCCATAAACCTATCTCCCCTCTATCGACCCCTTCCTTCTCCTTCAAACCCTAGCACCACCACTCCTTTTCTCCTCCAATTTTGTCTTTGACATGATGAGAGGATAGGTGTTTTAGATTTGGGTATCCTTAATGCTTTTTCTTTATTTATTTTTTTGTTTTGTTTTTAGATTTGGGTCCTTTCTTCTTCACTATGAAAGAAAATGTTTTAATTCTACCTATGAGATTCCATAATACATTAATAAATGGGTCTGTAAATCTGTCAAGAGAACTGCAAACTCTTGTGCAGATACTCTAGCTAAGTATGCAAGAGCATGAAGGTCAAGTGATGAATGGTCTAATCCTACAATCATTATGTTTAATGATTTGGAAATGGATCTTAACTATGTAACAGTTTGATTATCGATGCATTATTTTTTCCTATCAATCTCAGAGACTTTATCTATTAAACCCCAACAATGATATAAAATAAATAATTATAATAATATCAAACTCCAACAAATTAAAGAATTGTGTATAAAAAACAATTATCTTTTTAAAAACTTCATCAACAAGACAAGTAAACCCAAAAAGCTGTATAAATAATCGCTTACTCTAGCTTAAACATGAACCAAACAAAAAAGCGATAACACACCTATTGTTTTTATTTTAGAAAATCATCACAAAACCAACTACACTTTAAAAAGTCAGAAATTTCTCCAAAATATTATCTATGAACAACAAATAATAAAAAAATGTATTGAAATTATCTTAGTCATATGGAGACGTTTGGTGCACGTCAAGGCCTCCTTCAGAGAAAAAAAATCAATCTTCGAGACTTTATTTATCAAACTCCAACAATGATATAAAATAAAAATAATAATTATAATAAAAAGTAAGTAAGGAGTATCTGCAACTAATTGTAAATTGTGAACCCTAGAAACATCCAATCCAGATAAAGGAGAACTATCGAGAGGTCCTAAATAAAAAGCAAGTATATGATTGTGGTTATGTTTTCCTCTTCTTGCCTCAAGTGCATGTGAAGGAAGAGAAGGCAAAGGTGTATAATCTTTTTTAAATATAACAACATCTGAAGTGCCATACCTGCACAGTAAAATACCCACTATCAAATATAGAAACAGGAATATAATATAAATCAAGTGAAACAAAAAGAAAACATGCTCAATACTGATGTCCCGGAGAAAACATGAATCAAATTCAAAAAATAAAAAAGTTACCGAAAGTCTCTAAGTTTTTACTCCTTGATTCGCTTTCAAAGTCTCAAAGAACTTACTGAAAGTCTTAGCTCTTTGATTCCTATTGCTTTCTTCAAAGATATCTAGCTTAGTAAAAGAACACTGAGAGTTTCATAGACACTGAGAATCTTTGAGAAATATTGGAAAAAAAATTAGTTGAAAACCCTGAGAAAGTATTCTTCACTCTTTGTAATTCTTGAAATTCATTTAGAGAGAACCAATCCTAGTCTAGAAATCCTAAAACTATTTTATATCCATTTCAAATTTAGAGATGGGACAAATTGATTCATGTGACTGCAGACGTGGCAAGGAAAATGTAAAAAAATGTTTTCTCATTTCTCTCTTTTCTTGTCAGAAGTACAGATAAATAAATATAATAAATGTATAAGTTAATAAAGTCTTTACTCTATTATCTTCCTTGATAAAAGATGTTTTTCCTTGATAAAAAAAATTGTGCATAAAAAACAATTATCTTTTTAAAAGCTTCATTAAAAAAATAAGTAAACCCATAAAAAGAGTAAAAATAATCGCTTACTCTAGCTTAAACGTGAACCAAACAAAAAAATAAATAACATGCCTATTTTATTTTATTTTGAAAAATCACGACAAAACCAACTATACCCTAAAAAATCAGAAATTTCTCCTAAATATTTTTTATGCGAACCAGTATATTTCCGTGTTCTATAACCAGTTTAGTACCCAAACCGGTATGCGAACCAATATATTTCTATGTTCTAGAACCAGTTTAGTACCCAAACCGATACGTAAACTGAAAAGATTATGTGAACTTCGGAACCGGTAAAAGTCTGTAAACTCTGGAACTCAGTTTTGTACCTAAGTTTGCAAACCGGTACGTGAACTGAAAAGTTCTGTCAACTCCGGAATTTGATTTTGCTTATAAGTTTGCAAACCGGTCTGTGTAACATGACTCAGCCGATTCACGAACGACTCATGTATTTGTACTTTCTACATTTACAAACTCTGTCGATTTTGTTCAAATGCGATTAAATTATTTCTACGAGATGATTTGCATTTGATCAATTCTTTAATTAATACTAGACTTATTTGATCACATAATTGTGACTCAATATTAATGTTTGTGTGTTCATGGAAATGAGTGTTAAGCTTTTAAGTTCAAACCAACTAGTTTCGTCTAACCATGTTGAACATAGTATTTATAGACGTTTCAAATACGGTTTACCTAATCAGAGTGTATATCTTTGAAGTTATTTCAACTTTGTTGTAGTAAAAGGTTCGTTGAGACTTATGAAGATTCGAGTTTTTAAATTTAATAAAAATATACAATAATATTACAAATTGTGCAAGAGGTACTGGGACTAAGGATTTAGCCAATCTTCATAACATAAGGTTCACTTATTTATTCTCAACAATTTTAGCTCAAGAAATATAAACATGGACTCTATTTTTGCCAAGGTATATTCTCAAAACATTGATTGTAAATGTTAAGCATGGGACATCAAATCACCTAAGCTAAGCATGACCCATCTAATCAAATGACAACCAATTTAATCAAATCATATTTCAATTAATTTTAGTGCAAAAGTCATAAAAAAGAATAAAACAAATTTACCCATGTATGAAGTTCGGCCTCCTCCGTCGTCCCAGTGTTGGGGTTTAACTCATCATGTCGAAAACACACTCAAAATATGTATTCATGGCTCAAAAAGTGTTTACAAGAAGAGAAAATAATGAAACAGGAAATCTGCAACAGCACAGGTGCGTTACAGACCGACGGTTCAACTCTCAACTGTTATGATGAAGATAATCGTTACAAATATGAAGATAAATGTTGCAGAAGAGGATAAAAAAACTGTTACAATAAAGATAAATGTTGCAAACCAGTTGAAGAAACTGTTACAACTAGTTGAAGAAACCGTTACGACGGATGAAGAAACCGTCGTTGTTTCCCGAGGAGCAGCAGCAGCAGCAACAACAGAGTTCTGAAAACTCTTGATTCACGCCTCCTGAGCTCTCCTCTCGACCCCAAACTCTCGACACCCCTTCTCTGTGATCCTAGAAGCCTATTTATACATCATTGCGACATTGAATCTCCTCCATTAACTACAAATAATCTTCTTTTACTCGGGTATATTTTTTTTCATTTTTATCATTGATTTTGATTTTCACGCATCTGCAGCTGTATTTCTTTCCTTCTATACCTTCTTCACGCTCCAGGATATCTATTAAGTCTTCCAAACACGTGAAGTACACGTTTAAATTTCTCACAACTCGTGCAAGCTCATGTTTTTCCTCCAACTCCCTGTTTGGATTAAAACAAGTTATCCAGCCAAATTTGATCGATAAAATCACCCATACTAGCTTTCTATAGTCATATCACGTCTACCCACTAAGTTTCAAGGATTGAATCTCATTAAATCACGTCCAAACATCCGATTGAAATTCTGCAAGTGAAAGGGAATATTTTCCCGCCAAAAATATTTTTTTGAGATTTGAGAAGAACATGTCCTCCCCCTAATCCTGTACGGGTGTCCCTTTAGCACTTGTCTTATGGGGTGCAAATAGTAATTTTTGCGCGTAGGTAGTAATTTTTCCGGAGTTCCTTCGACACATTTTTGGGGTGCTTCCAGTGCATTTATGGGGTGCCTTTAGTACTCTATCCTGGGGTGTAAAACACCACTTTTCGAGCCAATTTTGCCGCACAAGCTTATTCCCTAGAAAAGACTTAAAACAACTTTATTAGAAATAAAATGAGTCCTAGATAATGTAGTTATGGGTGAAAATGCGTCACACTTACGTGCTTATCAATCTTGTTTATGTGAATAAGATTCAAATCTTTCATCTAACGGTGAATATTGTTGGCTTGGTTCCAAAGCTATCTTAGCTTAAACCTAAAGCAACCTAGCCTTTGAAGTCTATATAAGGGGGATCTATTGGCAACTGGATACTTTTTGGTGTGTCCTAGTTGTATCTAGAGTCATCCTCTACAGAAACCCTTTCATGGTTTAACGACTATCAAAAAATTCATCGGGATTCTTAAAGCAAGGTCCAGTTATCTTTTATCTTGATAACTTGAGTATCCTGATCTTGTTCGATCGTTGATTTATCACTTGAACAAGATAGATAGATATCATAAAGTTTTCTTCGTCTCAACTTTGTGATTCCACAAGTTTTATACTTGTGAGGTGAATAATAATCTAGGTTGTACTTCGGGTTGCATAAGTCCATATTTTGAGGATAGCCAGACTTATGTCAAGTTGCTATCGATTTCCATCACCTGGATCTTACGTTTGATCTGATCATCCATTTAGATCGTAAATCAGGAAATCAATTATATATGCTTAATCTGTGGGAGGCAGATTTGGTTTAAAGTTTTCAATTGAGTTGAAGCAACTCTTCGTTGGTGTGACATCATCTAAGGGAATCAATTACGCAGAGTTTTGCTGGGATTCAAGAGGCTTAAGGGCGCGAATGTACCTGAATCACTGGAACCTTAGTCCGGGATACACTACATTCCAGACCGAAGTTAATTGGTCGTAGGCTAGTGTCTGTAGCGTCTTAATACAGTTTGGTGTTCAATCTGGACTAGGTCCAAGGGGTTTTTATGCATTTGCGGTTTCCTCGTTAACAAAATTTCTGGTGTATGTGTTATTATTTTTTCCGCATTATATTGTTTATCTTTATAATTGAAATATCACGGGTTGTGCATTGATTAATCAAAGTAGATACGTCCGACCTAGTTTGTTGGATACGACTAGATTGATCCTTGGACATTGATCTTTAGTACCGTCCAAGAACTCTCTCGTTGATCAATTAAAGTAGATAATCATCCTAAAATCCGATTCTGATGCATGTTCTTCATGGACGTGATGAACATCAGAGAATCTGTATACACGATGCTTCGACGTAAGCCGATTCTTGGTAGAATCACAGATTCTGATTTGTAGAAAATTGGGTTTTAGATGCCTAACGATGAATAAATGAGTTTAAGAAAATGGGATTGATTGGGATTTACCTTATAGATCGGTGACTGTTGACAAAAAAAGGCGAACAAATTTTTTGATTTGGGTTTGAAGATTTGAAGAAAATAGAAAGTTTGTGTTTTAGATTTTAGGTTTTCTTTTTAGGTTTTATTTTTTTACTGAAAATAGAAACCTTTACTATTTATATGAGTATAAAATTAGGGATAATTTGTGCCTATATTGGTCACTTCACCCATTTTAGCCACCCCTTAGTATCATTTTAGTTGGGAGCAAAATTTCGATAGGCCCTTTAAAATAGCAAGGTTTTAAAAGTCCTTGTTTTTTTCTCCGTTGGGATACAGGGTGGACCAGTTCATACTAACCTGAAAACAACAAATTTTATCTTGTCGAGATTTGCTCATGCATCATTCGATAGTTGTCAAGTGAGCACCCCATCGTGGGTATTGAACTAAAGGTTTCTCTATGCCCGAAAATCTTTTGTGGTTATGTTTACCCGAACTCGTAAATATATAAAAAGTGTACATGCTATTGGAAAAAAGTCATTAAAAAGTGAGAATATTATGTAACAATAATTTTATGTTCATGCCCAATATAACTTGGGGAAATCGCGTGAGGGGATCCAACAGACAAGGGGTAGTGGCGCTAGGACTTGGATAGGCAAAGGCAGAAGTGGGTCCGATGTTTTGTGAGTCACGGGATTTATCCCGGTATTTCTCCGTTAAACTTAGAGTTATTCAATATTAAAGGAAAACAAGTGAGAAGGATAAAGAGAGAGAACGAAACAACATGTGTCTATGTAAAACTTGTGCATTCATCAATTAGGCTATATAGATGCAGATTTTGAAGTATATGTTATAGGTAAGTGATATGCGTTGTTTTGCTCTTGTCACACAGACCAACTTCATTTGTTTTCATACCAGATCAGAATCATCATAACTCATACAGACTACTTCTGCGCATTAATGATTTTTTAGTGTTGTTAAGATGCACCGTAAAATTTATTTCTACTCATATATTTGAAGAACAATTTGGAAACTGTTTTACTTGGAAATTTGATAACCCACAAACCTATCTCCTTTATTGACCCCTTCCTTCTCTTTCAAACCCTAGCACCGCCACTCTTTTTCTCCTCTGATTTTGTCTTTGACATGATCAGAGGAGAGGTGTTTTAGATTTGGGTATCCTCAATTCTTTTTCTTTACCTTTTTTTGTTTTTAGATTTGGGTCCTTTCTTCTTCACTAGGAAAGAAAAGGTTTTCAACCTATGAGATTCCATGATATGGTGCAATTCTGGTTTTGTCTTTAAGCGTGGAAAGATTCCTCTAGGTTTGCAAAGTCCATCTCGCATGGAAGCCGGGGTTTTTTTATGTCTTTAGTGTTTATAAGCTTGAGGGTGGAAGGCAGTGGTTCTGCTCTCTCCTCGGGTTTAATCCATGGTATTTGATGGCTACGGCTTTTACTTTTACCACCATTTTACTCCATTCAATATCAACAGGGTAGGGTGGCTATCACTTTCGTGATGGGAAGCATTTTAATATTTTGGTGGTGGTTGACGATCTTTTTTAGGGTTACCCACCACTAGGGTATTCAAAAAGACCACCACCACCTGGTTTTATCAACCAACATCTCCAAATGATTATAAGATGATGGTGGTTGTATTGAAGATCATATTGGTCCAAACCAGAAAGAAATTCTCTTGTAACAGCAAGTCTGGTGACGCTTCTTATGCAACCAGTGATGCAATCATGTAGTGGTTCGAGTCAATGTCGTGATGGCATAGTGACGGCAGATAGTGTCACCAAAAAGACTATACTTTTTTTGGGCTAGGGTTTGCAACTTGGGTTGGCCATTTCAGATTACACTTTGGTTATTGTTTTCGATGGGTTTAGAGTAATTAGAGGTTCTGGGTACCTATCAATTATGCACCACTGAGTAATTAGTATTGTCATTTTTATTTTATTTTGTTATTTTCTGCATTGGGCCTTGGGCTTTGTGCTCGAGCATTTTCAGTGTCAAGATACTTACCAATACCTAGTAAGGTTATACTTGGCAGTAGGGGTGAGCAAAAAGTCCGGAACCGCGGATTTCACCCGTATCCGTCCGCAAAATTGTGGGTGAAACCCAATCCGCAAGATCTATGGGCCGGACACGGGTTGAATTTTCAAATCCGCACTTTTAGCAGTTTGATTGCGGTTGGACTTTGAAATCCACGGATTCACGGGTTGAAGCAAATGACAAAAAAATGTGCACTACAACAATGAGACTATGAGAGGGATTCTTACTTACCCTGCATACTAGTTAGCACTATTTATAGTGAACCATGATCTGCTAAGGGAGTGGTTGAAGGATATAGTCAAGGTCTTGTAGTAGTCATCAAGAGCTAGTAAGCTTAAATAGCTCATGATGATGATGACATGGTCATACTCTCCCATGTGATTCATCATGCTTTGTTTATGCAAAACGAAGACAGGGAAGTAGTGCCTAGAGAAGAGAAATTTGAGTCAACTCTGAATAATGAACTAGGCCTAATCTAGTAGACAACACGATGCATGAGGTTCTTGCAGATATAATATTAACACCCACGATGAACTTGAACACTCGCAGTGGGGACTCAATTCAACACCACAAGTTGACTGGCGAAAAGAAGTAATCATAATCAAAAGACTGCTCACTTCTTTTTTTTTTCTTGACTAAATCCGCGGTTAATCCGCATCCGGTCCGTATCATCCGTTGATCCGCGGATGTCAAATCCGTGGGTGATTGGGCCGGACACGGTTGGATTTCCAAATCTGCAACTTTAACGGTTTGGACGCGGGTGACCCCTAATCCGCATCCGTCCGTCCGTTGTACACCCCTACTTGGCAGGGTTTTACGCGGACATTGCCTTTTTACACCTAATGTATAGTTAGCATTGTCATTCGCCTATTTATAATTTTTAGCATTCGTATATTCTTTATTCTTTTAATAAAATCTTCTCTTAATCAAAAAAATGCTTTACTTGAGAATTTTATATGGGCTAAGAAAACCCAGTTGATCACTTATTCGGGTTTAGTAAGTTGATGACCTTCAACAAAGCGTATACTATATTTTAGTTTGGATTTTGTTCTGTTGCTATTGAAACCTCGCACGATCAGAGGGTTTAATTTTGATTAGGTTTTAGCAAAAAAAAAAAAAAATCTTGATGAAATTCCAACATCCATAAGTTTTGACACATGGTTGAAAAATCCCCACCAATTCTTTTTGTGCTAGTTTCACAAGGTTGAAGTGTCTTTTTGCATCATTTTAGTGCTAGTTTTCTGACTCAACGAAGTTATCTAAATCTAAATCACTATAGCTGACTCAAAAAATTTAGATACAATAGTAAAGTTTTTCTTTTCTTTTTTGAATCCACTCGTATATTGCCTAATGCGTCCGATACAAAGTAACGCGAATCAGATGTATGAGCCAAGTTTTCGAATCAGATATCAGAAAAATGAATAAATAAACAATACGGGTATACGACACAATCTGGCTGACTCGGACCAATTCAGATACCGAGTCAGATTCATATCCCGTGTGAGATCCAAACAAACACGGCATAATCCGGGTGAAACATTATCTCCCCATAGAGAGACTCGATGGCGTGGTGAGCCTCACTGAGACGCCCAGCCCGAACCAGAGATGCAAACCTAGACGGTAT
The DNA here is from genome assembly GCA_023531105.1 of Papaver atlanticum. Classification (NCBI taxonomy): domain Eukaryota; kingdom Viridiplantae; phylum Streptophyta; class Magnoliopsida; order Ranunculales; family Papaveraceae; genus Papaver; species Papaver atlanticum. Next base: position 3,167,780 of record JAJJMB010010581.1, read on the forward strand.
AGATAGAACTATAGCATCAAAAGGAAGCTGAGAGGTTCTTCTCCCTTCAATTTCTAACAAAATGAACATCAATGGAGTTTCATCCCCTAAAACCCATTTCTTTCCCTCGATGATGATTCCACAGAACCCAGTTCTTATTTCTCTAATTCCCATCAAGTTTATTAGATTCATTTCTTCCTCCACGAATTCAAATTCTTCTTCTGTTTCTATGGATTCTCCTTCCTCTTCTTCTTACTTAGTTTCTTACCTGATGAATTCATGTGGTTTATCAAAAGAAAAAGCAATTTCAACTTCTGGGAAAATCAATTTCAGAACCACATCTGAACCAGATGCAGTCCTAGCCTTACTCCAATCATACGGATTCACTAAAACTCACATTTCCAATCTCATTACCAAGAACCCATCTTGTTTGCTCTTATCCAATCCAAATAAAACCCTCAAACCCAAATTGGATTACCTGAACTCGAAAGGGTTTTCTGGGGTTGAACTTGCCAAGGTCCTTTCGTTTAATCCATATATCTTGGGACGGGGTTTAAACGAAATCATCAATTTCTTTGATGCACTCAAGAACATTCTTGAAACCGACGAGAACGTCGTTGCAGCGCTAAGGCGCTGTTCAATGGTTTATCAGCTTGATCTTGATATAAAGCTAATGCTCAACATTGAGGTTCTCAGAAATGAAGGTGTTGCTGAATGTGATATCTGTAAGTTATTTATAAGGCAACCTAGAGTACTTTCTATTAGTAATGCCCGGTTTAAAGAGGTAATTGGAGAAGTTAAGGGAATGGGTTTTAATCCTTTAGAAACTTCATTTATTCTGGCTGTGGAAGCATTAGCAGTGAACAGCAAATCGACATGGGAAGCGAAGATGAATGCTTATAGGAGATTGGGTTGGTCTGACGAAGAATTCCGCATTGCATTTCTGAAACAACCTCAGTGTATGAGAGTTTCTGAGAAACAAATAACATTGGTTGGAGATTTTCTTGTGAATGAAATGGGTTATAGTCCATCTGTTATTGCTAAATGCCCAAGGATTTTTTGTTCAAGCTTGACGAATAGGATTATCCCGAGGTGTTCGGTTATTCGAATTCTAGTCTCTAAGGGTCTAGTGAAGAATTTGATTGCTCCTAGTTCATTAGCAACATTGACAGAAACGTCTTTCTTGAGCAAGTTTGTGTTCAAGTTTGAGAAGGAAGCTCCTGAACTATTCGATGTATACCAAGGTCAGTTGCCCAAGAATTGAATTGCGTCATACAAATTTGTGTAAATTGTCTGTTAGATTGTGTAATTTTGGTGTTTGTATCAAGTATGGATAGGTAGCTCTAATTTTCATACGAATGTAGTTTCGAGTCCAAAGTACATGAATGTTTGAAACTGATCTTTTTCTATGCTTTGTTCATTTAGCTCTGCTGCAGGTCAAAATACCCTCTTAAGTAAATGTGTTGCATAGATAGGCAGCAATGAGTAAGTTGGGGATATAATATACTTCTGAAATGTTCATGCTGTATATCACAATTTTCATGCTGAAATGTGATATAATATACTTCTGGGGATTGTAAGCTGACAAGCCAAGTAAACAGTTTTTGGGCTAAGCACACCACCCCGAGGAGAAAATTTTATTTATGTTCCTACTCAGTATATCAATCGTACATGTGGTCGGCTTAAATTTGAGCCCAAATTATAACCTTGTCAGACACTTCTTCACCGCTGCTTCTCTGATGCTGGTGACAGTCCTTTGACAGGTAGAAACCAAAATGTATGGTTAAGTATTGCTTCTTAGTTTGTTTAGTCAGTAAGTATTTTGCCGTTGTTTTCCAAGTCTATACTGTAACCTGTCTTTCATTACAAGTAGTCCTAGTTTTGAGTCGCTAACTCCCTATATTTTTAGCTAACATTTGTCCGGAGTCTCATTAGCGTTCCTGAGCCCACGTCCCTCCAGGTGGATCAGTTCGTTGGAGCAGAAGATGCATAGAAGTACGCAGAAATCCCTTCCCCCCTTCTTCCAACTGTTACAAACTATGATCAGTTGCAGAAGACACAGACAGGCAATGCCCAGAAATATGCGGGTATAAGAAAAAGCTGTTGAATAATCTAAGTTTTGGGTTCATTAGCATGGTATAAGAAAAGCGCAGTTTGGTATGATAATTAGTAAAATGTTGGACAGAATGATCCATCTCAAAAGGTAACCCCCAAATGAAGCAGCATACTAGATGGTTAACAGGTTCTTAAACCCTCATTGATAGCCTCATTTGTATGACCACTGTGCTACTGAGAAACTCTGGTTTGCCTTTCGTTCAGGTCATGTAGAATTTGATCCATTTATTTGCACAGCTAGCTACTTGGGTAAGTGATAATAAAGAAGCCTACCGAGTACCGACTAACGAACACTAACGAAAACTACAAGGTTGTGTTGGACTTGCAAAATTCTGAACGAAGCCATTTCATATATTTTAACAGTTTGGGCTCTAAAATAAGGCAAAGTGAACTACAGCAACGTTCATTTTCGCAAGGAAATTCATTTCAATAGTTCAGTATATTGTGTCAATAATTCGTGGAGACGAACTGAATCCACTGATCTCTGCTTATGTTCGTAAATGGCTATGGCTCCCATAATGACCAGTTTGTTTACTGCAACTCTCTCTCTCTCTCAGATAAACCTTTAACAAGTAATAAATATCATGTAGGATCTCAATATGTAAAATGACTGCCGTGTTTACTGGTTTTCAAGACTACCAAGTACATGGCAACACGCCATTAGCAGGAATATCTTAAGCATATAAAAGCAAAATTAACAAGTAATCTACAGCATATTGAATTATTCATGCTGCTGCACTTACATGGGATAAAATGGAGGCCCTATTTTCACTCATCTTATGAAATGATCCCAGCGGCTTACAGGATTGTAGGCACAAACTGACTGCTGGGTCATTATGTAAAATTGTTACAACTCGTGGGAAACTCAACATTAAGTAAATTTTAATCACAAGATGCAACATTCTCTATGATGAAATCTTAGACGAAACCGGGATAACATCCTACCACAGCTCTTCCTTCACACAAGAGCTGAGAGATACCACCATGGCTACCAACAGACTCAGAGAAAGATGCAGAATTTTCAGTCCTTTTTGAATACCATAGTTGGGTATTGAGAACTCAAAATATTGTTCTGAACATACGGTAAAATTTCCTCCTGCACCACAATACTATTTTAGTTCAACAGTTTCGATGCTCCCAAAATAAACTTGAATGGTCACTTACATGCAGTAATATCATCCAGACCCCAAATAATCATCCGAATACTTAAGCAGTTACGCATTGAGTTCCAAATGACATATAATTACCTGACTTAGTTTTTGGCTCTCGAGCATCCATATCACGGTATCCTTCTGCTAAAGCTTCTTCTATAGCTTCCTTAACAACTGCTGCATATTTCATACAATTCAAAGTACCACTGGGTCAGCATTCGGCATCAACAGTATTATTTGAAGCAAAATAGGATTTGTTAATTTACCTGGAAACACAAGGAAAAATCGTCCCATTGAGAACCTCTTTCTCTGTAATATATATGCTGCCAAGCTGCACATAAGGAAATGCAAAAAGTTCAAAAATATCAAAATATTGTGGTCCAGCATCAATTTGGTAGGTGCCAGTTAGACAAGAAAAGAGGTTTTCGAAGATACCATTCAGCAGCAGCCTGTAGCATGCCATCAGAGACGATACGAGATCCAGATAAGAGTATCAAGACTTATCCTGCATGATGAAATACGTGATATGTTGGTATGCGAGGCCAGGAACAAGATATTGTTCTTTCAGAAAGAGTAAAAGGAAACTAACCCTGGAAATAGGTACATGTTGTTTCCCTGGTTGCAGTGCCCAATTCGACCATCTCCTAAAATGTTTAATGAGTAAGAGGAAGAGCACAAGAGGTCAAAACTCGAAGCAAATTGAGTTCAACAATGACCTCACTAGCAATACGTTTAAGATTCTCCTATAAATTCCCTCACAAAATAATTGGTGAATCAACTGACAGTGTTTTTTATAAAACAGAAAAGCTACTAAGGACCTAAGGTACAAAACGTGTATATAGAAGATAATACTTAATAGGGTTTCTATCTGGCCAGCATGAATACTCTACCATTGTATCTTACAGGAAGAATTAAGCAATTTTTTTCCAAATACAAAATTCGATACTGCTGATATCAGGAGTGAAAAAGATGGCAATCTTATACAGACATATTATGGGCAATAATTTTGAAATGGGTTGAGCTCAATGAGCATATTATGTTGCACAGCATCTAAAATAATCATACCCAAATCCACATCCTTGCAAAGGCTCCCCTTGCAAATATTATATCACCACCCAGCACCGAAAATGCTTCGTCAGGGGTGCATTCAGCTGGCAAGCAAAAGTTATCAATGAAACAAACAGTTAACAAGTCTAGACCAAATATACAAATATGTTACGAGCCTTGAAAGTACCGACTTTCAACTCTCATTTTTCTTCTTGTATATGCTTAACACAAAATTTAACAAGTAACAACTAATTCATGTAAAACAAGTAACAACTTCCTTTTATCTCTCAATTTCATTCTTCAGGCTTCCTATGGCCTTCCATTTTTTCGCTTATGTTGCCTGAGGCCGGATGGATAATGCGTATACGCCAAGATAAGAAAAATATGCATACAGCATCCACTGATCTCTAATGCCTCAGGCAGAAAATAACAGATTCACTCATAATTCACAGTATTTTTTCGGTGCCAGTCTGTTCATCCTCATAACCGGGAACAACACAAGTAACCAACAATGAATCTATTCGGAGACCAAGAACAAGCCAAAACAAGTCATAGATGCAAATAACAATTCAAATTAACCTGCTTTTCACATACAAAACATCGCTTCATTAAAAAAACATGCCAAGCCAACTATTACACACATAAACTAATTACCCCATGACTATAAACAAACATCAAAGTTAATTAACCAACCAATGAAGCTAATGCTTCTAAGATGTAGCTACTGTCGTTGGCCAGATGAACCTGCTGCTGCTCCTCCTGATACTAGTTTCTGTTTCCTCTCGCTTACTTTCTTTTTCACTTGAAGCAACGCCTTCTTCAGAGCCTCCACCTCCTCTACAGTATCAAGTTTGTTAATATCTATGTTATTCCACCAAAACCCATCATTCTCCTCTTCTTCACTCTCACTTTCATTTTCCTCCTCTGGTATCATCACCTGATTTTGGTTTGCAGCAATCAGCCCCTTTACTTTCTCTTCACTGATGAATCGATCATACATTTTACCATCAGAGGTACTACCAAAATTGAAAGTCCTGCCATCTGGGGTGAAACCAACTAAGTCGATTTCTGCACCGGTTTCACTACTAATAGCACAAGCTTCCTCCTGGAGTTCCTTACGACGCCTCTCGAATTCTGCTAGCCTCTCTTCCTCGTTCTCTATTTTCTTAATTACATGTTTCTTCTTCCGATCCATCACTTTTTACTTCTAGAGACTGAAATCAAAATTCAGATCTTCAATGGATTTTCTAATTTGAGAAACCCTAGAGCCGAGGAGATATAGGATTTGGGTTAGGGTTTTGGATCCCTTTTTTTCTTTCACTGCGGAGATGAAGATGAAGGCGGAGAAAATTAAGCGTGAAGTGTGAACAACTATTCCACTTATAAGGTTTTGTTGTGGAACTATCTAGTTGTGGCTGACCCACCGATTTGGATGGATCAAATGGGAAGCGCTTCGATAGTAACCTGTTATAGGAGCTCGAGAAACCATTATAGGGGCTGATATAATAGGATAAAAAAGTGTCACCGATCAGTAATTTCAAAAACCCCTCATCTATATAATTTTCATAATGGCTAAAAGGTTCTTATTTTGTTAGTGTTGTTAATTTAATTAACTAATCACTAGATTAATGAACTTCTTTTCATACTTAGTGAAAAATTAAATCAGATTAAGAGTTAGGTTTGGTGGAGAGATAAAATAGAGTTTTTTTATTATTATTATTTTTTTTTTTAAAACCTAGATTTTGATTTACTCAACCAAAATGAGTTATTTCAGTGGCAAATTGGAGGTGGGTGAATCTCTATATAATAGAGAAACTATATTTTACAGATACCCCACGATGGAGATCCTACTATGGTTGATCTCTTAGCTCCAATGTCCATTTCAGGGCAATTTACCGTTGGAATTAACCATAGAAGCCAACCATATGGGCCATTTACAGTTGCAATTAGCCATAGAAGCCAACCGTATGGGCCATTTACGGTTAGTATCTGAAGAACATCCAACTGTAACTGGTTAAAATTGGGAAAATCCAATCACAAACTAGTTACGGTTGGATTTTTGTCCTGCGAGACGAACCGTAAATAAGTTACGGTTCGTTTGTTGATGGCTAGTATCCAACCGTAACTGTTTACGGTTGATAACATTTAAGTCAAATCCAATCGTAATCAAACTCAAAAACTTAAATTATTTTCGCTCAGGATTTTTACGGTTGGTATTGTTAAAATCGAAACCAACCGTAAATGTTTTAACGGTTACAAAATGAACTGTAACTGGATATTCCAAATAGTTTTTTAGGATTTACGGTTGGTAGTTCTTCAATTACTAACCGTAACATCTTCATAAATCATAGTTACGGTTGGTTAATTAAGAATAACCAACCGTATCTCCATCTGCAATCTTTTTTTATTTTATTTTATTTTAGGTCTTTTTTTTTTTTAAGGTTTAAATATATTTGATGATGATTATCAAAGAATTTTGATTTTGATTTTTTTTTATGATTAGGTTTGAATAGATAGGAGGGTAATTTAATCCTTTTAAAAATGGAAGGGTAATCTAAACCTTTAACATGACACTAGGACACCTCCTAACCAATTTGGTAGACATTATTATCATGGATCAGCCCCTCCAATAAAATCATCAGCCCCTATAATAGGTTACCTTCAATATTTTATTCTTTAAAAGAAATTTTACTTAAGTCCTAAGGCATATTCCTATGCACATGCCAAAAAAATGTCGTTTGGCATACTAGGTTGCATGGCAAACGAGTTGCGCCACTATGAGAAAACCAATAAGCGACAGAGTTCCTAGCGAGCGTTATTGACAATATCGCCAGCGATAGAGTCTTTATCGCCAGCGCTTCCACGAATACCGCTCGATATTGACTCTAGCGTCAGCGGCTAGTTCTTTATCGCCAGAAATAGGTAATTTTCAAACTCGTAACTTACCCCAAAAAATTTGTGTAATTTTTTTTCTTTAATTCTCTCTTTCTAAATCTATATTTCTCTATTTCTAATTTGTTTTTTCGAATTTCCCCAAATGGCACAATTTCATACCCAACTTGATTCGGCAACACAACTTGATTTTTCCGAAGTAGTGCTTGAAGGTGTCGTTAGGAAGATATGTGATAAATAAATAGGTAAGAAGCAAAGAAGTCTTCAAGTTTTGGATATTAACCAAGTCAAAACCGCAACTAAGAAAAGGCAAAGAAAATCAAGGAAAAACAAATTTGAAGCCAAAGAAGAAAATAAACAAAGGAAACTCCATTCATGAGCGTATTGATTGGAAGTTTGGTGAAATGAAGAAGATTAACAAAATGGAGAACATTGTCCCAAATTTTTATTTTTAAAGTCTATATTTCAAATTATTATTGTCTAGTTTTATGTCTTGTAAAATGACTATTAATGATTATATCGAAGTTTAATGAATTTGAAAATTTGACGAGTATTGTTGGAAATTAAACTTAATTTTATTCGTAATCCAATCTTACATTTTAATTAGAAATACATTTAATAGTTTAAACAAATATTAAAACTTAATACTTAGACAATTAAGAAATTAAAACATAAGAACTTAAGTGGACAATTGAGAAATTAAAACATAAATATTTGACAATATTTGGGCAAATATCTTAAAATCTCGAAACAACTTCCAAATTGGAAGTCTTTTTCGTAGATGCGACGATATTCCGCACAACACCTTTGTTGAAGTTCCATCATGGTTTAACCATCCTCAAATTTGGACCTTTTCGCTGAAGTAAAACAACATACGTAGTAACTTCTTGATCGATTGTAGTGAACCGCTGACTCAACTCTTAAACATACCTACTAACACCAAATTTTATAATATGAAGATATTCTCTCAGCAGCAAAACCAAAAAGTCCTGCAGTGAAGGAGATTTGGAGAAATGCTGCTTTTATTACTTTGAAGGAAATTCGGTTCTCCAGAAACAGAGAAGTATATGAAGAAGAATAATAGAATTTAGAGTTGATCAAGAAAAGAATATTGAAGTTCACAGCTGACAATGAAGTTAGAATGTCTGCATACATGTGGAATTCATCCTATGATCTCCATATTATAAAAAAAATTAACCTCAGGTGTAGGAAAGTAAGATATTTACAGGTTCAGTAATTCTTCTTTCATCTTCTTAAGAAGAATCAAATTATGATGTGCTGTGATGGTGCTGCAAGAGGGGACCCTGGAGATTCTGGATTTGGTTTCATAGGAAGAGACTGGACTGGTGATGTTAAAGTTGCTGCCGCTGGTGGTTTGGGTGTTGCAACAAATTTCTTGGTTGAGATCATGGCAGTGCTATTTGCAGGTGAATGGGCAGTTGCTAATAATTGTTTAGATGTTTGTTTTAGAACTGACTCAAGTGCAGCCATATTTGCATTTAGGAGAGGAAAGCTTCCTTGGATAGCTATCACAAGATGGAAGAGAATCTGTAGCAAAATAAAATGAGAGTTTATACATAGCTTCAGAGAAATCAACTTTTCAGCTGATTCTTTGGCCAAAAAAGGTGCAGGAATGAATAATGTAGATTGTGTTGTGTTTACAGAGAGACCACCTTTCCTGAAAAAAATTTGAAATTCCTTTCTTAAAATGCTTTGGGTTTTGCTAAGTTTCTGCCTTGTAAGCCTACTTTATAAAGGATTTTGTTTTCTTTGTTTCTCAGCCTGAGGCCCAGTTGGGCAGTTTTGTATCTTGAATTCTTATTTTGGCTTTAATAAAATTCTTATTATCGAGCAAAAAAAAAAAGTTGAGGTTCATTGTTTGTTCTTGAAATTTCACAAAAATCATTTGCCAAAGTGTTTGGGGATGTAATGCATCTCCGAATAAAGTCTCAGTAAAAGAAATATAATTCCTGCAAATGCATTCATCTTCCGCAGTAGTGAATTTTGGTTTTCGCCTAATTTGACTTCTCCTAAATTGACTTCTCCTAATTTGACTTCTCCTACTTTCACTTTGCACATTGGAACGATTAACAACTCTTTGATTTTCGGTAGCATGTTCGTCTGCTACGAACTCATCCATGTTCATATTATCATCCATGCTCTCTGAGGAATTGGAAGAGTGATGAAAAGAATTGGAGATTGAGAAATTCTAGAGAGATTTAGAAAATCTAGTGTGAGTTGAAATGAGTTTGAAATTAGGTATTTATAGAGGGGGAAAATCATGGACGTTGGATGAGGAACTGATAAGCGATGATCAGATCAGCGAGCGATGTAATGACTAGCGCTGGCGCTGGAATGACCAGCGAGCGGTAGTTTGATCATCGAGCGATGGACACTCTATCGCTCACTGGAAAGTCTGTCGTGTATGCCTATATGTTATAATTGACATATAGGCATATATGTTTGGCACTTTGGCATAACTATAGTGGGTGCATATATGGAAAAATGTGATGTTTGGCATGTGCATAGGAATAGGCCTAAGTAAATAAGTATTTTAACACGTGAACAACACCAGGTGTTATTGTAATATCATGTTTTACCATACAGGTTCCCTTGGAGCAATTTCTATGGGATGGATAAATCTTTGATTTGTCCATTTTGATCCCATTATATGGACTCAACAAAGGAGAAAAACGGATGGGCAAACCAACAAATTTATCCATTGCAATCCATAAAGAACCATGAGTCTTTTGTCCAACCACGAGGTTGTAAAAAATACGCAAGCGGTTTTTCTGTAGTCGCGCGGATCAAATAAGTCCGTGGGCGGCTTCACGGAAACATCGTGTCTCTTGTCCGCCTGCCAACGGAAAAATCTAGATTTAATCATCCAATGGTTCTAATTATTTTCTCGATAAATTCAGCTTATTTCAAATCCAAATTCACACCTTCTCTCTAAATCTCTGAATCCCATACCATCCAAATACTCATTTTCCTTAATTTCAAGCACACCTACTCAATACCATCTCAATCCATCATAAAATTTCCTAAAATCCCTTTATATAACAAACATGAAAACCCCCTAGCGACAATCACAACAACAAACTCAACAAAAATCCGGTAAAGTTTGTGGTGTTAAGCTTACGATGGATGAAGATGAATCAATTTGTAGGAATTATGTATTCTTTATATTGGATCAAATCAATAGTTGCCAGCAACATATGGTTACATTTTATGGAAATATTTTTCAAAATTTTTGTGAAGAAACCGGTAACATCAATTCTCGTGATTACGAAGGATTGACTTATCGCTTTCATGCAATTAGAAAAGACGCTAGTGAATATGTAGCTTTGATCATGTAAATGTTCCGATGCAAAAAAAACGGTGAAGGTGAATCCGATGTGGAGCGAAAATGCCAAGAAAAGTGGAAAATATCCCACAAAACTGGTTTCCAACACGTAAATTGTTTCAACATTCTGAGGATACTTAAAAAATTCAATCCATACCTATTGGAAGGTAATCAAGTGCCAACAAGATCACCATATGGTCAAATTTAGCAAGATTTTTATAATGGTGCACCTACTTCCTCGGCAGAAGGAAATGCATCTCCACATGCTGGGTCTCCAAGCAATTAGGAACAACACAACACCAATCTGGATGTTAACACAATTGTTAAAAGAAGAAGATGAGGGGGTCAGAAGGACGGGAAAGCAGCAAGAGACGCAGCCCAAAAATTAGCAGTGGATGTTCACACGAGTTTAACTGTTTAGAGCACAAGGAAATAAAGCGTCAGGTAGAAGAAGATGGAAGAACAAATTGGGTCCAGATGTTAATGCAACTTCAAAAAATTCGTCTTTCGCGAGACCAACATTACAAAGATTTTAATATGTACAAACTACTCTCCATGAACACTTTAGAAATGAATTCACAACAACTTAGGTTATGGGAGCAGGAAGTGGATAAGGTGTAACAACAACTGAATGAACAATAGTATCCACAACCTTCTCGGTCTAAGGATGAGGGTAACGATGCTGATGCCTTGAAAGAAGATGAAGATGATTATCGCCTTGATTAAGTGTAGTCGTTTTTTTTAATTTAAATACTAGACCAAAGGCATGCGCACTGCGCGTGCTGCGATCAGCCGATACCCCTCCACAGTCCACACGCGTAGTTGGTAAAAAAGATCAGAAAATTAAACTTAATTATAGCCCCAACATCAAAATATTGATGATAACATCACCATATCCACTTAAATATTAGGGGACCCATATTTGGGACCTAGACATGCACGTGTTTAAAGATACGTGTATCTAACATTAGGTACTTGATGAATGTGAGATAGTAAAGTTTTACTGTTTAAAAACAAAGGAACCTCTGAAAACCCTTCTTTGTTCTCTATCTCTTGCAATTCTCTATCTTCCTCCTCCTCCTCCTCATATGTTCTCTCTGTAAAGATATCTTGGGTTTTCTTATCTTTTGTAAACACCTTTTTATCTAGGGTTTTAAATTTAGGATTCAAAAGGGAGGTTTTATAGGGATTTTAAATTTACCAAAATATTTATTTCTAGGGTTGTAACTCAATATAGCAATACAAATTCATAAGGTTTTAAATTGAAGATTTATTAGGTTCTAATTCGATCTACAAAAAGCAATACAAAAAATTAAGGAGAATCATGGTTGTTGTAATTTTGATTCAACCAACAGAATTTTATTTTACAAATTGGGATGATCGAGAGTTGTTTGATTAAGGCTTGATTAATCTGTTCATATTTTTTTGAAAAGTAAAGTTCAAATTACAAATATGCCCTTAAAGTTTTTTTTTGGCGGAGAACACTATAGTATTTAGAGGGGCAAATTCGGAAGTTCAAAATTTACAGCTTCAAGTTACTGTTCATGAGACAGTTCGCTTTATATACTAATAATAGAATAGATAATAGTTAAGTTTTCTTGAATATAAAAAAAAAATTGGACAAGTTAGGCAAGATAAAGAGTGGCCGCGATTTTTTCTGGGAGAAGCTAAATCTATGGCTGTGGTTGTGTACGTCATTATTATATCATTAATTACTCATAATAAATATTTTATTAATTAATCTTACTTCATAAGTATCTTATAATTATCTTCATAAATAACTTTCATTAAATATTTTATTAATCTTTCATTATAAATATCTTCTTACATCATAAATATCTTATAATTATTTTCATAAATAGAAATATATAAATTTTTTATTTTTATTTTTATATTAACTTACAAAGAAAAAACAAAGATTTTCTTTAGATTATAGTTTATTATTAAGATTTATACAGAACTTTGGCTGGAAGCTTAACAATAAGCTGAGCTCCAACACCTTTTTGAAATGAAAGTAACCCACTCATTCGATCAATTTCCAATTGGATGGTATTTCTGGGTAATGGTCCATGGAGCCGGTGACGATAGTGATGAGGTAGTGGTGATGGGCGGTTCTGGTGGTGGTAGTGTAGGTATTAAGTGTGGCAGTCAGATAGTGGGCAATTCTTATACTATGTCGTTAGGACACAAGTAAATTATTATGGAAGTAGTGGTTGATTATTTTTAATGTGAAAATAAGCTGGTTATAATACACACAAAAAAAAATTATACAGGTTGACCGCAATTTGCCCTAAACACAAGCCGAGAAAAATTCAACGATGATAGGATAATGGATCTATTATTGGGATAGTAAAAGTTTTCAGTTCGAGACAACTATTACGGTCAACCTAACAATTCTTCAAAAAAATAACAATGGGAAAAAATTGTCACTATATATAGAGCCAACAAAAAGCGGTCAAGATTTGTTGAGGTAGAAGCTAAATCGATGGTTGTGGTTGTTTACATCATTATTGTATCATTAATTTCTCATAATAAATATTTTATTAATTTCACATCATAAATATCTTCATAAATAAACTTTCATTAATATTAATCTTTGATTATATTTATCATCTTACATCATAAATATCTTATAATTATCTTCTTAAATTAACTTCCATTAAATATTTTATTAACCTTTCATTATAAATGTCTTACAATTATCTTGATAAATATAATTTCATCATTAAATATTTTATTAATCTTTCATTGTAAATGTCTTACAATTATCTTAATAAATATACTTTCATCATTAAATATTTTATTAATGTTTCCTTATAAATTTCTTATGATTATCTTAATAAATACTTCCATTAAATAAATAATAAATTTGTTAATATTCATATCAATCGGGTGGTATTTGTGGGTGGTGGTCCATGGAGCCGGTGATGATAATGATGAGGTAGTTGTGATGGGTGGTTCTGGTGGTGGTAATACAGGTGGTCAGTGCAGTAGTCAGGTAGTGGGTAATTCCTATTCTATGTTGTTAACACACAAGTAAATTATTATGGAAGTTGTAGTTGATTTTTTTAATGTGAAAATAAGTTGGTTATAATACAAAAGAAACAATTGTACAGGCTGACCGCAATTTTCCTTAAAAACAACCATAGAAAAATTCAACGATGATTGGGTAATGGATCTACTATTGGGATAATAAAGGTTTTCAGTAGGTCCACAACATGTTTCACTCGGTGGGGTTTTCTGTTGGTCCCACTACATGTTTCACTAGGTGGGGCCGGTTTTCAGTTGATCCCACTACATGTTTCACTAGGTGGTTTCTTCAAGACAACTATTACAGTCAACCTAGCAATTCTCCAAAAAAACATGGAAAAAAATTGTCACTATATATATAGCCAACAAAAAAAACACAAGGATTAAAATTGACATAATTTTTCTTTTACTTATTATGGAGGCCATGCCGTTATGGCACGGGTGAAGTTTCTAGTGTTTAAAATGTAATAGTTCAATTTAACTTAGAGCTAAATATAATAGTATATTTGGATTTAGTTTTAATATAATAGCTTTTAACTTATCACTTAATTTAAATAGTTTCGCCACATTACATTTGTAGATAGGTAAAAACTGATTATGGAGAAAAGAGTAAAAGTGGGTAGGTTGATGAGAATGAGTCTAGACCCTAAACAAATGTATTGCACAGGAGTACTTTAGATTCGAGAGATCAATCTGTACAATTCTGGCCTAAACCAAGAAATGGCCATTCCAGTCTTGCTTCGATCACAAAATGAAGGAGAAGGGTTGATCTTAGGGAGGAAAGCAGATAAGGTGTTGAGATCAGAGAGATAGACTCTATAAGGTGTGGTTTTTTATGACTATGTATCAGAAGATGGAACTTGTTGCAAAAGATGGTAAGCTGACATTTCTTTGTGTTCTCTGGATACTTGTGTTAATTCCCGATTGAATAGATTAAAATCTATTTATATCAAGTCATTGTCGAACACCCAGATCTCATAGGAAGTGGAAGTTATGGAGTAGTGGAGATCGTTTGAAGGTGGTAAAAAACATGTCCCTATTGTGAAGGTAGAACTGGACGATCGTGCACCCACTTCTCCTTTACTCGTTAATTGTATGCTCTTCCTGTCACTTTCTCATAATGGGTGTGTTGCACACCACATGTCGTAGAACGCCAGACCAATACCCTGATGAACATCTGTTAGAGCACTACTCGGTCGAACTCGCAAGCGTTGCTATCTCAAGCTTGTTTGTCAAGTTTAGTTTCCAAAACTATAAGTCTTGATTTCTAGTCTACTTATAGTTAAGTCTCGGATTAGGATAGAAAGTGTAGTTGAGCTTTAGACTCCACGACGTTCATCAATTGAAGACGAAGAACTACTAAGGTGAGCTTGTGGAACTTCATCAACAAAAGGTATGTGGAGACTTGAACTCATCTATCACTCAAAAGTCTATCTACTCTATCTCCTATTTGAGACAAAAGTCGTTTAGTCATATAGACTTCGATTATACACATTTGATATTTCGAGCTGAGTTTAACTCGCTTACATATTTCTCGAAATATGTGTTGGTAAGCTTTCGCTTTAACCAAGTTCATCTTATATTCTTGACGAAAGTCAAAAGATGATCATGTGAAAATCGCATGGTAACATCTTGTATGATTTGTGTGAGACGGTCATTTGGTGTAGACTCGGAATGTTTCGTATTGATCATTCGATCAATTGAAAATTGCTTTGAAGCTAATAGTTTGTGTGAGACGGCTATTCCCGTCTTCCAAGAATGTTTCAATGATTGAACTGAGAGTTTAGAACAATTAACCATGATTGGATATAACACAGTATGCGTACTTGTATGCTAATTGTTGCAAGTTATTCCAAGTTCAGGAACCATAGTATGCATACCCGTATGCGTACCGGTTTGTTAGTTGAAAGTCCGGGAACTTAGTATGCATACTCGTATGCGTACCGGCGTAAATTCAAGTTTGGGAATTCAACTGAGTTTGGTGGTGTACGACAGTATGCATACCCGTTCGCATACTGGCGAACCCAGACCAAGTCCGACTACTTAGGTATGCGTACCCATTTGCATACTTGAGTGGGTTATGTTCTAAAATCTGCTTGTTCATGCACTAATACATTTATAAATTAAGGAATGCAATCTTTTGCAAACCGTGGCTATAATGTTCATGAATTGATTCGAGTGAATCAAAATCGATTTTTCTTCAATTGTGTCTTGTATACTTCTATGAGAATATAAACAATTGAACAACTCTCGAACTAGTTTCATTTGAGTCATTTGAACTAGTTGTGATTGAGATGAACAAGATTGATATGAAAGTGTTCATATGGCTAACTTCGGTTAACTATTGTTGAGCCAACAAGGTGTACACATTTAGGTACGGTTACCCATATATAAATGAAGTCACTTTTCATTTGTGTGTAACAAGCTAAGTTCGATCTAACAGTTGAAATATATTAGCTTGAGTCTAATCAGGTTTTCATCTAACGGTGTATATCGAATGCTTTGTTACCAAGGTAACATTGATTGCAAACCCTGATTTGAAGAATATATAAAGGAGAACTCAAGCAACTGGGAAACCTAATCCCCACACCTCCTATGTGATAGTAGTTACAACTAGAGTCGATTCTCCTTTAACCTAGGTTTTTCCTAAAACCATTATAGGTTAACGACTTAAAGACTTCATTGGGATTGTGAAGCCAGACCCAACTATTTTCTCTGTAGTTGCGTGTTCTGATCTTGCTTTATTTTATCGTATGTAGTACTATCTTCTCTAAGATTTGCTCGAGATTTAATCTCCGATAGGCAAGATAAAAAGTAGTCACAAACATCTTCGTCTCATCGTTTGTGATTACACAATATCTTGTTTCGCTACCATACGATTAAGATTATTGTGAGGTGATTGATATTACTAGGTTGTTCTTTGGGAATATAAGTCTGGTGTATCAATTGGTTCCTATTCACCTTGATTTATCAAAAGACGGAACAAAACTCATAGGTATATCTGTGGGAGACATATTTATCTATTCAATAGACTTTTCTGTGTGATACCAATTTGTTTATCAAGTCTTCGACTTTGGGTCGTAGCAACTCTTAGTTGTGGGTGGGATCAACTAAGGGAATCAAGTGCGTAGAGTCCTACTGGGATTCAGAGGAGTAAGGAACGCGACTGTACCTTAATCAGTGTGAGATTGGTTAGGGCTCAACTACATTCCAGTCCGAAGTTAACTTGTAGTAGTCTAGAGTCTGTAGCGGATTAGTACAGTGTGGTGTTCAAATATGGACTAGGTCCCGGGGTTTTTCTGCATTTGCAGGTTCCTCATTAACAAAATTTATGGTGTTTGTGTTATTTCTTTTCCGCATTATATTTGTTTATATAATTCAAATGTCACAGGTTGTGCGTACTTCCATCAATTAGATAATCCAATCTTTGGTTGTTGATACAAATTAATTGACACTTGAACATTGGTCTTTTGTACCGTTCAAGTTGTTTCTCATAATAATCAGGCTCACGGATTCTATCTGTTTGATTTGCTGATTACATTGAGAAACAGAGTGTTTTGGGGTAAAAACTGATTCTGCTGGAAATGGTAAATTTGGGTGTGCCGCTGAGAAATGATTATAAACCCTAAACAAATGCACTGCACGGGAGTACTTTAGATTCGAGAGATCAATCTGTATAATTCTGGCCTAAACCAAGAAATGGCCGTTCCAGTCTTGCTTCGGTCACGAAATGAAGGAGAAAGGTTGATCTTAGGGAGGGAAGCGAAGAAGGTGTTGAGATCAGAATGGTTAACTCTGAAGGTGTGGTTATTTTATGACTTATATCAGAATATGGAACTTGCTAGCGGAATGTAATTTATCAGTTCTTTGGTGTTTTTTTATGGATATACTGTGTTGACAACTGTTGTTGGTTGAAATAGGTTGAAAAACTATTTATATAGTCATAGTTGCACACACCCTAATCTCATAGGAAATGGGAGTAGTTGGGTGATGGAGAAGTGGGATCGTGTGAAAACCACGTCTTACTATGAGGGAAGACGGGTCAGTTTACACCCACTACTTCTCAGCTACCACTAACTTTCCGCCTTTCCTGACAGTTTCTCATAATGGGCGTGTTGCACCCCGCACGTTGTAAACCGCCAGACCAATACCCTGATGAACATCCCCCAGTTTGTGACATGTTTGATGTCTCGAGTATTTTATAGAAAATATGTAGCATGTTGCTGAGTGGGTCTTGCCTAATTATTCTGACCAATCACGCGCAAGCTAGGTGGCGGGTAGTCATGTGTGACGAGCCAAGTCATGAGACTTTCCGCAAAGAATAACATGTGACGCCATTAGGTTAAATAACTAAGTTCTTTGTGAAGCCGATACTCATAAAATATCGTATGTATTCGATGCATGTAAAGCATCGCTTTTAACCAAGATTCTCAAAATAATCGATGCATGTGAAGCATCATTGTATATAACCTATCTTTGTTGGTCGCGGAACCTAGTGTCTTAAAAAGAGCATGAGAAGCTGTTGGGAGCTATTTTTGCATGCCAAAGGTAGGTAGGTCGGTCCCTATAGGAGAGTGATGGCTAGTAGCCATTTTGACATCCTATTGGTCGGTCCAAGTTAAATCTAGACCGGTTAAATTGGCTAGCCAAATTGGATGGATGAGATGATTTGCGGCAGTTATTGATTGCCGCTATTTTATTTAAGACTTCTATAAGAAGCACGACCAGCCATCTTTGGGCGATCGTTTTGGAGCCATTTGGGCAGGCCGCGGCTTGGCCGATTGTTCCTTATGGAAACGGGGTGGCCGGTGATCATGGCCACATCTTGTTGAACACCTAGAATAAGAGTTTTCCCGGCCAATTCGACTGGCGAAGTTGGGCGGTCGAGATGATTTGCGGCAGTTAATGGTTGCCGTTGATTTAATTTAGGTTTTAAAATCCGTGTGGCCAACCCATTTTGGGCCAACGGTTTTTGGTGTCGGCGGCATGCTGTGGATCGTTCGACAAGCCAGCACTATAGTCTGGCCACTAGTGAGTGTATCCGCACCTTGTCCGTTTATCGGAATTGAATCTAGGCCGGTCAATTCGTCTGGCGAAGTTGGTCGGCCGAGATCATTTTGCGGCAGTAATGTAATGCCGCTTAATAAGAATTAGGGTTTTATAAGTCGCGCGGCCAAATAACTGATAGACGCATTTATGTGTCTATTTTCATCTCTTTTGTGTATACTGTTAGTACCCATTTCTGTACTAATTTTGGTATTTTATCCCTTTGTAGGTGTTTTTGGAGAAATAGGCTTTTGCGGCAAAATTGGCTCGAAAAGTTGCTAAAGGCTTCTGGGAGGACACTTGCTATTCGGACTCTCATTTTGGATAAGGGGTAACCCATTTCCAAGCAGCTGCTAAGCACAGACCGGCACTGGATAGGGGGAGGTCACATTTCTTCTCAAATTTTCAAAACGAAAAATGGCGGGAAAACTGTTTACAGAAAACATAATTTTCTGGTTGGAATTTTGGACTATTTTTAAGGAGATTCAAGGGCTGATTTTCATTGGGTTAACCCTGTTAAGGATATACAAGTTTGGTATGAGCTGTAGAATCGATTAAACAGGGATAGATATCCGTGTTGGAGCAAAACAGGGAGTATTCATATTTTGAGATGTTTTCGGTTTACAAAAGAAGTTTGTGAAGATTTTACGGCAAGATTGGAGTGTATGGAGTCCTTATTCAGTCTTTAGAGAGTTTAAGAGAGTTTGGAAACCAAGTTGACGCGTAAAGAGGGAAGAAAAATCCCGTAACTTGAGGAGAAAAAAACCGAGAATATTTATGGATTAACTCGAGAGATTTTGTGTTTAGTGACTATATATAGGTTGATTCGAGTCATATTTAGGGGTACAAACAATTTGGGAGAGTTTGGAGAAGTTTAGAGCCTTAGAGAAGCGTAAAAAAATCAACTGGGGTCGATACAGAAATTTTCTGTTGCTGCGAAGAAGAAGAACACGAAGAACATTAGACCCTCAGAGTCAGTTGCAGAGGCAGACTTATTTTCAGTGACAACGAGGTACGGTCGCATCTTCCTGCAGTCACTGAAGCCTTTCGGCAACCATTCCGACTTCTGATTCAGACCTTCAGCAACTGCAGAATCCGCTGTTTTAACACCTTTCTCCCTTTTAATCAACTTTTGAGCCATAAACATGTATTTTGAGATTATGATTAATATGAGGAGCTAAACCCCATTGCTAAGGCGATAGAGGAAGCTATTTTTCCAACAAAAAGTGGTATATTCTATTTTATTTATTTAATTTCAATTATTTTTATGATTATTTGCCTTGATTTATAATTGTTTGAATGATTTTCGTTAAGCAATTGTTATTTCTTTTGATAGAGCATGCTTAGCCATAGGTTTTTGATGCTTTATACTTTGGATTTACACTTGTTATTTTTAAAATCTATATGTTGCAATAGCTTAGAATCAAATTAAACGCAAAAATTGAATAAATATAAATACTAGATAAAATCACTTTGAACTTGGAAAAATAGTGGAATCTTAGCCTCAGTGTTCTTTTAATATTGATATCAACTTTTTCAGTGTTTGCTATAATTTTTAGTGATTTTTCTATTTAGTTTTGAATTTAAGTCTAAAGTTATCCTTCACAAGTTCGAGCAACGAATCTTTTTACCACTACAACTACAAAATACATCAATAACTTTGAGCAATCGGTTAGTGGCTCTGTTGGTTAGTTGAAAGGATTCCGATTCGCCAAGGAATTAGTGGGCCCTCCGGTGTGTATGGTGGTGCTTTTCCGACCGTGTTAAGAAGTTGCTAGACTTGATAAATCGAGTGGCCAAAACGTGCGGTCGTGATTGTTTTAAGACTGACATGGGTAGCCTATATTAAATTCCTTAAGGAATTAGGTGTGTCGACAAGCCAACTTCCAACTTTATTAAAAGTGTGTGTGGCGCATTTAAAGCGATCTGATTGGTCGATGGGAAAGGGGGCCGGCAAGCAGCAACATGGAGCGTGGCCAGCCGGCCACAGATGGCGCCTGCTGAAGCAAATCGGTCGTCCAAGTGGCCCGGCCACGCCTCCTTTTGCCACTGCTCTTACTTGCCGCAGTTCCTCTTTATTTCTTGTTTTCTGATTTTTTTGGTAGGATTTTGCTCCTACTAGCTCCATGATGGATCAATTTCCTAGTATGCCTAGATTTAGTATCGACCAATAGGGTTCGAAATATCGCGCAGGGCGCAAAAAACCTAATTTTGTAAATTAATAAAATTAGGTTAGAAAGATTGAATTTTGTGAGCTGACACAAAATCAATCAATTTCTGGTGAATTTTGTATGTTCATACAAAATCATTAATTATGTTTCAGAGGCCAGCATAACTTTACGTGCCTCTAATTGAGTATTTCCATGCATATCTTAATCCTGACACTTTGGGAAATTCATGCTACTCAGTTGCGAGCGAACATTAATTGTCATGTCATGTCAACATTAAGAGTTCGGCTGGGGAACATGGCATAGAATGAATACTCGGTGGGCTCTGACATTAGTGAGTAATGCAACTAGGAGCTTAAATACTCATTAGGCTCTATACTAGTGAACAATTCATCTAGGAGCTTGAGTTTCAGTATAATATGAAGAGATACATAGGCACTCATCAGATTCTGATATATTCTTCAAATTCCTTGCGGAATATAGACATATCAAGGTCTACTTCTTCTGATGCCGGGTCAGGTAGACAGACTTTTACAGTTTTCGCCATGTACTAAAAACCACCATCAACATTAAGTCTCCTGCTTAGCACGTAACAGTGATATTGTTGCGTGGTAAGCACTAGATGGTGACAGACGAGGATAAAAATCAAAAAGGCGAGACATGTAGAGGTTACCAGGAAAAGTTTGATTGACCTTTGGCAACAGGTCCGTGCGGCTAGTGATCTTCGTACCGGCGTACTGCTAGTACGTCCATGGAGCGTTGGTGCTGCGGGCCCAGCTGCCTTTCTCCGTGCATGGTCCAAAAGGAAACCCTCCTTCTGTTCAAACTTTGGAAACTCCGTTCGTAATAAAGGAGTATCGACCCTCTTCTTTTTTTGTTACTCGTCCTGTTCCGTGCTTTCGTCTGCAGCATCCGGCTCCTCTTCGTCACTGTCAGCAGCTCCATCGCGAGCATGCCAATTGTCAATGGAAAGGTAAGTACATCTTGTTCTTTCTTCTTCTTTTTGCAAGTATGAACTTTAGTTGTACGTATGACTTTCAGGTTTTGAAATTTCATCAAATCCTGAGTGAACTCCATCGATCCTTTCCGAAGTGTGTAATAATGTTCTATCTCCAGAAGAATGAGTGTCTAGCCTCTCCAGTGGATTTCAAAATTTGCCAAACTCCATTGCGCTCAATTGTCAGAGGCCTTGACTTTAAGTTGTTTGGTGTATGGACCTGATTGCGATGATGATACGCTTGGAATGCTCGTATGGGAAAAATCTTCCGAAGCCGTTGAGTGAAGTAGACAAACTGAGAGGCGTCCCGTTGCTGACATGCTGCTATCAAGTCTTCAAGGACTTTGTTCCAAGCAACATCCTTTGAACCATCTTCTGAATCTTGGATTGTTGTATGGAATGGGATGCGATGAGCAGTCCCAAGTTACACTTCTTTTTGGTTGTTAGAGCTGTATTTTTGAGTTGGCTTGGGAATATAATGTAGTCTTGTAAGGAGGTGTAGATGCGTACTAGATCAGATGGCGTGGCCAGATATGTGAAAATATCTATGCAGCATACTTTTGGAGTTTTTGATGCACGTGTACGGCTTCATGTTGAGAAATTCCTGTGGTTCGTAAAACTTTGACAGTGATGATGCTGATATCAGGAATAATCTGGTTGAGGGACGTGAAGGCATGCGGTGCTAGCAGTCCCCAGGTGTAATTATCTTGAGCCTTTTTCTCCTAAAAGATGTAATTCCATTGCATTTGCTGGTAAGGTGGTTGACAAATTGACGAAAGCGGTAATCTTTTGGAACCGTCATTTGTTAATCAATGGGCGGGAGTCGCACTTGATAGACATGTATCGTATCCAAACTTCTGGCAGCCCATGTACCCCTTCCATAAGAAATTGGAAATCTAGAAACACCGAATCTGACTTTGTCGGCAGAGGTGGCAGATATGATGCGGTCGGTGTGTGTGGCTTGCTGAGGCGTTGAAGCGGAATCTGGAGAGAACGTTGAAGCGATGGCTGGAGAGAACATTGAAGCGGCCTCTGGATAGAACTCCAGTGAGGGCGCTATTAACCCTTGATTTCGAAAAACGAGTTCTTCCCATTCTTCTGAGGTGATACGATATGGCAGATGGGAAGACGGCACACAAATAGTGTTGGTCGGCAAGTCGTGTTTTCTCCTCATGGGAAAGAATACCGCTTCTATAATAACATCTCAACGCATGCAACACTGGCAACGACAATTCGAAATAAGGGAAATAACAATAATGGTTAAGGATTCGACCAACCTTCTGTTTGACTTTCCCTTGCAAATTACATGTTTCTTGAAGATTTGTGGGGCGCCAACTAGACATGTATAAGCATGGACGCCGTTTCTGAAGAAGTAGTTATACACTGCTTTCCAGTTTTGTGAAAGGGTTCCAAAAATCCGAAATTCGTAGACTGAAAAGAACAAGGTTCCTTCTACAGATTCCTCAAGACCGTCTCAGGGCTTGAATTCGAAACAGGATGCTCTTCAGGGCATGAAAGATGTCTTCTCTAAAAGGGATGTACTGTTGCTGGAAAATTTCCATTGAATATTTTGTCCCTCATTTTTTTTTTGCATATTCCCCCTTTGAGTATGTTCTGGAAGATAAGAGATGCTTCCTCTATAGTTCGATTTTCTTTCTTTGAGCTAGTAGGTAATTGTATTTTTAGGGTTTTGAATTTATTTGAGGTTTTGTTTTGAAATGATCCAAGGGAAATGAAAATGAATAATACTTCAATTAATTGATAAACTGAAATCCTAATTATGAATGCAAGCCGGTGCAATCATTTTGGAGGAATTACAAATATTGCATGAAAAGGGAAATGCTAAAGGAAACTCTAGGGAAAAGACGACATGATATTTTAGGTATTGAAAGGTTTGAGCCATCTGGCGTGCATTACTACACCTTCTAGTTTGTCAGTATTGATGAGTTTGCAATAGCCTCCCAAGATAACTTCTGCTACCAGATACGGCTCGTCTTTTCCTTCTACGAAATCGGGCGAATTAGGTTGAGCAGCAATCCTTACTACCATATCCCCAACTTGAAACGGGTTTGGGTGTTGCATCGCTACTTGATTCTTAGATTCCTTATCTTTGACTGAGACAACTTCAAAACCCTTGATAAAATACTTGAAAGGACTAGCATCCCATTCACATCTCCTTGTGGCAGTTGGGTTGATAACGAGTCCCCAAGCTTTGACGGAAGGAGGAGTGACTGGTTGCAAAAAGGGTTGTTCAATAAGACTTACTTGTGTCCGGAATCTGCGAACAAATGATGATGCGCTCTCTCCAGGCAGTTGCTTCACATTCGCAAGTTGTTGATACGGAAAAAAATAATCTTAAGGATTGGATGGCTTGTTGGAAACCCTTTCAGGTACAGACACTGGCAAGGGACATACTCCTAGCTTTGCTTTGTTGTTATGCACCCACGAGCGCCCCAGAACCATATCATAATTTGGGAATTCTTTAACAATATGAAATTTTCCGTGTGTTAGAGCATCTCCTACCTTGATTTAGATATTAACGTACCCGTAAGCATTTTTCGACTCTCCTTCTGGGTTTTTGATCATAGTTGGGCAGTGAATAGCTTCCTTCTTTAAAATTCCTGCGGTTCTCAGAGTCTTGACGGTAACTATGTTGAAGTCACAGGCCGCGTCAATCAGCGTGCTGTCGAACTCGACACCCTTTAGGTGGGCAGTGGTCAGCTGTCCCCAATTGCGTTTACCAGCAGTGTCTTCTAAGAGAGGTTGGGATTTGGGAGTGGCTTCTCCGACTGAAAACAACCGCTTGCCTGACACAACACGATTGAGAGCTGCAAATATGTCTTGACGCTACGCCTTGGAGAAATAGAGAATTCACATACACGCTCCATCATGGATTGAACAGTTTTGTGGGCAGAGTCCCCAGAAAGCATGCAGCTTCTGAATGGAAGAGGGTCTCTGTGAACTCCCTCAATGCCTAGTTGAAGTTCTCCCGCATCTACCTTTTCTTTGAAAATACGCTTTAATTTGTTGCATTCATTGGTTGGATGATTGATGAACCTGTGGTAACGGTAATATTTGGGATTTGCCATTTCTTCCTCAGTTGGTGGGCGCCTGATAGGAGGTAGTTTGATGGCATCATCTTGAATCCATGCTTCAAGGAGTTTAATTACTTCCTCGATCGGGAACGGGAAGTTTGGAGCAGCCTCTCCAGTTTCTTGTTGTTGCGCAGGAGTCTTAGCCGCGGCCTTCCGAGGTGAAGCCGTCTGATGCGCTGGTACCGCATGTTTGGGTTGTTGTTCCGCTGCTGAAGCTTTTCTCTTTATTCCTTCACCCACAACACTTACAGAGGGTCCAGTATTATATTGTTTTTTGATGAGACGTCTGCTTCCTCGAGTTTCGCGTGCATTTTAATTTCTGGCGGGTCTGGTCCTTTCCAACAATGTCGGTTCTGTTGTAGCCGAATGCTTAGCAGCTTCATGAAGTTCATAAAATATTTGGAAACGCAGGTTCTCCAGTAAAGCACGATAGATGGTCACCATACCGTTAATGCATGACTCCACCAACTGGTGTTCAGTTACATTTGGATCATGACAATCCAGTGCCTGAATTCTGAATCTCTTAACAAAATCATTTAGATGTTCATTGTTTCGTTGAAACATTCTTCCCAAGTCTAAAAAAGTGATTTGCTTAGACACGAAGAAATATTTCTTGTAGAAAGCGGAAACCATCTCACACCAGTTGGATATGCTGTTTGGCGTAATGTTGTCGTACCAGGTGTACGCCCTTCTGATAAGAGACTTTGAAAACTCTTTCAGGCGGAGGACATGGTTATATTCGTGTTCTTCTAAGGATTCCAGAAAACGAGAGATGTGTTCACGAGCATTACCGGTCCTGTCATAAAGGGAAAATTGAGGAGAAGAGTATCCTCTCGGAAGAGGAACTCTTTGCACATCATGAGGATAAGGAGGTTGGTGCTGGTGCATGACCGTCGGGTTTTCTTTGCCTCGATTTTGGAGAAGTTGTTCCAGATCCTCACGTGTGACGAAATTGGATTTTTGATTCCTTTCTAATGGGTGTTCAGGAGCAACGCAAGCCTCTTCATCTATAAAGGAGCGTCCTGCTGAAGTGCTTGCGTCGGGGGTGTTAAAAGTGCTCCTTGTCGGCTCCACCTGGGGTTGGCGTGACTCTTGCGGTAGCCGCTCCATTAGTGTCTTGATGAAAGTAAGTACCTCTTTTTGAGTTGTAGCCATGTCTATCTGAGCTTTAGCGAGAACTTCTTTCCTTTCCATCAAATCAACAATGGTAATAGGGGGTTGGCTTCCTATGGATCCTCCAGCCTCTCGTCCTGATGGAGGAGTGGCAGTAGCTCTGGTAAAAATTGGGGGTGTTATGCTCGAAGAAACATTGGGAAAGGCGGCAGCGGATTTGGCTCTAGTGATAGGAGGTGTCATACCGAAGGGAATGCTTCCTGCGCCGCTGGTGTTGGTGGTAGAGGATGTAGTTCCACGAGATGCGTTGATCGTACTGGTAGGTGGTACATTAGTGTCACTGGCAGGAATGTTTACACCAGGGGTGTTGTCGGCGCCAGTAACATCGGGATTTGTTGCTGATCAGGACCTAAGATCCACCATCTTGAAATTGGGAAGATTGAAATGAAAATCGAGAAATTAACTTCACAACCGAGAGATTAGTATCCCACTGTGGTCGCCAGTTGTTTTGGGGTAAAAACTGATTCTGCTTGAAATGGTAAATTTGGGTGTGCCACTGAGAAACGAATCTAAACCCTAAACAAAAGAACTGCACTAAAGTACTTTAGATTCGAGAGATCAATCTGTACAATTCTGGCCTAAACCAAGAAATGGCCATTCCAGTCTTGCTTCGGTCACAAAATGAAGGAGAAGGGTTGATCTTAGCGAGGGAAGCGAAGAAGGTGTTGAGATCAGAATGGTTAACTTTGAAGGTGTGGCTATTTTATGACTTGTATCAGAATATGGAACTGGCTAGCGGAATGTAAGCTATCAGTTCTTTGGTGTTTTTCCTGGATACTGTGTTGATAACCTTTGTTTGTTGAAATAGGTTGAAAACCTATTTATATAGTCATAGTTGCACGCACCCTGATCTCATAAGAAATATGAGTAGTTGAGTGATGGAGAAGTGGGATCGTGTGAAAACCACGTCTTACTATGAGGAAAGACGGGTCAGTTTACACCCACTACTTCTCAGCTACCACTAACTGTCCGCCTTTCCTGACACTTTTTCATAATGGGCGTGTTGCATACCGCACGATGTAAACCGCCAGACCAATACCCTGATGAACATCCCCCAGTTTGTGACATGTTTGATGTCTCGAGTATTTTATAGAAAATATGTAGCAAGTTGCTGAGTGGGTCTTGCCTAATTATTCTGACCAATCACGCGCAAGCTAGGTGGCGGGTAGTCATATGTGACGAGCCAAGTCATGAGACTTGCAACAAAGAATAGCATTTGATGCCATTAGGTTAAATAACTAAGTTATTTGTGAAGCCGATACTCATAAAATATCGTATGTATTCGATGCATGTAAAGCATCGCTTTTAAGCAAGCAGCTGAAAATAATCGATGCATGTGAAGCATCATTGTATTAAGCCTGTCTTGGTTGGTCACAGAACCTAGTGTCTTAAAAAGAGCATGACCGGCCACTTTAAGGAAGCTGCTTGGAGCTATTTATGCATGCCAAAGGTAGGTCGGTCGGTCCCTATAGGAGAGTGATGGCTGGTAGCCATTTTGACATCCTATTGGTCGGTCCAAGTTAAATCTAGACCGGTCAAATTGGCTAGCCAAATTGGATGGCTGAGATGATTTATGGCAGTTATTGATTGCCGCTAATTTATTTAAGACTTCTATAATAAGCGCGGCTAGCCATCTTTGGGCAATCGTTTAGGAGCCATTTGGGCAGGTCGCGGTTTGGCCGATTGTTTCTTATGGAAACAGGGTGGCCGGTGATCATGGCCACATCTTGTTGAACACCTAGAATATGAGTTTTCCTGGCCGATTCGACTGGCAAAGTATGGCGGTCGAGATGATTTGTGGCAGTTAATGGCTGCCATTAATTTAATTTAGGTTTTAAAAGCCGTGTGGCCAACCTATTTTGGGACAACGGTTTTTGGTGTTGGCGGCATGTTGTGGATCATTCGACCAGCCATCACTATAGTCTGGCCGCTAGTGAGTGTATCCGCGCCTTGTCCGTTGATCGGAATTAAATCTAGGCCGGTCAATTCGTCTGGCGAAGTTGGACGGTCGAGATCGTTTTGCGGCAGTAATGTAATACCGCTTAATAAAAATTAGGGTTTTATAAGTCGCGCGGCCAACTAACTTTGAGCAATCGGTTAGTGGCTCTGTTGGCGAGTTGAAAGGATTCCGTTTGGCCAAGGCATTAGTGGGCCTGTCGGTGTGTATGGTGATGCTTGTCCGACAGTGTTAAAAAGTTGCTAGACTTGATAAATCGAGTGGCCAAAATGTGCGGCCGTTATCGTTTTAAGACTAACATGGGTAGCCTATATTAAATTCCTTAAGGAATTAGGTGTGTCGACCAGCCAACTTCTAACTTTATTAAAAGTGTGTGTGGCGCATTTAAAGCGATCTGATTGGTCGATAGGAAAGGGGGCCGGCCAGCAGCAACATGGAGCTTGGCCAGACGGCCACCGATGGCGCATGCTGACGCAAATCGGTCGTCCAAGTGGCGCGGCCACACCTCCTTTTTTCGCTGCTCTTACTTGCCGCAGTTCCTCTTTATTTCTTGTTTTATGATTTTTTTTAGTGGATTGTGCTCCTACTAGCTCCATGATGGATCAATTTCCTAGTTTGCCTAGGTTTAGTTTGGACCAATAGGGTTCAAAATATTGCGCAGGGCGCAAAAAACCTATTTTGTAAATTAATAAAATTAGGTTAGAAAGATTGAATTTTGTGAGCTGATACAAAATCAATCAATTTCTGGTGAATTTTGTATGTTCATACAAAATCACTAATTATGTTTCAGAGGGCAGCATAACTTCTTTTGCCTCTAATTGAATATTTCCATGCATATCTTAATCCTGACACTTTGGGAAATTCATGCTACTCAGTTGCGAGCGAACATTAATTGCCATGTCATGTCAACATCAAGAGTTCGGCTGGGGAACATAACATAGAATGAATACTCGGCAGGCTCCGACATTAGTGAGTAATGAAACTAGGAGCTTAAATACTCATTAGGCTCTATACTAGTGAACAATTCATCTAGGATCTTGAGTTTCAGTATAATATGAAGAGAGACATAGGCACTCATCAGATTCTGATATATTCTTTAAATTCCTTGCTGAATATAGACATATCAAGGTCTACTACTTCTGATGCCGGGTCAGGTAGACAGACTTTTACAGTTTTCTTCCTGTACTAAAAACCACCATCAACAAAAAGATACAACTCTTGGATATATTTCCATTGATTGAGTCTGACTGTCTAGGTGATTCTCTTGGAATTATATTGGAGTTTGTCCATACAGATTGCCTAAACAAAATATTGGGTGTGGTTGTTATACCCCCTCTTTTTCAATTGGTATCAGAGCAGGCAAAAACGTTTAAGACCTTATAAGTCTGTGTTTGTTGCAATCTGACTCTATGGACAGAAGTGTTATCTCTGTAAATGTACCACCAGTCTTCGATGGCTCAAATTACTTATGGTGGAAAATTGTTATGCGTGCCTTTCTTCAAGCGCGTAATTTTCAATCATGGGTTTATGTTGTTAATGACTACGATCCTCCAATGGTTACAGTAGACGGTGTTTCTATTGCAAAAAGGATATTGGTAGATATGAACTTAACGAGATTCTCGCTGCAAAGCAAAATTCCGACGGTTTAAATGTTATCATTCATACCATTACCCCAGATCTTCAGCACCATGTGATAACGTGCACTCGGTCTAAAGATGCGTGGGATATCTTAGAAATTATATTCGAAGGAAATACCTCTGAAAAAGAAGCTAGGCTTCAAAACCTAAATTCTGATTGGGAAAACCTTCGTATGGCTGATGAAGATTCATTTGATGAGTTTAATCATAAAGTGTCTGAAATTGTGAATGCATCTTTTGCATTAGGTAAGACTATTCCTGAAAAGGACATTGTGATGAAAATTCTCAGATCGTTGCCAGCCAAATATGATTCTAAAAAACATGTTATCGTTGAAGGAAATAACCTTAATACTTCATCCAGAAATACTCTTGTTGGGAAGTTAAATATCTTTGATCATGAGAATACATCCAAATTTGGAAAAGATATTGCTTTCAAAGCACAAAAGAACACAAAATTGCTTGACAAAAGTAAATGTGTTGGCAACTCTGTGGATGATCCTTTTGAGATGATTCGTCAGATGAAGATCTTGATAACTCAATCTCTCTGACACAAGACAGTTTAGAGATCTTCTTTTGAAGAGAAGTAAACGGTTCATCAGAGATAAACCTAGATCATCAGTTAAACCTCATGATCGTGTTTCTCCTAAAAACAGGGATACAGTCGATACTGATGATGATAATATTCCTCAGTGCTTCAAGTGTAAAGGTTTTGGTCATTTTGCCAATGAGTGTCTGAATCGTAGAAAATACAATGGGAACAAAGGTCATGTTGCTACTCTTGATGAAATGTCTGATCACTATGATTCAAATGAAGATGAGAAATCAAGTGTTGCGCTCCTTACCGAAAATATTGATTTTGATAATTGTAGCAATACTCACATCAATCTTGATATTTTTCCTGGAGAAACTTCTTCAACTATTTTGGAGGTTAAATGTATTTTTATATGTGTACTGGAAATTATATTTCTAATGTTTCAGGTACTACAATTTTTCTAGCAGCTTGCTCCGCGCTGGTGTCTGAACCATCCTCCACCTTGACATGTTCTTACTATACTATTAAGGGTCAAGAACTCTCTAGTTATTTCAAGTACAAGCATAAAGTAAGATATGTCAACAAACTTCAACGGAGAGCAAATCGATTAACTAACAAGCTCAAACTTGTTCAAAAGTCGTCTGAGGTATGTAAACCCAACTCTTCTCCAAAGAAGTTAATTTTTAAAGAAAATTTAGACCACTACAGAAAAGAACATGGTTTAAACATTCTGTGAAAAAGGACTTTAGGAACTCTTTCAAAAAAGGTCATGGTGGACAGATTATTGTTCACCCCAACATAGCTTAATTATGTTGGCTATGCATCTTGTCTCAAGTGCCTGATCCCAAAGAGACGAGTTAAATATTTCCAGGCATTAATAAAAAGTTTTTTTTGTTGTTTTTTTTTTTGTTTAGAACTCGGTTGATCTTTTAATATCCTAGATTGATATTCAAAATAGGTTTCCATGTTTTAATTCATTAAAAGAGGGTTAAAAACGACAATCCTACCTTCTTTAGGGTTGAGAGTTGTGCGTACGTGAATCTCCTTACTTTGTATAAAGGTTCCGTAACCCTACATTCCTTTTTCCTTCCTTGAAAAACTCTTTTTATCACAAGTTTGCCTGTAGAGCTTGTTTTGTGAATTTCTGTCACAAACCCATATTTGTATGGAGACTCCAAGCATTATGACTTCTGATGGAAAAGATGTTAATATGATTGTTAAGCCATCAATCATGAAGGAAAAAGATAAATCTCCATTACCCTCATCCTTAAAAACAAAAATGAGGAATGTGAGGAAACCAAGGGTTGTCCCTTCAAATCTTCAGAAGTTTTCTGGTGTTCTTGAAGAATTGAAGGAAACAAGAAAGGAGATGTAGCAAATAAAGGCTATTGTTTTTAAGACTCTTGAAATTCAAAAGGCCCTGGTTCGGCATCAGTCAAGAAGGTTTATTTAAATTGACTCCTTTCTTCATGAACCTTATGTTCCAATGGCTGTTGACGACAAGGAGTTTGGGGACGATAAATAATTTTTCAAAGGTTTTAATGTCTAGGAAACTTCTTATGAGAATTTATTCTTGTGTTTTAAGAAGGATAACTAGGGTTTGAAATAAAAATTATTGTGAGTACACATAGCTATTGCCAACGATTTTCATCTTGCAATGTTTTTAGATTTATTTATTTAAATTCTAAAGTTTATTTGGAAGATGATTTTGCAGTATTAATCTTTATTGGTTTTATATATTGCAAAAATTGTTATGGGATATGTGTGTTTTCGTCCGTGAAGTTATTGCCAACGATTTTCATCTTGCAATATTTTTAGATTTATTTATTTAAATTCTAAAGTTTATTTGGAAGATGATTTTGCAGAATTAATCTTTATTGGTTTTATATATTGCAAAAATTGTTATGGGATATGTGTGTTTTCGTCCGTGAACTATGATTATCCCATATATGTCAAAAGTCAAGTCTATTATATGTCTTTATGCAAATATTGATGGAAAATAGAATGAACTTTTGATAACAAAGATTAAGTCTATGATATCATTATTGAAAAGACGAGGGTACCCAAATATACCTCAATCTAAAACTTTTCCACCTATAAGTCCTTTCTCCGAAAGTGATTGTCTATGGACTGAGTCGAGACAATACAACTAATTGGTTCACACTTCGTGTGATCGAGACAATACGACAACAAGATAACTTGTGTGATTGACTATGGATAGAAGATCGAGATAATACAACAACGAAGTATGTTTACTTGATAATAGGTTCGGACTAAACCAAACACAATAGGATTGTTATCAAGTAAATATGAATTAACGTTTGTGTATTTTACTTCTAATTATAATAAAAACAATTATAATTGCGGAAATACAAAAGTAAAAGACACAACAAGATTTTGTTAACGAGGAAACCACAAATGCAGAAAAACCCCGGGATCTTGTCCAGAATTGAATACTCTCAGGATTAAGCCGCTATACAAAATCTAAACCAACTTCGTATAGTTGAGACCAAGCAACAAAACCTATAGTTCACCTAGTTCCGTCTGTATCCCTGCGCCTCTAATTTGCAGTAAGTCACGCACTTGGAACAATTCCTTTGGTTCGTATTCCAAACAGTAAAGGAATAACAAATCTGTTCGGTAACAACTCTTTTCAAACAACGTGATATGAGTTTGACAAAAGGCTCTTCCGTTTATCCCAATAAACTCCTTTGTCAGGTTCTTAGATCTATCAAATAACAACTACCAAAGTAATTGTCAAGATTTTTCAATCAATACTTCGAATCACAAAGAAACGTATTGATGCCGGTCTACTTAACTAATCAATAAAGATTATCACAAAGATAAACCGATTATAGTTGGATCCGCAGCCGATCAAGTTTTGTGCACACCAAAGATTATGAACCCAAATCAGAAATCTTTTTCGTCTTCAAATCTTCTTAGATCTTCAATAAACACCTGCACACAATCAACCTTAATCTCTTGTGATCAATCACAAACAGAACGGAGTCTGTTAACAATGGATTATCACAAGACGTCTTTAGATCTACAAACAGTCTAAAGATCTCCCGTCGAAACTTCGATCTAGTTTGAGTGAATCTTATATCAGAAGAGAAGATTCTCAAGCATAAACAAACTAGGTGCAATCAAAGTTCAACAACCGTTAGTTAATCAAATTAATCGAAAACTAATAATAAACTTCAATTATCTAGTTTCCCACCAACGGTACTAATAGAGCTTCTCAATCCCAAAGAAGTCTTTAAACCGAGCGGTCGTAAGAGATTTCTCCTAATTAGGTTACTTTCCTCTCCGAATAGGCGGCTCCACCAGTAACAACACAACTAGGTAGTTTTGCTGGCTCTGAGGATTAGTTTGCTTGAAATGCAAACTTCAATATTTATAGACCAATGAAGTTTAGACACCAAGGAATTTCCAAAACCGAAAATATTCTCAAGATATGCAATATATTTCCAAATTCGGTTTCCATAATTCCTGGAAATGCTTTGTCCAAATATTGACCGAAATCTCTTAGAAAATCTCCAATTAGTAAATGCACATTACCAATTTTATTTTCTAAAGATATGCATTTTAATTGCTGGAAATTAAAAGCATATAAAACTAAAAACCTTAATTAAAAGATTCTCAATTTATTTCGATCCGGGATTCTCCTTTAGTTATTAAGGAATATCTTTGAACAATAAAAGATAAGAGTTACTGCACATG
Source organism: Papaver atlanticum (assembly GCA_023531105.1). Lineage (NCBI taxonomy): Eukaryota > Viridiplantae > Streptophyta > Magnoliopsida > Ranunculales > Papaveraceae > Papaver > Papaver atlanticum. The sequence goes on from JAJJMB010010581.1 coordinate 3,201,668, forward strand.
TTCAAAGTATGTTGACATCTTTACTTGGTAAATCCTTTTTCATATTTACCATCTTGGAACCGATTTGCCACACTTCCAAACAAGTTTAGAATTGGTTCTTCTGACTTCCAAGAACTATATGATTGATTATCCTATCAAATCACCAATCATGGGTTTCACGGTTCTACCAAAACAAGTTTCGGTTCTACCTCCATGTGGGTACTAGAATTAGTCACGCTAGTTACCAAAACTTGGTTGACTAGGTACTAGGATCGGTTCCCACATATATATGGTATCTAACTTGTATTTGTTGCACATGTTCATAGGATCGTTTCCCCAATAACTAAAAACTTGTTGCACCTCTTACAAGGATCGATTCCCCTTTTGTGATCAGTTGCATCTCTTACTAGGATCGGTTCCCCAATGTCTAAAGTTGGTCATACCAATTACAACAAATCGATCACACCATCTCAGGTGATTACTTAAGATCGGTTTCACTAATAAAAGTCATACCAATACAAAAGTCAGGCCTTGTGAATAGTTTTACCAAGATACATAAACAAGTTATGAGCGGTTATACTAAACACACATATTGGTAATCCAAAGATTTGCAATGAATAACAAATACCAATAAGCCTAGCGATTTCCCTTTCGATTCACAAAACAAGTTCATGAATTTACTTCCTTTAAACGAATGTAAAACATTGTTTCCTAGGACAAAATCTTCACCCATACCCATACATAATCACAATAGCATTCATACGATTATGTCGATGTCTTATATACGAAGTTCAAAAGATAGACGTTATACTTCGTATTGTAATTCCTTAATACCATGTCTAACTAGAGTATAATCATTCACAGCTTCACAGTTATGTTTTCAATATGCACGACTTGAAAGATACGTTAGGAATGAAACAGTTCAAGTCAAATATTACTAACCTCAAGTGGAAGGATGATGTCGTCGTTGTAGTTCTTTACTTCTTCACATTCTTCAAGTCTTCATGTAATACTTGTAAGTCTCATATCCTAGTAACTTTCTAGCTAACCTATACGAAGTTGACTCTAGTAAATAATCAAGCGACTCTTTAAATGAGTTTTAATTCACTAAAATATGATAACCAAACTTGACATACCAACGCTTGGTAGGTTCAACCAAGCTATGCTCTAACAATTATGCAAATATTGATGAAAATAGAACGAATCTTTGAATATTCCGCAGTATGGATCTTTCCCTAATCCACTTCTATGTGAAAGTACTGTGCGTCTCCGTAACTTCTCTTATGTTGAGCATTTCTGATTAAATTAATCATGGGTTCTCTTGTGGTTAATTTGATTGAGCTTTCTGGATACAAATTCATGTTTCATGTTATTTTAATGTCCAAAGAAATCCTTCTTTTATTGTGAAAGTAAGGTCGCTCTTGTTGTTCTTTTGGGAATGACATTTTATAGGGGAGAGTTCTTAATTGAACTTGTGCTTAATTTCCAAATCTTTGTGGGGAGTGCGGCTGTGGAATATCTTTATAAACTCCTTGATGAACACACTAAATTTCGATTATGTGAAATCATCGAAACAAAGTTGATATGTTCTCTTTTAGTCATGAAGTATCTCTATGAGAATTTCATTATGATCCCGCTAATTTTCGTACCTTTGCCAATTTATATTGACAAAAAGGGGGAGAATTATTGTGTAGTTCACACAACAAATACATATGGTTTACGGATCATTATGTAAAGGGGAGTGGTTTTCATTGTGAGATGAAGTATTGACTAAGGGGGAGTGATACATATCACCATAGTATTGTTGTCAAAGTTGTGATGCAATTGTACTTTGATGCTGTGTAATAATACTATGACACTTTATTACAATGATTGGGAGCTATTGTTTTCTCATTGTTATGGCTACGGATCTTCAACAACTATGATGCTGAGTTGAACATGTTCAGAATCACTAGAGTACTTGGAAGTGACAAAGATTTCGAGTAATGTTGAAGAACCAAGGAAATCAAGCATTTGGATGAGAAGCTACGGAGTTTATTTATTTTGTAATCCATATGTATTGATAGTTTTGTCACTAAAATTGACAAAGGGGAGATTGTTAGAGCAATGCTCGGTCGAACTTGCAAGCGTTGCTATCTCAAGCTTGTTTGTCAAGTTTAGTTGCCAAAACTATAAGTCTTGATTACTAGTCTACTTATAGCTAAGTCTCGGATTAGGATAGAAAGTGTAGTTGAGCTTTAGACTCCAAGACATTCATCAATTGAAGACGAAGAACTACTAAGGGGAGCTTGTGGAACTTCATCAACAAAAGGTATGTGGAGACTTGAACTCATCTATCACTCAAAAGTCTATCTACTCTATCTCCTATTTGAGACAAAAGTCGTTTAGCTATATAGACTTCGATTATACACATTTGATATTTCGAGCTGAGTTTAACTCGCTTACATATTTCTCGAAATATGTGTTGGTAAGCTTTCGCTTTAACAAAGTTCATCTTATATTCTTGACAAAAGTCAAAAGATGATCATGTGAAAATCGCCTGGTAACATCTTATATGATTTGTGTGAGACAGTCATTTGGTGTAGACTCGAAATGTTTCGTATTGATCATTCGATCACTTGAAAATTGCTTTGAAGCTAATAGTTTGTGTGAGACATCTATTCCCGTCTTAAAATAATGTTTCAATGATTGAAATGGGAGTTTAAAACAATTAACCATGATTGGATATAACACAGTATGCATACTTGTATGCTAACTGTTGCAAGTTATTCCAAGTCCGGGAACCATCTTATGCATACCCGTATGCGTACTGGTTTGTTAGTAGAAAGTCCAAGAACTTAGTATGCATACCCGTATGCGTACAAGCGTAAATTTAAGTTCAGAAATTCAACTGAGTTTGGTTGTGTACGACAGTATGCGTACCCGTTTGCATACTTGAGTGGGTTATGTTCTAAAATCGGATTGTTCATGAACTAATACATTTATACATTAAGGAATGCAATCTTTTGCAAACCGTGGTTATAATGTTCATGAATTGATTCGAGTGAATCAAAATCGATTTTGCTTCAATGGTGTCTTGTATACTTCTATGAGAATATAAATAATTGAACAACTCTAGAACTAGTTTCATTTGAGTCATTTGAACTAGTTGTGATTGAGATGAACAAGGTTGATATGACAGTGTTCATATGGCAAACTTCGGTTAACTATTGTTGAGCTAACAAGGTGTACACGTTTAGGTATGGTTACCCATATCTAAATGAAGTCACTTTTCATTTATGTGTAACAAGCTAAGTTCGATCTAACGGTTGAAAGATATTAGCTTGAGTCTAATCAGGTTTTCATCTAACAGTGAATATTGAATGCTTTGTTACCAAGGTAACATTGATTGCAAACCCTGATTTAAAGACTATATAAAGGAGAACTCTAGCAACTGGGAAACCTAATCCCCACACCTCTTGTGTGATACTAGTTGCGACTAGAGTCGATTCTCCTTTAACCTAGGTTTTTCTTAAAACCATTATAGGTTAACGACTTAAAAACTTCATTAGGATAATGAAGCCAGACCCAACTATTTTCTCTGTAGTTGTGTGTTCTGATCTTTTTTTATTCTATAATATTGAGTACTATCTTCTCTAAGATTTGATCGAGATTTAATCTCCAATAGGCAAGATAAAAAGTAGTCACAAACATCTTCGTCTCATCATTTGTGATTCCAGGTCGTAGCAACTCTTAGTTGTGGGTGAGATAAGCTAAGGGAATCAAGTGCGTAGAGTCCTGCTGGGATTCAGAGGCGTAAGTAACGCGACTATACCTTAATCAGTGTGAGATTGGTTAGGGTTCAACTACATTCCAGTCCGAAGTTAACTTGTAATAGGATAGAGTCTGTAGCGGCTTAATACAGTATGGTGTTCAAATCTGGACTAGGTCCCGAGGTTTTTCTGCATTTGCAGTTTCCTCGTTAACAAAATTTCTGGTGTTTGTGTTATTTCTTTTCCGCATTATATTTGTTTATAATTGATATATCACAGGTTGTGCGTAGTTCAATCAATTAGATAATCCAACCTTTGGTTGTTGATATAAATTGATTGACACTTGAACATTGGTCTTTGATACAGTTCAAGTTGTTTCTCATAATAATCAGGCTCACGGATTCTATCAGTTTGATTTGCTAATTACATTGACAAACGCAAATACAACTCTTGGATATATTTCCATTGATTTAGTCTGACTGTCTAGCTGATTCTCTTAGAATTATATTATAGTTTTTCCATTCAGATTGCCTAAACGAAATATTGGGTGTGGTTGTTATACCCCCTCTTTTTCAACATCCCCCATTTTGTGACATTATCGATGTCTCAAAAAATATGAAGGAAGTCATCTTACATGACTAGCTTATCTTTCATGACTAGGTCGACAAGTCAAGTTGTATGGAACGTGATTATTCTAACACCTCTCCTTGACGGAAGAGTAATTATGAGAGGTGTATAAGAAGACGTGATTGTTTAATCACTAAATATGTGGTGTTGATCGTGCATGTAGGACATGCGATTTTTGACCGATCATGTGTAAGTTATGTTACATGTAGATGGTGACAATTCCAGTCTTCCATGGCTTGCCAGGAGTGGGGCGCTCCACTTGGTCGTTATTAAGTTTCTGAACAAAACCGATACATGTAACGTATCATTATTAAGTTTTATTCAAAACCGATACATGTAATATATAACAATAAAGCAAATTGAACTTGTCGTAAATCCTTTAAAATTAATGTTTAAAAGATTAGACACGTGCGACTTACACGGTCAATTTAAATATTTTTTAAGAAGCATGATCGGCCCTCTTTGGTTGACCATTGGTTGCTGCGCATGTGAGCTATGGACAACATGATTGGTCCATTGAAAAGAGGACCGGATGGTAGCAGTCACGACACCTCATTGGTCGACCAAAATTAAATCCAGACTGTCAAATTAGCTAGTGATGTCGAGTGGTCGAGAAGAATGTTTTGGAAGCATCTCAACTAGCCTACTTTAGCTTGATATTGGGAGCAAAGCATGTAGGCTATGAGTGTTCCTATTGGCTGAAAAGGTAGAGGGGCCGTCGGTGATTACCATGAAGCTTGCTTGGTCGTGTAGGGAAGGAACTAAGCTAGCTTAACTGACCGGCCAAGTTGGATGGTCGTGACTGCTTCGCGACTGACTTGGGTGGTCATGATTTAATTCCTTGATAAAACAAGCAACTCGACTAGCCTACATTGGCCAGCTATTGGGAGATGTGCATGTAGGCTATGAGCAATCTGATTGGCCGGAATAATAGGTGGGTAACTCGTAGTCATGGTGGCATCTCACTTACCGAGCATGTACAATTTTAGGTCATCCAAATCAATCGGCCAAGTTGGATGGCCGTGATCGTTTTGCGACTGTTCTGAACGGCCAAGATCTATTTCATTAATAAAACCAAGCAGCTCGACTATCCTACTTTGGCCGACTACTGAGAGAGAAGCATGTAGGCTAAGAGCGATCTGATTGGTCGATCAGGAAGAAGAGCATGCGGTAGCTAACATGGAGCATGCTCGGTCGTCCATGGAAGGCATGTAGCATGTTAGATTGGCCGGCCAAATGGGTGTTCATGATGACTTTGCGAATGTCTTGGGCGGCCAAGATTTAATTCTTAAGAAAATCGAGTAGTTCGACCAGCCTACTTTGGTCGACAATTTAGGGAGGAGCATGTAGGCTAGGAGCAATCTGATTGGTCGATGGAAAAGAGGGGTGCGATATAGCCAACATGGAGCATGCATGGCCGGTCGGCCATGAGAGGCGTGAGATAGGGTAGATCGACGGCCAAGTGTCGCGATCGTGAACCTACATGTGACTGACCTAGTCAATCACAGTTTCTTTTTATTCGGTTTTCCAACTCCTACCAGGATTTTTGTCCCACCGGCCACATGATAGGCTAATTCCTAGCTTGCCTAGGTTTAGTCTCGACCAATAGGAATCAAGATATCCTACATGCTCCATTATTAGGGGGAAAATCAAATTTTATGTGTTGACACAAAATCAGGTCAAATAATTGAATTTTGTGTAATTGTCACAAAACTGGGTAAATTAGGTGAATTTTATCAACATACAAGCATACAATCACACAGGTATCCTTAAAAAATTTAGTGTAAACACACTTGTCAGATTCATCAACTTAAATCCACTACTCAGTTTCACATGATCAAATTTTTCATGTCACTGCTTAGGTGCTTATTTCAAACCATACAAATATTTGTTCAATTTACAAACTTTGTTTTCACAACCTTTTACTACAAAACCCTCAGGTTGTTTCATGTAAATTTCTTCATCTAATTCACCATTTAGAAAGGCTTTCTTTACATCCATTTGATATATCTCTAAGTTACGAACAACAACTATAGCAATTAACATCCTAATGGAAGTAATTCTCGTAACAGGTGAGTAACTATCAAAGAAATCTACACTTCTTTCTATTTATAGCCTTTAGCTACTAACCTAGCCTTGTATTTTTCCAAGGTTCCATCTAGTTTATTTTCCTCTTAAAGACCTATTTACGACCAATAGCCTTACTCCCTGAAGGTAAACTAGTAAGCTCTCATGTCTGGTTTTGTTGGATGGAATCCATTTCGCTGATTGAAGCTTCTTTTCAGAATGGGGCTTCAGGAGAAGTCATGGATTTTCTATAAGTTTACGGCTCATACTTAGCTAAGCATGTTATGAAGTCAAATTCAAAGGATGTTTTGGTTCTAGCCATTTTACTTCTCATGGGCTCAATCTTTACTTCATCTTCCTCTAAAGGAAAAGTCTGACTGGTTAAAGGGGCATCTAGGGGATCAACACATCTCTTAGGAGAGTCATATTTCAATGGAAAAACATTTTATAAAACACAACATCCCTAGACTATATAATAGTATTCATACCAATATCAGAAATATCAGAACTCACAACCATAATTCTATATGCAATAGTACGCTCAAATTACCCTATGAACACATAATCAACAGTTTTGGGTATAATATTTGTTGTCTTAGAAGGGGGAATGAAAATATTATCCAAACACCCACACACACTTTGATGTATGAATAAGAAGCTTGTTTACCTTTCCATAACTCATATGGAGTTTTATTTGATCCTTAAAGGGTACTCTATTTAGGATATAACAAGATGAAATGATGACCTCCCACCACAAGTTAGTAAGTAATCCTGAATTAATCAAGATGGCATTCATTATGTCCTTAAGGGTACGGTTCTTACGTTTTGTTACACCAGATTGTGGTGAATAAGGAGGGGTGATCTCATGAATACCGCCAATTAGCAAACAAAATTCTCATATAGGACTCGCTACCACATTTAGACCTAACTCTTTTAATGGTAATATCTAATTGACTTGAAACTTCAAGTTTAAATAACATAAGGCTTCGAAAGCATCATCCTTACCCCTAAGCAAATACGCATGACAATACCTCGTACAGTCATCTGTGAAAGTTACAAACCAATTTTTACCACCTCCGGTTGGGTTGATTTCAGGTCAACAGGTCTGAAGAAATTAATTCTGAGGGATTTGGAATTTCTCTGAACATTTTTGTTAAAAGGTTTTCGAGCATATTTTGATTCTACACAGATTTTACAATTGTGTTCATTATCCAAACTACAGTTTGGATATGCAGCCTACGCTAGACAGTTTATTACATGTCCAAGTTTATCATGCCAAACATTTCATGACACACAAAATAAATCACAAGAATCAACTATGTTCAAATCATAAAAAAATTCCATTAAGCTTATACAGACCCTAAGTCCTATAAGTCTTGCGTAAAAAATCTCTGCCCTTAGTTACAACAAGTTTTCCAGATCAATTACTATCTTAAATATTTTACCATCTATAATAGAACAAGATACAAGATTCTTGCATATGTCAGGAACATTAAGCACTTCATTCAGCGTGAGAGTCTTTATAGACATGAGCTTCTGCTCGATCTTTCCCTTTCATGCAATCTGTATTGCAGATGAATTACCCACCAGTCTCTCATATTAGTTATTAAAATAAGTTCTGACACCATTGCAGAAAACTTATCCTAGTTTGTTTCAACTAATTAGCATTAACTTTGTACTTATTAAGGTTTTTACGTTGTCTACAATTTACTGCCAAATGGCCAGGAATTTTACAAGCATAACAATCACCCTTAATTAAAGTAATGCTAGATTTAGGTTTATGAAATGTACCTTTCATGTGAGGATCACCCTTTGCGTTTGATATTCTCACCTCTGTTAGCTTTGGAAGATTTGTGTTCAGCCACATGCGCCTTGTTATCCATGTCACTTGAAGATAACACATCTTTGTCCTCGGTGCAAAACAATTCTTCCACTTGAATCTTCTTACCCAATTCAACCATACTGACCTCACCAATTTCATGTCACAACCTTATTTTGTACTCTGACTAGTAAGACGGTAATTTCTAAATTACCTAAACACTTGAAACTCTAACCAGCAACCCACAAATCATAAGAAGTAAAGTTCTCCCCGTATTGTAATCATACAATGCATCCTTCGAACAATTCAATATATGATCTATAGCCATATAATTCTGCCTAACCCAAGCATCCAAAAAAAAATCATGTACACATCATTCGAACACTCATCAAATTGTTTTAGTAAAAAATCTTCTAGCTTATGTTGACCAGGAAAAATAAATATCTAAAAATCCTTCTCATTAAATTTTTCTGGTATTTCAACATCATCTTTTTATTGTTACAAAAATATTATCCTGATAAGATTGTTGGAAATAGTAACAACTAAACAGCAAATGTTAGATGAATCTAGCAATATTGAAAATTTACTCGACTGAATTGAACACACAGTTCGACACACGGGGGCAGAGCCACCTGTTCAGCAAATTGTCCTTAACACAATAGTTCGCGAGTACTCCTAAAGAATGAGTGATGTTATACCCCCCTCCCCCCCCTCCCCCAAACACACGCACCACCCTCCACAACGGAGATGTGTCCAGGATAAAATTGCCCGATATATGATGTATAAGCACAATACAATCTACCAACTTTGAACTTAACATCTACCAACTTTGAACTTAACATCAAGGATTAGGAGGAGAAATAAACACACAAGCTTACAACAACGCGAGAAGAGTGGAAAAGAGATAGGGATAGTAAACCGCTCTAATACATTTTGAAATGAAGAACTCCTTTTCCTTTTATAGGCAGTGAAAATGGATTTGGCATAAATTACTTTTGGTAACTTCCCCATTAAACATAAACCGCTTATGAAATTAAAATCATGTTTTAATTTTAATAAAATAGTTTAATGGACCTAGATTTTTTTTTTAAGTATTACATTTAGGAATTCAAAACTTGTTTAAATAATCCCTTTAGAAATTAAAAACTTGTTTTGATTTTAATCCATTTAGGGATTAAAACTTGTTTTAATTTTAATCTTGGTCAACTCATGCATGTGCATACATGCACTAGGCATTGCTAGTGTCCCATGTCCTCCTATATTTGCATTCATTCACTTGTATAAAATATGAAAAATAAGTATCCTTTAGACCTTTAGGTCATGAGATCAATTCTAACCAAGACAAAAAAAACTAAAACACATTAAAAAACTCGTTTTATCCAACATTTAGAACCCGTCAACCGGTGAATATAGTAAAATGCCACTTCCATCCAGCAGTTTGTTTGAGGGGGTACCACACTGGGACACGTGTTTTATTATAATTATACTGCAGATGATTACAAGTTAGTAAAGATTCCTGAGAAAATCAGTTTTTGCTACCCTTTTTTTTTCTTCAAAATTTACAGGGGGTTAGTCAATTGGGATTAGTAGAAACATTGAGAGACTTTTTATGCAAGAGATTTTGGGTGACTCTTCGTGAGTTCAGAGATTTTGAGAGACTCTCTGAATGATTTTCAAGGAATTATGGTGATTCATTGAGACAATAAAACATATATGAATTTCAGCTTACACACATGAGACAAACAATATATTTATATATTTTACAAAATGAATATATGAATATTTCAATAAAAATGTATTAATCCATGCATGGCTAACAGCAATTGTAACCATTTTTCCAATAAAATCAAAACGAGACGGACATTAGGGATTTGAATCTCTAGTAAACTTATTGGGTTTTGGAAGACAACAATTTTTTCTTCGTGAACGGGGATTTTCACTGGATTGGGGTTCTAGAGTTATAGTCTCTTTCGATGTCAAGAGTGGGAGATTTGTTGATTTCTTTTTCCCAAAAGAAATACAAATAAGCGATATGTATGAGGTATGTGATTTTGGGGTATTAGAATACTGTCTTTCTTTAGGTATTTATCAAAAGAATATTCATCGCATTGATGTATGGTTGATGCAGGAAGAATCATGGACCAAAAGATTCAGTTTTAGTATCAGAAACACATACGACATACATGTCCATGCTCATTGGAAACTACTATGATCTTATACAAACAGTGAGCTTCTAATCGATATTGTCTTTCCAAACTGTTATATCACCCCAAGAATGATAGACAGCCTTAAAAATCCACGACACCGGTTATATTGTGACGGGTAGTGTACCGCTGAATTATGCCGAGAGCTTAATTTCACCCAACTCTATCGGGTTTTAATCATGGAATGAAGTAGAGAGAAGTTTCCAAAGTCCAAACATTTATCACACGAGGTAGCAGCATTTTTTTGGATTATAGCACGAGGCTTGGTTCGCCATATCGGATTTCGATCCTCAATTTTGATACAGATACACGGCCGTATCTATGACACTGATTGTAACTGACCGTAATTAACTGAAACTAGAGATATGTCCAAGTAAAGTATTATTGTCCTTCATTATATAAAATTTGCATATACTGGCTAGATGTTTAAATGAAATTCATGTAGATTGGAGCATTAGACCCCAGAAATATTGTACAACAGAAACTCTATGAATTAATGATGTTGGGACTGCCAAAATTTATTAATTAAGCGAGATATTATCTTATTAACTTATAGATAAATTTATTATCAAATAATTTTTTCTATATAAACATAATATCAAATCATATTTTTATTTTCTATATAAACACAATAACAATATCAAGTCATATTTTTATTAACAAAATATCAAATCATATTTTTATAAACAATAAAATGAAATCATATTTTTATTTTCTTTCTGGGTTTTGTTATCTTGTGCATACAACACTTCTCAACTTAATATTTTACAACCACCACCACCACCACCGTCGCGAACCCAATTACCACCAAGCCGCCAAATCAAGCACCACCACCACCACTATGTGAAAGCAGTTTACCCATAGACCTTCCTCGTTCACCACATGCACCATCAAATAATCACTATGGGGGGATATTAGTCGGAATCGTTGTGGTGGTTGTGCTTATTACTATCATTCTTGGAGTTCCACCGTCACATACACAACCAACTTCTCAAGACCAAATTGATCTTACAACACCTACACCACCGTCTCCATCACCTGAAATACATCCCACATCATCATCACCACAATCTCCATCAACATAATTGCCTAGCTTCCACACCATCAACTCCACCTTCAGTAATCCTTGAGGTGGTACCAACGCTACCACCTTCACCATTGCGACCACGAGTTCCAAACCCGGAGGATTTTCCTCTTCCTCCCCGGGAATGGATGCGTGCTCGCGTCCCTATAATTCACTATATACTTACAAATGTTGGTGGCGTCCCTATAATTCACTATTCATTGGCACTTGAAATGATAAACAACAATAAAAAAATTATAATATGAGAGATAATGTATTTTGCATTGGAGAAAGCAAATACTCATGGATTTTTTGAATTTTTCTTTATACAAGTGCAGACTTTACGTTCTCAAACGAAAAGAATATTATCTCTCATATTTTTTTATTGTTATTTATTATTTTCAATACCAATGATTGGCTCTTATCTTGTGCATGATGCACAAGATAAACACAATATCAATATCAAATCATATTTGTATAAACACAATATCAAAACATATTTTTATAAACACAATATTTTCTAAATAATTTTTTAGTTAATATCAAATAAAAAAGTATTTCCTATATAAATACCAAATTGAATAATTTCTTGCTGAGCTATGAGAAAACAACACCAGAAATTCTTACGATAACAAGAAAAATTAGAGATGAAATTCAATATGTTATTGACTTCAATAAAAAACAGAAGACAACTGAATCATTTTTCAAAAAGTCTTCATAGATCGTAATGTATTGAATATATATATATATAGGGAAAACAATCAATTATCACCATGGAGAATTATGGAAAATTCTATTTCAAATTTTCACCTATAATTAACGGCATGTGCGATGAAATGAATCGTGAATTTGTGAAAATTGTGATTCTCACGGCATATTGAAAATTCCAATTTACACAATTTAGTGATAATTGTATCTTTTCAATTGTTTGTTTTATGCGTAATTGCGTTAAACAAAATTCCCAATGATCAATTTAATTAATTCAATTATAAACAACAATCAGTAGTAGAAAATCAAATAATTAACATGATTGTTATCACGAAGATTAAATCTTTAGCCAATCTTTATCAGACTATAAGATCCTTTACAATTTTTTGACTAGCCTACGGGATTACCATATCTAAAAATCAAATCTAACAATTTGTTAGCTACCTAAATTCAACATTTACCTTTATAATAAAATCTCCATTGATTTGTGGGAATCTAGCTTCGGATTTCCAGTAATAATACTAAAGCCATAATAATTGCTTTACCATCTTTATTAGAATGATAAAAGGAGAAATTTCCTCCCATAAAAACTCCCACAAAAAACACTCATCGTTAATCGATTATTTATGGATTTTTCAAGATTTATTTATTAATAATACGGTTTGGAAAAGGTTAATTTAGTCCTCCTAAGAATGCGAAAATAAAAAGTCAATCTAAAACTACTAATCCTAAACGTAGATCTTATCATTTGGGCTACATATATATATATATATATACCATCTTAATAACGAGTTTTTAGAAGAGAGGAATCAAATATGGGTTCCTCAGAAATTTCCACATTATTAATTTATATTTCATATGGGTCTACATAAGTAATCAAAATTTATCTATGTTATAAGAAAGAAGGGTGTATGTCTATGAGTCAATTACAACCACTAATTTTGGTCATCCTACGGCCTTAATTGATTGTGGGGGATTTGGCTTTGAGTCAAACGTGACCCTTGATTTTAAGCATCCTGTGGACGGGATAGACAATCTTATAAGACAAAGCGGACTATTAATTTTTAAGCATCTTGCAGGCAGGATCGGTTGTTCCATGATATATATATATATATATCCAATTGTTCGTTCGTAAACAAGAAAGGGAAGAATTTCTTGGAGAAAAAAGTTTTACGGAAGACAAAACACCTATTGACCTCTTTACGATTACAAAACTAGTCCGCATATCTACTTCCCTAAACCAGTGTAATAAAACATGGTTTCCTAGGATGAAATCACACCTATATCCAATACACAATCAACAAGTTATATAGATTATGTCGATGTCGTATTTACGAAGTTCAAAAGATAAACGTTACACCTCGTCATTCAATATACTTCCTTGACACTTTGATCATACTAATATGACCAAGTTTAATACCAGAGTATCATATATATAACCTCGCATGTTATGTTTTCAATCATACTAATTTGGAGGAGTGTTTTCCAAGTTTAAGGTTTCCTAATTAAGGTGTCAGGCTATTCTTAGAAGTTTTCTAAGACTTGGGGAGCAAGGATTTAACTATTATATAAGAGGGCTTATATGGTGAGGAAAAATCATTATCTTGTAGAATCCTCTCAATAAAGAGAGTGATCGAGGGTCAAAACCGCTGTGTCCTACAATGGTTGATGATGGGGTAAAATCTATATGAGAAGAGAGACTTGTAGTGAGAAAGGGTATGGGAAAAATCTAGGGTTTCTAGGGATCATGAGAAGCTAGAATTCATGATGTTCTTCATGTTCTTTTCTAAAGTCAAAGAAACCATGACGGTAGAAGTTTATGGAAGAAGAAGAAAAGAAAAGGTAAACTTTTCGTAATATGTCTTGTTGTTTCTAACGTTTAGCGCTAGTGGGTTATATAACTAGTTGATTATATGATGTGTGTCGATGTAATAACTTGTTATGATAATGAAAGATTCTCGAGTGTTTTTGACCGTGGATGTAGCCTACAACGGTGAACCACGTAATCTTTAAATCGTGTGTGATTGTTTATTATCGTATTGATCATATATTCGTGCTAGTATTATTCGATCATGCTAATATAAAGATGTAAGAGACGGATTCGAGTTAAGTTATCTAAAGTAGGATGTTTCATGGAATTGACTTCCATAGAAACATGCCGGTTCGAGATGAACGTAACCTTGGTTTCCCGATATTATTATCTGTTTTATATTCTAATACACCATCAGAATCATCACAAGTCTCTCTTTCCTTTTCCTCTTCTTCGTCTTTGTCACTGCCAGCTTTACCCTTGGCTATCTCTTCTCTAATCTCTGGTAGCTCTTCTAAGTTCTCAATAGTTACATATCCAGGGACTGACATTACCCTTTTTATGTTTTTATTCTTCTTTTTTATAGTGTACTTGACCATTCTTCTTATGATATGTGAGTCACCATCTCCAAGCCAAACCTCATTCTCCCAACTGTATCATTCTCTTTTAAAGAAAAGTAGTTCTTCACTTGAGCATTCTTCTCTGGGGGTCATTAAGAACCTGCATCATGCCTAACTTATTCATACATACATGCATTAACAGTATAATAGCAATTTATGTTCGTCAACGAAGCAGTCTTATCTACCCTGGACAAGATAGACAATTAAGATTTATTTGGCGTCCAGTGACGTTTCATGATTTAAAAGGGGGATACCGTTATTAGTAGAGGTGTTACCATTTGAGCGATCAGACAGTTAGGATATGTTAGTATCGTTTTTCATATATATATATATATAATGATCACCCCGCTAATAATGGTATCCCTCTTTATAAATCATGTAGTGACACCCCCCCCCCCCCCTTCCCTAGTTAGTTCTTAACCCATTGTTTTACCTGTATTGGTGAAGTTGACTCCATTGAATGCCCCTGTCAAAGATCTCGATTGAGGTTCTATATCTTTCTTCGGGGTTCAATTAGTCTTAATTTTCCTTGAACAATTCTTGATTGAATTCCCAAAGATCATACAACTATAACATTTTAGAGGCTTTTATTGGTATTCGACATAAAGTTCCAAAGATATCTTGCCATCAATCAGCTTCTATTCGTATTCGACATAAAGTTCCAAAGATATCCTGACATCAATCAACAAAGGGATACTTACGGGGAATGTGAAGTCGATATCAATTACTATGCAGATTCTAGCAAAAGCTAATTTAGTTTGCTTAATATTGTAGTAATCTGCTAACAAGGGTGTTCCTAAATAGCTTGGGATCGAACTTAACCATGCATAATTATTCTACATATGCAGTGGAACCACAATTCTAATTAATTAAAAAACCTAATAATATCTTTATTCAACTCATGGACATGAGTTTCTATCACCCCATGAAACCAATTCTATCAACTTAGCCCTCATTATTCCAACAACTCTTATATTCCAGCAACCAATTCCAATCATTTGTCATATGGATAGCCTTTTACTTAGAACAATCATGGGGGTGCTGTTAGTAATAATCTGGGTGTAATAATAATTCGGGCCTAAGCCATTAAGATATGGACAGATTTCCAACATCGGTTAGTATTTGTTTCCCTCACTTGAATGGATTAGGTTTTTAATGTGTAAGAGAAGGATTATTTGTGGCTAAGCAAATGAATGAAATAAGCTAGTTTTACTTAATTAGTTTTCTTGATCTTCTCTCTGGCTGATTCTTTGAATCAGATTTCCTTATAATTTCTTGATTCTGTGTGTTGATTTGTTGCGGAAACACAACAATAGGCATTAGAGCCGTTCTATCCTATCATGGTTGGCGAAAAGAATCCCACAGTCAAGGAAGTAAATGAAGATTTGCATAAATTCGTTGATTCATTTACTAATTAGATGAACAAACTTACTGAGAGGATTGATGATATCGCTGCGCAAAATAATGAATTCAAAACTGACTTAAAAACTTCAGTATTGTTAAGGGAAGATTTCTTTAAGTATATGGAGACCTTTTCAGGAAAGAGGAACGAGGAACCACGTGACTAAGGAGCGGAGGGTTCTCATTCTAATTCTCAGCATCATGGGGGAATGATGTTCAATTTCCTGCAGGGGAATCGCGATTTAAACTCCAACCAACGAATGCCCAAGTTGGATTTTCCCAGATTCGATGGAGAGAACCCAAAAGGATGGATTCAAAAGTGTGATCGTTATTTTTTTCTCAACAACATTAGAGATGAAAGTCAAAAAAATCACCATGGCAGCTATGCACTTGGAGGGTAAAGCAGATAAGTGGTTAACTAACTTGCAAACTACTAGATCTATTACTTCTTGGTATGAATTATCTGAGCTTGCTTGCTTTAGGTTTGAAAACCCTACAAATGAGAACATATTAGGGATATTCAATAAGTTATCTCAGACAACCACAATAGATGAGTATTTTAAGCAATTTGAGTACCTTAAAGCTCTTTTATACAGGCAATACCCCATGTTAAATGAACATTATTATGTGATGAGCTCTATTGGGGGATTGAGAGAATATATCAAGCATTCAGTTAGTATGTTCCATCCTACCAACTTGATGCAAGCTTTTTCTCTTGCTAGGATGCAAGAGAAAACACTTAATAACCAACAAAAAACCAACAGGCCCACTAATAAATTTTTCCCAATACTTTCAACACTACAAGGCAGTCAATTTCATAGACTTTCTCACCAAACCTACATCTCGCACATTATTACTTCCATTGCCACCAACACCTCCTCAAAAATCTATTCCTACCCCACTTCCCATCAAAAGATTAACTCCTGAGCAAATTCAAAAGAGGAAGAGTCAAGGACTTTGTTATAATTGTGATAAACATTAAAGACCAGGGCATTTTTTTATAAAGCAGCAACTATATCTGATGGTGGCCACTGAATCTGAAGCAGAGAGTAGTGAACCTGAAGAAGAAATCTCTGAAACTGAGGATACCCCAGCTGTGGACAGTGATATGGAAATATCTCTTCATGCCCTTACTGGCACTTCTATTGGGGATACCATCAGGATTCTAGGTTTTATAAAAAAAAAACATGTTATTTCTATTCTTATTGATACTGGCAGTACTCACAGTTTTATTGATTATGATTTAGCCAAATCTCTGGGTTGCTCTATTCAGCCTACTGCAAATATGTTGGTTATAGTGGCAAATGGAGAAAAAACAGTGAGTTCTGGGATTTGTGCTTCATTGCACTGGCAAATGCAAACTCATGATTTCATTGGAGATTTGAGGCTATTGCCCCTATAGGTGGTTGTGATATGGTTCTTGGAGCTTACTGGCTTAGGAAGCTAGGAGATATTCTTATCAATTTTTCTACCCTGAGTATCTCTTTTAAGCATAAAGGGAAGAAGATCACTTTAGTGGGACAACACACATCTCCTTCTCTCAAGATGATTACTGCAACTGGCTTACAAGATTACTTTAAGAAGCATTCTCATGGAATCATAGGTCAATTATTCCCTGTTACTCCTTCTACACCTCAACCTCCAATTCCATCAGAGATATCTGACATTCTTCAAGAATTTAAGGATGTTTTCTCTGATCTTACTTCACTTCCACCTCACAGAACCCTTGATCACTTCATTCCTCTCATACCAAATTCAACACCAGTAAATCAAAGACCATATAAATGTCCTTGTGTCCAAAAAGGTGTTATTGAGAACTGGTCCAAGAAATGTTACAGGAAGGAGTTATTCAGCCAAGTCATAGTACCTTTGTGAAAAAGCGGGGGTATAACAACCACACCCAATATTTCGTTCGGCAATCTGAATGGACTAAACTCCAATATAATTCCGAGAGCACCAACTTAATAGTGAGCTCAATCAAGAAAGATATCAAAGAGTTTTATCTCTATTTCTCAATGCAATCAGCAAATCGAACAGATAGAAATCCATGAGCTTGATTGATATGAGAAATAACTTGGACGGTACCAAAGACCAATTCCCAAGTGTCAATCAAGTTATATCTAACAAACAAGGTTAGATTTATCAACTGATTGAACTACGCACAACCTGTGATATTTCAATTATATAAACAAATATAATGCGGCAAAGAAATAACACAGACACCAGAAATTTTGTTAATGAGGAAACCGAAAATGCAAAAAAAACCCCGGGACCTTGTCCATCTTTGAACACCACACTGTATTAAGCCGCTACAGATACTAGCCTACTACAAGTTAACTTCGGACTGGAATGTATTTGAGCCCTAACCAAGTCTCACACCGATTAAGGTACAGTCGCATTCCTTACGCCTCTAGAACTACACCGGATTCTGCGCACTTGATTTCCTTAGATGATCTCACCCACAACTAAGAGTTGCTACGACCCAAAGTCGAAGACTTATTAACAAATTTGTCTCCAAAATATATGTCTATTCTTTATTCGGTTTTTATTCCGTATTTTGATATAAATCAAGGTGAACAGGAACCAATTGATAATTCGGTCTTATACTCCTAAAGAGCATCCTAGAAATATCAATCACCTCACAATAACCCAACTGATTAACATAAAAAAGTTATTGCGGAATCACAAGAGTCTAAGACGAAGAATTGTTGTGTTTTCTTTCTATATCTTACCTATCGGAGATAAATCTCGAGTAAATCTTAGAGAAGATAGTACTCAACATGATAGAACAAGTAAGATCAGAATACGCAACTACAGAGAAAATAGTTGGATCTGGCTTCACGAATCCCAAATGAAGTCTTCAAGTCGTTAACCTATAATGGTTTTGGAAAAACCTAGGTTAAAGGAGAATCGACTCTAGTACGCAACTAGGACACATAAAAGTGCCAGGATAAGGTTTTCCAGTTGCTAGAGTTCTCCCTTATATAATCTTTCAAATCAGGGTTGCTTACAATCAAAGCTAAGATAGCTTAGTAACAAAGCATTCAATGTTCACCATTAGATGAAATCCTGATTTAAGATTCAAGCTAAGTATGCTTAGAAATTAAGCAATCAATCTCCACCATTAGATGGGCTTAGCTTGTTACACACAAATGAAATATACTTATATTTAGATATGGGTAACCGTACCTAAATGTGTATATTGAGTTGGCTCAATAATAGTTAACCGAAGTTAGCCATATGAACATTTTCGTATTAGCCTTATTCATCTAACACTTCTAGATCATCTATGATGATCAATCAATAATGAAAGATAATCAAATGAATCTAATTGTGTTTCAAATAGAGTTGTTCAATTGTTCACTATCTCATGGAAATATATATGAACCAATTGAAACAAAATCGGATTGATTCGTAATCGTACTTTGTACTTATACAAGAATAAATTCATGAACATTAAGCCACTGTTTGCAAAGATTTCATTCCTTAATTCATAAATCTTTTAGTTCATGAGTATGAGAATCATAAATAACCGATTTTAGAACTTAACCACTGTGTTCGCAAACCAGGTACGCGAACAATAGCTCCGGAACTTGGTCTAAACAGGTCGTTCGCAAACTAGGTACGCGAAAAACTATTCCGGACCCAACTCAGGTAAAACCGTTCGCATACTAGGTACGCAAACAAGGTTCCCGGACCTTTACAGGTAAAACCGTTCGCATACTAGGTACGCAAACAAGGTTCCCGGACCTGAATTATTATAATACAGTTCGCATACTAAGTATGCATACCGTGTTCTATCCAGACATAGATAATTGTTCTAAACTCTCATTTTAATCATTAAAACATCCTTAGAAGACGACAATGGCTGTCTCACACATACCATTAGCTTATAAGTAACATCAAATGACTATCTCACACAAATCATATAAAATGTTCAAGGTAATTTCACATGATCATCTTTTGACTTAATATTTAGTTTCCAACAAATAAATTGTTTCCAACTAAACTCGTCAAGAATATGATGAACATAGCTAAAGCAAAAATGCTTCCAACACATATTTCGAGCGAGATAAACTAAACTTGAAATATCAAATGTGCATAATGTAAAAGTCTATATAGCTATACGACTTAGTCTCATTAGAAGATAGAATAGAATATACTTCTGAGTGATAGATAAGTTTTAGTCTCCACATACCTTTTGTTGATGAAGTTCCTCCAAGCTCTTCAGTACATCTTCTTCTTCAATTGGTGAACTTCGTGAAGACTAAAGCTCAACTACACTTCTATCCTAATCCGAGACATAGCTATAAGTAGACTAGAAATCAAGTATATAGTTTTGATCAACTAAACTTGACAAACAAGCTTGAGATAACAACGCTTGCGAGTTCGACCGAGCAGTGCTCTAACACTTTTCCTCTCCAATCCTTCTTGTCAAGAAAAAAGACAATAACTGGAGGTTCTGTGTGGATTATAGGAAGCTCAACAACATCACCATCAAAGATAAGTTTCCCATCCCTATTATTGATTAGCTCTTTAATGAATCGTTTGGCTCTTGTGTATTTACTAGAATTGATTTAAGATCAGGCTATCACCAGATTAGAGTCAATCGGGCAGATATTTACAAAACAGCTTTCAGAACTCATCATGGCCATTATGAGTTCAATGTCATGCCTTTTGGTCTCACTAATGCTCCTGCAACCTTTCAAGCCTTAATGAATGATATTTTTAAACCTTACTTGAGAAAGGTCATTTTGGTTTTCTTTGATGATATCCTAGTCTATAGCCCTGACTTGGAAACTCATGCAAAACACTTGCACATTACTCTTTCTTTATTTAGACAACATCAACTATATGCCAAATTGTCGAAATGTTATTTTGCACAACCTAAGATGGAGTACTTGGGCCATCTCATTACTGCACATGGTGTTGTAGCTGATCCTGCTAAGATTTCTGCTATGACAAGCTGACCTATACCTACAACCATCAAGGAACTCAGAGGCTTTCTAGGACTCACTGGCTACTCCAAAAAATTTGTACGAAATTATGGTCTGCTTAGTAGGCCTCTCACAGAACTGTTGAAGAAGAATTCCTTCAATTGGACTGAGCAAGCTACTCAAGCTTTCAACACTCTCAAAGCAGCAATGACCACTACTCCACTCTTCCAGACTTTTCCAAACCTTTTGTTCTTGAAAATGATGCTTGTGCCATATGGATTTGAGTAGTCTTAATGCAGGAAGGCAAACCAATTGCTTTCTTTAGCAAACCTTTAGGCCCTAAAGCAATGAGCCTCTCCACTTATGAAAAAGAACTATTGGATGTAGGCTCAGCTGTGACTAAGTGGAGAAATTATACAAGGCCACCATTTCACCATCAAGACTGACCAAGAGAGTATCAAATATTTTCTAAAGTAGAAAATCACTACTGGCATCCAGCAGAAATGGCTTATGAAGTTGCTGGGTTATGACTATACTATTTAGTATAAGAAGGGAGTGGAGAATAAAGTTGTTGATGCTCTCTCCAGAAGGCCACACAATGCACCTAACCTCTGCAGCATTACACTCTCAATATTCCAAGGCTCAGCAACTCATTTCCCAAATCCTTATCTCTCCAGACTCTAGCCTACTTTATACTTATCAGAATGATGTCTTGAGATACAAGTCCAGGCTCTACATTGGTACTAGCAATAATGTGAGACAAACTATCCTCTTGGAAACTCATGCTTCTGCTGTGAGAGGAAATTCTAGCATGCAAGCTACATATATGAGAGAAAAAACTCATTTTTTCTGGCCTAGTATGAAACAAGAGGTATTTTCCTTGGTCTCTACTTGTGATGTGTGTTAGAGAAACAAAGGTGAACACACTTTGCCTGCTAGGTTACTCCAACCACTGCCAATTCCATATTATGCTTGGCAACATATCATCATGGACTTCATTGAAGGTTTACCAAAAAGTGACAAGAAGGATGTCATTTTAGTGGTGGTGGATAGGTTCACCAAATATAGTCACTTCATACCTCTTCAGCATCCTTATACAGCTTCCTCAGTGGCCAAGGAATTTATGCATCACATCTTCAGGCTCCATGGTTTACCTGCTTCCATTGTTTCAGACAGGGACAAGGTGTTCACCAGCAATTTCTGGTAGAATTTATTCAAAAATTTGGGATCTAGCATCAAGCTTAGCACTGCTTACCACCCTCAGACTGATGGCCAAACTGAAAGGGTAAATGCTTGTCTTGAAAACTATCTTAGATGTATGACTAGCCATCAATCAAAGAACTAGATGAGTTGGTTGGATTTGGCAGAATGGTGGTACAATACTAGTTATCACACTAGCCTCAAGATGTCTCCCTTGAAGGCCTTGTATGGTTATGAAGATCAATATTTGTCTTTTCCACCTTCTACTATTACTTCAGTGACTCAGTTGAGAAGTTCCTAAAACAGAGAGAGGGCATCTTACTTATTCTCAAAGACACTCTCACTAAAGCTCAAGAGAGAATAAAACATTTTGCTGATGCCAAAAGAACTGACAGAGTTTTTGAGGTTGGTGATATGGTGTACCTAAAGCTACAACCTTACAGACAAGCCTCAGTATCTCTCAGGAAGAACTTCAAACTCTCAGCCAAGTACTATGGTCCTTTCCCTATCCTTCAGAAAATTGGGAATTTTGCTTATAAGTTATAGTTACCTGCTGAGGCTAGGATACACCTAGTGTTTCATGTCTCACAGCTCAAAAATAGGATTGGTTCTTCTCACACCCTTATTCCAACACTCCCACTAGTGGACCATGAAGGACAAGTAATTTTTACTCCAGTTGCAGTTTTAGACTCCAGGCTATTGACCAGAGGAAATCACTCAGTTCCACAGCTTCTTATCCACTAGTCCAACTCAACAGCTGAGGAAGCTACATGGGAAGACTCAGCCAACATCTCTGCTCATTTTCCTTCCTTCAATCCTTGAGGACAAGGATTTTCTCATGGGAGGGGTATTGTCATATGGATAGCCTTTTACTTAGAACAATCATGGGGGTGTTGTTAATAATAATCTGGGTGTAATAATACTTCGGGCTTAAGCCATTAGGATGTGGACAAATGTCCAACATTGCTTAGTCTTTGTTTCCCTCACCTGAATGGATTAGGTTTTTAATATGTAAGAGAACGATTATTTGCGGCTAAGCAAATAAATAAAATAAGCTAGTTTTACTTAAATAGTTCTCTTGATCTTCTCTCTGGCTGATTCTTTGAATCAGATTTCCTTCTAATTTCTTGATTATGTGTGTTGATTTGTTGTGGAAACACAAGATCATCATTTAAAAGGGATAAAGGCCTCTTAGTAAGTCTAAAATACTTCTTAAGATCCACATATTCAGGAACAAATATAGTAGAAGTAGAGACAATTATATTTACATAAAAACTTACCTCTAGATTCACCAAAATTAGCAACAAGAGGCTTAACATCAGTCTTAACCGTAGAGCCAGCGTTGAAATTTTGAACTAAAACCTTCACATGACCAATAACTCCAGAACTATCACCAACACTTCATTTTCTACCAAAACCTCAAACATATTTATAGTTGAGATTTCATTTTTATTTTCCATCTTGATAACCTCATTTTCTTCACTGCCACTAGGTAAATCAATAACAACCTCCATCTATCATGTTCAATCCATGTCTTATAGGATTCTTATCCATATCAATCACTAGCTGATGCCCATTCTTTTTTGATCCCTTAACAACCCAATTTTGTCGCTCTTTAGAGGTTTTCTTCAACATCTCCTCTAGTAAACTCATTTCCTTAGATTTAACATTAGGACACTTAGAGAGGGAATGCCCAAAACACATATATTATGAACAAGCATGAAGGAATATCCATATCTACATCAACTACATGCTTTCCTTTATAAAAAATCTGGAACAATAGTAGGATAATCACAATTTATGTCGACCTCAAAAAGATTTCTATCAAAACTCATCCTAGTCCTGTTCATAGTGAGATGATCCATTATAATTGTCTTACTAATTGAACTAGCAACCTTTGAAAGAGATGCAACGTTCCACATATGCAAAGGAACCTTCCAATGGTTAAGCGAAGTATGCACATATTTGAGCCCAGATAGTTCTTGCCCAATCATCTCATGCAATGGACGAACCAAAAATAACAGATCAAGAACAAATACATGATCATACTCAGTGATACGATCTTCCTCATTGTCAAGCTGAAACAAAAAAAATCAAATCACTATGAATAGTCCTGTAATGAAGCTTTGATTCTTCAAGCTATAGTCACATCATTTTTAACCACGTAATACTACATCTTCTTACATATGGAAAACCCAATCGTCAGTTCTTCAAAGTTTGAAAGGTCTTCAATAATATCCTCAAACAAAATATTTGTGAAAATGCGGGGGTACCAAGTACACCACCAAATATTTCGTTCGGCAACCATGTGTAGACAAAACCTAACACAATTTCAAGTAGACCAACTTAATGATCCTTGACAATATGTATATAGCTTTTATATCTTTACCTCTTATCAATCATTATGTATTAATACAATGAGTTTATGAACCTTATTGTTACGAAGAGTACTTGGACGATCTCAAAAATCATTATCCAAGATCAATCTAGTCGTATCCAAATAATCCAATCAGAATCATGCCAAGTAATTAAACTTGTTATCTATCTTTCAATCTACGAATTCTACAAGAACGAGTTTCGTAATCGATCACAATTAGATGGATATATCTACTAAGATTGAATACGTACAACTTGCGTAAATCCAATTTTAAAGATAAACAATATAATGCGAAAAAGGAAAAACACAAGACACCAGAAGTTTTGTTAACGAGGAAACCGTAACTACAGAAAAACCCCTGGAACTCATCCAAATTTGAACACGGTGTTGTATACTACATATATTAGCATACTCTCAGACTTCAGACTGAAATGTAGATGAGACCGTATCAACCTTCCAAGCAATTCAGCTCCTTACATATCTTGAACCTCACAAGGTTCTATGCACTTGATTCCTTTAGCTGGCGTCCTTTACAGTCTAAGAGTTTCTTCAGCCACAGTGAAGACTTTTGATACCAAACTGCCTCTAACAGATAAGCCTATTTGATCTTCGTTTAGATCGATAGATCAAGGTGTAGAAATATGCTTGCAATAGACAAGCTAGCAAACCTCACAAATCCGGTCTTATGTCTCCCGAATAAAAGCCTAGATCTTTTACCACCTTTCAAGACAATCTTTAAAAGACGACTTATGATCAATTTTCAGATATCTATTTTGAGGAATCACAAATTCCGAGACGAAGAGAACTTTGTGATTTCTATCTATCTTGCCATAAAGAGATTACGAAAACCTCGATAACAGAAAAGCAAGATCAGGATACACAAACTATCAAGGTAAGGGAAGTTGGACCTGGCTTAGAATCCCAAAAGCGGAGTCTTTTAGTCGTAAACCTATTTATGTTTCTCATAGGAAACCTAGGTTCATAGAGGACAAATCTAGATCAAATAGGACACAAAGTGTTAGGGATGGAATTTCCCAGTTGAAAGAGCATCTCTATTTATAGATTTTCAAGACTAAGGGTTGCTTAGAATTCAAGCTAAGATAACTTGGGAATCAAGCAAACACTTTACGTCTTGAAAATACAAAAGAAGAATACACACAGTGGTCCGGTTCTAGAACCGTGTATAATGACTGTTTGGTTTGGCAAATAGGCCATGTGAACAATAAGCAATATGATGTTCATCAAAACACTTATGAGTTTAATCATGATGCACACACGTAAGTGTTTGAGTGATCAATAAAGTCTTAGTAGTGTTTAAGAGAGTCATAACAACGCTATACATATTTAAATATATCAAAATTCATCTCACAATTAAACACGTGCGTGAGTGATCTGTCTGTCCCTAAAGGATTAGTACAACAACATTGGAGATGTAACATATAGTAGAAAAGAACCAGATGTATCAACCATTATGAAGTAATCTGTAAAACATGGTGATTAATAAATGAATAATAGGAAGAATAAATTAATGAATAAGAATGAGGATAACTTACAGATAGCTATGAAGAAGGTGAGAATAGGGTTCCTCATGTTTTACGAATGTCGAGTGGTGAAACTACAAGAGCTATGGGATTATTTTAGCTTGAAGAATAAAAAACAAATAAAAGAAAAGATAACGGGGCATGATAAAAGGAAGATGGCGGGGCGTGATAAACTATGTAAGCTTGATTGTTGCCTATATTTCTGGTTTTAACTGTTTTTACCGAATTTTTTGTTTTGACCGTTGGAAATAAGATAGTTAATAAAATCAAACGTTAGTCTAGTAAAACTAGTGATATTAAAACTAATTATGAGTTTCACATATATAATAACTTAATGCTGGGTTTGTTATAAAGAAAAAAAGAGATTTGGGCTACAAATATTTTTCCCCATTCAGAAATATATGTACCTTTGTATCACTTCAATTTTCATGCCAAAAGCAGACCCATATCATATTTTCTTTTTTGGCATGACTGTAACACAAAGATGGTAGTATCCCCCAAATATGTTATTTTTCTACTTTATTCAATATATATAGTCACTAATGAAAAATGTCTAATAGCGCATTCAGATATGAGAAGCTGAAACCAGAAGCAAAATTATTTTGCTTCACAAAAATATCAACTTAACGATTTTTAGAAATCGTTTTGATATTTGATACCCAAACTGACTTCTGATTTGTTATGTGTTATCGAAACAGGTTATTAATCAGATGAAATTCTGAAATCTGTCCCCGACTCCCGGGACCGGAAATCTACAAGTTTATGGGGGGAAAAAATACTGATGTAAACAAAGTGTATTTATTGACCCTACTATATAATGGTCGGTCTAGCACTACTAGGGTTAGTGATCTCATTCTTTCTTTACCAGTTCCTTTCTCTGCTTCCTCCTGTGCTGTTTCACGCCGCCTCAAAACCTCTGCCACCACCGATCATGGATTCAGATGTTAACGATCACCAGCAACAACAACAGGATAGTAGCATGATGGTATCTTCTCTCAAGTGTAAGTAGTAGATTTTAATTATCTACATTTCATTTATTTGTTTCATTTATTCTTTATATGTATTCTGATTTTAGGGTTTTGTTACCTATTTTTCCTGCAGACTTGATTTCTGTTTTTTAATCACATTTTCGGATGAGAAGGCCGAAAGATTCTGAACAAGGGGGGAATGACTAATGACGCCATGGTGAGTGAAAGGACGCCATGGGAGTCAAAGGAGAAGTAACCTCATGCTTCAAAAAGACAAAGGTATAACTCTATTCCGTTATGTTTTTTTTATGCATTGCTGTTGGTAGATTGTAAGGATTCGAAATTGCCAAGGTGTTCGATTTGGTGAACAATGTAGACATGTTGCAGAATGTGGGGAGATATGTGTTTACCACTGATGTGCCTACATTGAATTACCAAAATCAAACTTGGTTCGCTTTTTGTGCCAACATTTGTTTCTTTATCTCCTTGAAGAGTTTATTGAGTCTACAACTATTTATGATCAGAACATCCCTTTGAGAGGAAGGAGCTTTCCTTTAAAAGTTCATCTGATCGGAAATATGTGGCCATTATCAATTGTACTACAATTTTATTACAGGTATTTCCTTTTCTGTATTCTAATCAGTTTTAAGCAATTATGGTGGTAAAGTGATATATGTCACATTAAGTGTCATCAGCATGGTGAATTCTACAGTTAGGAGTTTGACATTCAGGATTATTATGTACAACAGTACAAACAATTTTTGCTAATGAGTTTTGTGCCTTAGTCAGGCAAACAAAGGGTAGACGATAATTAATTCTTGCAGTATATACCTAGGAGAAAGAGTGGTGATACCTTACAAGTTAAGCATGTAACTTCTGGAATATCATTGTGTATTTGAATGTAGCCGATCAATTATAAGGAACTGGTAGAATTGTCATTATTTTGTTAATGAAGTATGATGCATAAAAAAAAATTCTTCTCTATAAAATGAATTTTTGAATCAATCAAATAACATCTGAAACATGGATTAGGTAGACTTTGTAACATGTGATGCTGTAATACAAGTTTGCCTTTATTACAGTACTTTGGCAAGCATGGTTTGTTGAGTTTTTGCTGCTTATGTCTGTTGATAAAGAACTACAGTAGTTACTTTTCTGGTGGTAATTTAGTATTTGATATCTTTCAAGAGCCTACATATTTCAATCATTTGTTTTACGTTTTACATTTTTTACCAAATCACCGAATTCAAAATTCCATACTGTTTTTTCTATGAGCATAGACTATGAGCCATGTTTATTAGACCATGTAAATTATGATACTTTGATGAGTCTAGGACTCTAGTGCATAAATTTTTTTTTTGAAATATAGAGTGCACAAATTCTTCTTGAAGAATCATCTGTTATATTGGTTCGAAATCATCACCAAGTTTAATCTTGCTTCCTCGATTGATGTTTTGGTAAACTTTTCTGCAGGAGGGGACAATACAAATATGCATAATACTCAAGCACCATTGTCAAGAACAACCATGAAATTCTTTAGCTTTTATATCTAAATAGTCTGGTATGCACTTAAAATTTGCTTAAGAATAACAGCAAAGTCACGAATCGCTATACTCCTGTATAAGGCGACTCAAAGATGATTCAACAACCTTCACCAGAGAAATTCAAAAACCCATGCTATTCATACCTCGTTATGACCCTGAGTAGCAAATCCAAATCACGCAGCAGCAGCAGCCAATGTATGAAAATACGACC
Source organism: Papaver atlanticum (assembly GCA_023531105.1). Lineage (NCBI taxonomy): Eukaryota > Viridiplantae > Streptophyta > Magnoliopsida > Ranunculales > Papaveraceae > Papaver > Papaver atlanticum. Next base: position 3,230,496 of record JAJJMB010010581.1, read on the forward strand.
AAGGGTGGCCTCTTGGTGTACAGTCTTGGTGCAGCCAAGGTACAAATGGTGCTTGTTCAGGTTATTTGGTTAAATCTGTAGAATCCCCTGAGCAATAATCAAATAACTACCCCTTTCTTATATATAGTCCTTCAGTCTACTTCTTGCTCTCTTGGATTGTTTGTTGTACTCATTCGTTTTCTCATTGTCCATATTTTCTTCTCTATGGTGTAATTCTCATTCTGGCTGCTTATTACTGCTCCACATACAGAAATCATTAAAAGAAGTCAGCATGTAGACATCAAAAGAAGTTGACGAAATGTCAGAATCTGAGATTAGTGTTTCTGAACGATTATGGATAAACTGTATGCACTATTTCACATCTGTTTGTTCACATGGCTTCTGGAGATTTAGATGATAAAGAATTTTAATCAAAACATTGCTAATTATGCACATCTTCTGAACGATTTTGGAACTGTAAGTTTCAACCTTTTCTTGATTTTTATTTTTGTTTTCTGGCGACTGTGTATTTGTTCTGGTATACATACTCAGGTATAAGTTAGCAGTAGATCAATGTGTTGATGATTCTGTATCATTTAGCTTCATATCCGAATTCGAGATGCCTAGGAACCATTTTTTTTTTTTTTGTTCTTATGAAATTCTTTGGCAATTTCTGTAGGATATGATGTTATAATGCAGTGGATAATCCGGCCTTTCTGTTGCCACACTTCTTCATTTGCATCAGATGAGTATGATTTAGGTCTGTTTATTGAGAAGTTTCATGTGGGAAATTTGTTATTTTCTTGTGTTACACCTGAAGCATAATATCTAGTTCCATAACTTTAGAAGAGACAATAGGAACAGTCACATTCTTGTCGCAATGATCTTGAATTATTTCGTTCATTTTAGAAAAAAGGACGCTTAACAATGCTTAGAACTGAAGGTACCAATCGTAGATGCATATCAAGTGCCGCTGCATTTTGCTTTTAGAGTAATTGGATTCACATACATAAAAGCTGTATAGTAAGGAAAATAACAACAAGAAATGTGAATCTAATGCGGCTGTTTTTTAAACCTTACTTGAGTGTCTCACTGACTTGCACAAAATTTTATAGAAAGGAATAAATGGATGATTCATGTGAAGTGTATGCACATCTGACTATACATTTACCAGTTAGCATGATTTCTGATGTGTTTAAAGAATTTACCAGTATATATAATGAAGAGGTTCTCCTTGTGCAGAAATTGGGTTTAGACCCTACAAAACAGACCACTTTTCACCCATGCAACAGTGAAATATGCAGAGTTCTTGTTAGAAACTGTTTCTGGTAATGTACAAGTACATGAAATTCCAATACAGCAAAATTCCTGCTTATACTCTTGGTGCTATGACGCCAAGTCATTCTTAGTAAGGCGGTGCAGGAACTTGCAAGTCCTTGTGATTTTCACTTATCTTTTTTACTTGATTCACTTTTCTAGCACTTCTCAATACTTTAAGAATGATTGATATATGTTGCATACGGAGCTTATAAACCGTTTTTACATTTCTCTTCAGACATCTTATCTGCATGCTGAGGTATTGCTTGATAAGCTATGCAACTCTTTGGCCCAGGAAGAGATTGAAGACGTAGAAAGGCTTTGTCGTCAAGCTATGAGACATGAAATGGACTTCTTTATTAATCAACAGTCTGAGCAAACCTTGATCATCCCAATATATGCGAAGCTTGATCCTAAGGAACGTCTCTTACTATTTGCTGATCAGCAACTGCAGGGTTAGGATAGAGACGCACCTTCTCAGATTACATCAAAATATTTGGGGAATACTCGGGAGCTTCTTTCCCAGCGGTATACTTTGGAGTATGATAACTGGATAAAGAAAATTGTGTCAGATAAACTATTGCTGTATCTAAAGAGCTTGAAATTTTACTTAAATTTCTGAGATCAGATGTCAGATAGATTTCAATTGTAATCGACTCTGAAGGCATACTAAAAATGTCAGATTTTAGAACATATGTAATGAAGCGTTTTTTTTGTTTTCCCTTTTTTTCCTACTCTTTACACATGAGCTGAAGGTGCTTATGAATTCCTACCTTTGTATATTGCTTTCATGCCAAAAGCAGGCCCTTATGATGTTTTCTTTCATTGGCATGTTAACATGACTGTCTAGGAATCAAATAAACCCGGAATCTGTCCCAGGATCCAAAATCTACAAATTGTCCAAGACATACTACTCCACAATTGGGGAATACCATGTGTAACCAGAGTGTAATAATCAAATAAATTTGGCCTACTATGTAAAATGGTCTGTGTTAGGGTTCACTCTTAAATTTCGTTTACTACTTTACTGTCCTTCTCCCTCCTTAACCTCCTCTATTTCACGCCGCCACAAAACCACCACCACCACCACCGATCATGGCCTGTGATGTTGAAGATCATCAAAAAAAATAAAAAAAACAACAACAAGAATATACCAGCACAATGATTTCTCCTCTCAATTGTAAGTAGAAGTAGTAGATTTTACTTATTTCACATTTTAGTTACTACAAAACTGGATCTATTTTCTTTGTTTTCTCTAATATAATGATTCTTTTGGGCAGAAAAAGGCCGACATTCCAAGAATTTTCCTTCGCAGTGCTCCATCCAGCGGCAATGCACCCTCCTCTTGTTCTATGTAAGTTTAATTTCCCTAGTTGTAGCCATGGATTAACATGATTTATATTTCTGGGGACTTTTTGAATCTTAGTGTTGGAGAAAGCTTTTATGAACTACACTAAGAAGTTAGAGCTGAATAAAATTTTATTGTGGATGTAAAAGACTTGTTCTGATTTTGAGTTTAAACACTTTTTAGTTATCGAGTACATAATGAAGAACATTTTCTGAAGGATGCTTTATTGCTAGAAGATGCAATATCAGATTTGCCTACAGTAAGCAAGTTTGATGTCTGCTTTCATTGGTTTTATTCAGTTGATATTGACAGTGGTACATTTACAATACTTCTTCTTGTTTACATTGGTTACTTATCTTTAATTCAGTGAAGAATCTTTTTTAGCCTATCTAATTCTTCATGGCTGCTTGTATTTCAGGCCATTTGGTAGGCTGTGGTGGGATGAGATCATCAGGTGAGCCTGCTTTTATTTTTATGCAAATTTTATTCTTATGGATGGAGTGTGTTACTGGCTAGGGATAAACAAACATAGAGTGATCAAAAAGTCACATTAAGTGATTTAAGTCACATAAGATGTTTTCATTTTCTGAGAATGAATCTTTTCTTCTAATTTCAGTTCTTGTAACAGTGTTTAGTTGCCAATTGGATGGTCAATTGATCATGGGTGGTGATATTGTAGTGCTACTTATTTGAAGATTGGAAAACTCCCTACACCAGAGATGATTCAACAACCATGATTTTTTGATTTTTTTGATTTTTGTTTTCTGGCGTCTGTGTGTTCTCAGGTATAACTTAGCCGCAGATCAATGTGTTGATGATTTTGATAATGCTGCATTCTTAGTGTGGAGTGATAATGTGAAGCAAGAATCGGAAAGGCACAATTCTTTCGTCGAAGTAAGTACTACGAGGATTTTATAATTTTTTTTATGGTGAACTACATCTTTCTTTTTCTTGCAAGATTACTAGGTTAGGCCAATTGAAATAGGTGAATAGGTTGCATGGTGAATTCTACAGTTAAGAGTTTGACATTCAGGATTATTATGTACAAACAATTATAGTCAGGGAAACAAAGTGTAGATGATAATTGATTTTTTCTTCCAGTGTATACATAGGAGAAAGAGTGGTGTTATCTTACAAGTTAAGCATGTAACTTCTGGAATATCATTATATATTTGAAAGTAGCTGATCAATTATAAGGAACTGGTAAAATCGCCATTATTTTGTATGAAGTATGACACATAAAATGTTTTCATTTTTTTAGAATGATTTTTTGAAGCAATCAAATAACATCTGAAACATGGATTAGGTAGACTTTGTAACATGTGATGCTGTAATACAAGTTGGCCTTTATTACTGTACTTTGGCAAGCATGGTTTGTTGAGTTTTTGCTGCTTATGTCTGTTGATAAAGAACTACAGTAGTTACTTTTCTGGTGGTAGTTTAGTATTTGATATCTTTCAAGAGCCTACATATTTCAATCATTTGTTTTACGTTTTACATTTTTTACGAAATTACTTACTGTTTTTTTCTATGAGTATGACTATGAGCCATGTTTATTAGACCACGTAAATTATGATACTTTAATGAGTCTTGGACTCTAGTGAGTGCACAAATTCTTCTTGAAGTATCATCTGTTTACATTGGCACGAAATCATCACCAGTTCTAATCTTGCTCCACAATTGATTATGGTAAACTTTTTCGCAGAAGGGGACAATACAAATATACATAATACTCGAGCGCCATTGTCAAGAACAACCATGAACTTCTTGGTAGATTTTATATCTAAGTAGTCTAGTATGTACGTGGATCTGCTTAAGAATAACAGCAAGGTCACGAATCATTATACTCCTGGATAAGGCGACTCAAAGATGATTCAACGACCTACACCAGAGATAATTCAAAAATCTTTGCTATTCATACCTCGTGATGACCCAGAGTATAAAATCCTAATCACGCAGCAGCAGCAGACAATGTGTGAAATACGACCAAGGGTGGCCTTCTATGGGCAAACTGGAAGGAAGTTTATTTGAGCTCCAACACTGTAGATGTAGAAGCTGGCGCTGAACATGGTGTAGGGGGGACTGTGGATTTAGAAGCTGGTATTGAACATTCTGAGGCTGGTATTGAGGATACCATCAAACAAGGCGAGGCTGGTTCAGTAGATTTAGAAGCTGGTATTGAACAACTCGAGGCTGGTATTGAGGCTAGTATGGAACAAGACAAGAGTTAGTGCACAGAAAGTGTTCATAAGGTGGCCTGTGATCCTAATGTAGAACTTCCAGTCTTTCATCTACTAATTTAAGAAGATTAAGTAATATCTGGCTCAGGAACAAAAATAGTTACTTATGTTTCATTTACCATGGAAATAACACCAGAATAATCAATGGATTTTTTTTTTGTCGTCTCTTCTAAATATGCATTTGCTTACCCTTGGATGTACTTTCAATGTTTGCACTGTAATCGAAAAATACATGCCTACAGTAATTTTTTCTTTAGACAAGGCTGTAGAAGTTTGCTGTCTACTGAATTCCACAGGTATCAGTTTTGGTTTCTTTTAAATCTTTTCTGCCCACAAGTATTGTCAGAATTCATTCCTCATAAAAAAAGATATATGCACCCCATAACAATTTATTTATATTATGTGAATATTTAGGTTTATGTATTTTCTAAATTTCGGGACGAAATTTCTTTTAAGGGTGGTAGAATGTAATCCCCTGTATTTTTAGTTACTTTTTTTGGGTCAGGTTATACCGAAATTAGTTGACCTTGTGTCTTAAGTTATTGTTCCTTTGTCTTAGTCTAGGTGGGTTGATTGAATTAGAAAGGCTACAAGTTAAGGTGGAAATATAGTCACCTTACTAGTTTTAATAGACAAATATATAAATAGAGAAAATATTATTAAGGTTTGATAAACCTAAAAGTTTAGAAAATGAATTTTAGAAGATATAAATCAAAAGGCTAGGAGAAAGAAAAAGAGATGGAGATATAGGTTTTTGTTTAGAGAAGAAAGCTATGGAGAGGAAGAAGATGAATTGGAGCTAGGGTTCTTGAGGAGAAATTCTAATTAGGAAAATCAGTGGAGAATCAATGGAATTGAGGTAGAATGTGAAACCCTTTTCACTTTTGGTGTTTGGGTGTTTATTTTGTATGATTTTGTATTGTTGGGTTTTAGTAATTTAATCACACAAATATATATCTTATAATGATGATCAGGCTTTTGAAATTGTTAGATAACATGATTAGGTACCTATGGTTAAATTTTGAGAACAATACACCACAAATTCACCGTTGAATGTTTGTTTAGATTTTGGTGATAGTTTCTGAAATTCTGGACAGTTTCGTTTTGCTGTGATTTTGATGTTCTTGGCAGTCTTAGTGATGTTAAAATTATTTGAGGTCTAAACAAAAGTTATATATAAATATCTTATCTTTCATTGTGCCTTTGATTTGCTTAATTTGAAACTAATATGAATTTATGGTGAATACTTTGGTAAAATGATGTTATCTGCCTAGATTTTGTGATGCGTTTGTAAAATCAATATATTTTGATTGAACCATTAGTTTAATGTTAAATTTGGATATGTTATATATAAATATATCAGGAATGTTCATATGAAATTTGAAGAAGATCGGATAAAGTTATCACTATGAAAACTATAATATAAGATTCTGTAGTTAATGTGTTTGTTTAAATGCTTGAAAGAAATTCATGTTGTTAAGCCATGGTTGCTTGTGCTGTTTGTGAAAATGATTTATAAAAGGAACTGAGTTCATGTTTTACCGTTATATGGAACATGTTTCATGCTAACGGCGGGTAATGATCCCCGAGAGTTAAATGGATAATGATCCCCATGGGAACTTGTGTTTCCCGACCATCGATGGCGGCTGTCCGTGCCGGTCTTCTTCAAATTTCATATGAACATTCCTGATATATTTATATATAACATATCAAAATTTCACATTAAACTAATGGTTTAATCAAAATATATTGATTTTACAAACGCATCACAAAATCTAGGCAGATAACATCATTTTACCAAAGTATTCACCATAAATTCATATTAGTTTCAAATTAAGCAAATCCAAAGCACAATGAAAGATAAGATATTTATCTATAACTTTTGTTTAGACCTCAAATAATTTTAATATCACTAAGACTGCCTAAGAACATCAAAATCACAGCGAAACGAAACTGTCAAGAATTTCAGAAACTATCACCTAAATCTAAACAAACATTCAACGGTGAATTTGTGGTGTATTGTTCTCAAAATTTAACCATAGATACCTAATCATGTTATCTGACAATTTCAAAAGCTTGATCATCATTAGAAGATATATATTTGTGTGATTAAATTACTAAAACCCAACAATACAAAATCATACAAAATAAACACCAAAAGAGAAAAGGGTTTCACATTCTACCTCAATTTCATTGATTCTCCACTGATTTTCCTAATTAAAATTTCTCCTCAAGAACCCTAGCTCCAATTCATTTTTTTTTTTTTGAAATCAGCAAACCTCGAGGATGCTCGCAAGGCACCACCTTGGGTCAGAGGTACAACTGCACAATGAAACATTCCCGAAAAAGATGCGGTATAGCCCAGTTGGCCAGGAGTCTGATTCTCAAGTAGGAGGTCAGCAGTTCGAGTCTCCGCTCAAACATTGGAGATCTCGTGTAATTATTACTACCTCCGTCCTACTATTAGTTGACCTAGTAGTATAATTTAGAAATGATTTATCTCTCAAACTATACCACGGATATTCGTAAATTTTATATCATTGAAAAGAATTTTAAAGCACCTACGTAACGAATATAAACATGAGTATCAAATGATATAAAATCAACTATTAATGAGACAAAATCTAAAAACAAATAAGTCAATTAATACTGGGACGAAGGGAGTACTAATTTACTGTGGGGAAGGGGCCCGAGTTTGCTCAGGGGGGGAGTAAGCCGGTGTCTACGCTGCCAAGGGGAAGGACGGGCCTATGCCTAGTTTAAAAAAAAATAAAAAACGGGCACCTAACTCAGCTGGTCATCCACGTTTCCCAAAGTTTCATGCGCTCCAGGAGGTCCCAGCTTCGAGCCCCCAATGACGTAATATTGCAGGAATTAACATGGAAGGTAGAGTTAGCTTGCCCCCCTTGTGACACAATCTCAGCCCCACCATCCGCTTCGGCTCCCTTGGCTAGGTTACCCATGAGGGTCGCTGGTAGGCTAACACAGCAACATGTTCAATTAATGTAATAGTATGTTGTTGGAGCTTAGCTTGTTAGACTTCCAACTACTTAATGTAATAATCTTTATCTAATAATAAAATAATAATATATTTTTTTAAAAAAAATTAAAAAAACATAGCCAAGTCTTGTTCTTGTGAAAGCTGATTGTTTGCCGATGTAAGAGTTGGGTGTCACACGGGCTACCATCAACCAAGGCGAGAATACTAATAGTAACACAATAATAATATGAAAGATTGTTAGTAATCAATCATATCATACTACTGACAATTAGTACTTTCGCCTGTTAAATAGCAGCACGAATGACGCCTTCCCCAAATAACAATGAGCGTTCAATGAGAAAACACGCAAAATGTAAGTATACGTATCCAGAAACAAAGCAGAAAAGGCATTAAAAGATAAAATCCTAATAAAGAAACCAAAAATCTAAAAAATTAATCCCACCGGCCACCGCCATCGCCATCGCCATCACTACCACCACCACAACATATAACTCTCTCTTTCTCTATCTATCACTGAATACTTGCACCTATGATTCTATTTATAGGTACCCATTAAGACGTTAATTGTTCAATGTATAATTTCCAAAAACAAACACTAAATCCTCCTGCGCAAGTAACGAAACTCGGTGAAATTCTCATTCTCTATATAAAAATAGAGTTTTTTTTTGAGACCTCTCATTCAGCGGAGCTTCTGGTTGATTCTGGCCTCACCAAACTTTTTAGAAAGGATTTTTTTTGACGTGACACAATAAAAAATGTGGAAATTATTTTCTGGCCCCATGAATTTTTATTTCCTAAAGCAATTATTTCAAAAAATATAATGTTGACAAAAATACATTAAATCCAAAATCAATCACACTTTCACAATTTCATCATAAAAATCAAAAAATTAAATCAATCATGCATCAAAATCAATCACATAATTAATGAATAAAAAGAAATGTTCAATGTCCAATGTCCGTTTACAACTTTTAGAATCGTTCTTTTCCTAATTACAGCTCCATTCTATCAATTAAAACTAAAAAAAATAAGATTACACTTCCGATGAGAATTAGAAAAAATAAAATTGATAGTGGTACTAACCTTTGAACCCATCGTTTTGTCTTTCTTGCAAATTTTTTTTTTGGTGATCCTATCCAAAAGTAAAAAAATACATAATTGTTAGAATCTGAAACAAAAATTTGAAGCAAAAATTAAAATCTAAAGCAAGCTAATACAAAGATGCGCATACAAAAATTCAAGCAATAACAAAACAATAAACCTCATTTTCATATTACTTTTCTTAACTTTGTTCATACCATAATTAAAAAATAAAATAAGTCTAAAATAAAAAAATAAATTAACTTTGCGCAGGCGATGAACTCAGGCAGTTAATCTGAAGGATTTTTGGGGTTTCTGTGATCAACCTCAGTTCTTCATTGATTCTTCTTGTTTTCGCTTGTCGATCGGTCTTTCTTCTCTCTTTCATTTTGTCCTTAATCCCTAACCCCAACCTTATTGCTTCCACGGTCTGCACAATCGTTTTAGGGTTTTGATGTCGATCATAATCAATTCGCAGGAACTTGAGCTGATTGTTGATTCTCAGTCGGAGGATTTCTTCCACTGCCCATTCAAGGGGTTCGATGGTTGTAAGGATGGAGTTGAGGGTCGAGGTCGTGTGAAGAACTCCTTGCTTACGCATCTGAAGGATAAGCATTTCGTTAATGGTAACGAAAACGATCATTGCAGAAACAGATTGGCTACCATTCCTGAGGTGTATAAAGCATGGGAATTGGTTCTAGGGAAGCTTCAAATGTGGTTGTGCTCTGACTGTATGGTGCTGCGTTCTTGGAGGAGGCCATGCAGACATGCCGGAGACATCCTTCCAGGCCCTTTTAATGGAGTTGGAGCTGACTTCCTCATTCACGGAATCACTTGTCCTTCCTTGCCTGATGCTGTTGCCGATATAGTCGACTCAGGTAACTCAACAGCCCATTCTCCTTGTCTTAATTTGGAGCTTCTTGACATGGTTCTGCATAAACAATTGCGTACTGTCAAGAACATTCCACCTAAGTGCAAGTTGCAATTCTCGAGGGCACTGAAGTTCACATTAGATAAAGTCATTGCTTGCCCTCGTGATGTTTCTGTTTGGGTGCAGCTGTTGTTGTTTCCGCTATGTGTTCTACAGACTTATGTGCCCAAGAGCAGCGTTGAGGAGAAGTCCGGGAATATGAAAAAACTTCAGATTTCTTCTATCAACCAATCTATTGCTCGCTGGTAAGAACCTGATGGTTGTATTAGACTAGCACATGAGTTACTGCAGGATTGCTAACAGCCACCTAGTAAAAGGCGTAGCAAGGTTAAAGATCGGGAGTCCCTGAAGTTGAATGTTTGTAGAAAAAAGATACGAAATGGTGTCTTTTCTGCTGCTATAAAAGTGCTCGCATCTGATGGTTTAGCTCCACATGGTAAGGATACTTACAAAGGTCTTTTGGACAAACACCCTGGTGCTTCCCCCCGACCATTCCTTCCAGTCCGAACTACACAAACAACGTAACTTCATCTTCGGAAATTATCTTAGGGAGATTGAAGAGCTTCCCGAAGGGCACGTCGTGTGGTAGAGACGGGTTAAGAGTGCAACATATACTTGACGCACTTAATGGGCCGGCTGCTGCGTTTTCGGACGATCTTCTTATGTCTATCAGTGGAGTTGTTAACTTATGGTTGGATGGCCTTTGTCCTGCTCTTTTAGGTGAGTATGTGGCAAGTGCACCACTAACTCCGCTCCTTAAACCAGACGGAGGGATTCGCCCCATTGCTGTTGGAACGGTGTGGCGACGTCTTGTTTCTAAGGTTGCTGCTCTTTCGGTGAGTAAAGAAATGTGCACATACCTCGTAGACTTTCAATTCGGTGCGGGTGTTCCGTGTGGTGGGGAAGCAATCTTGCATGCTGTTAACAGGCTCATCATGGACAAAGGTAAATCTCAATCTATGACTACGTTGCTTGTGGATTTTAAGAATGCCTTCAACCTAGTCGATAGGTCGGCTATGCTTCAGGAAGTCAGAATCCATTGCCCTTCCATTTCAAAATGGGTGGAGTTCTGTTATTCTAAGCCGCCTAAATTATACTACAATGAGTTTACCTTGTCGTCAGCCCAAGGTGTTCAGCAAGGTGACCCACTCGGCCCCTTCTTATTTGCACTCACGTTGCATCCCTTGGCCAAGAGGATTGCCGATCAGTGCCAACTTGATTTGCATGCTTGGTATTTAGATGACGGGACAATTATTGGTAATACTCTTATGGTCTCCAAGGCTTTTAAAATCATCCGGACTGAGGGGAGTAAGCTTGGTCTTCATCTCAATATCTCAAAGACCGAGATTTTTTGGCCCTCTGCAGATTCTCGGTGCGATGATGCTTTTCCTCCTCAGGTTAGTAGACCTTGCCAAGGTGTTAAATTGTTGTGTGGTCTTGTGAGTCTAGACCATGAGTTCTGTAGCAATCTAATTCAGTCAAGAGTGCGTAAGACTAATGTTCTCATGGATGCGGTGAAAAAACTTGAAGACCCTCAATGTGAGCTTCACTTGTTGAGAAGTTGTGCAGGGGTTTCTAAGCTTTATTTTTCTATGAGAACTACTTCACCTAAGTATCTGAAAGAGGCGCAAGATGTTTTTGACTCCCATCTAGCTCTGCACCTGCGTCACATTGTGGCAAATGATGGGCCTGGTATGGGACCATTGCAGCTTCGTTTAGCTTCGCTTCCTCTTAGGTATGGTGGGTTGGGCCTGTATTTTATGGGTGATGCTATTCAAACTCAGCCTTTACAGTCCATTATCTTGCGTAACTCTTGTCTGCAAGGCCCTGACCTCGGTTTGCAACGAGTCGTTGATTTGTTTTCCAGTGTATGTCATAATACCAGCATCGATTTTACTGCCCCCCATCACATGAAGTTACTGGCGGTTAAATATTTTGAGGTTGTTATGAAGGACATGCCTATGAAATTTTCAATGTCTCAACGTGATTGTGCTCTTTGGCAATAAAATAAGTCTAGTCATGCTCAAGACTTTCTTAAAGCTCTTCCTATTGAGGGCCTCAACCAGAGAGTGGGTGCGCGCCAATTTAGCGCTGTCCTCTGCTATCGTTTGGGTATCCCACTTCTTTTTTTTATGAAGGTAGCCTGTGTGCATTCTGCAACCGTGACATGGATTTTTTTGGAGACCATGCCATGCATTGTGCCCATGAGGTGGGACTTAAATTTCGGCATGACCTTGTTCGAGATACCATTGCTGACATGTGTTTTCGTGTTGGGGTTCCTGCCAGGAAAGAAGTTTCCTTGGGTCTCATGTCTAACGAGGGTACAACTTTGCGGCTTGCTGATATTTTTGTTTATAATTGGGACAATGGCTGTGACATGTGTTTTGATGTAACTGGGGTCTCCCCTTTTACCGGTGGTGGAGTTCGTGCGTTCCAGCCTGGTCTTGCCTTAAGTAATGCCATTATGCGTAAAAATAAGAAATATCTTGACAAGTGTGTTGCTCAGGGTTATGGGTTTGGGACTTTGGCCTTTTCTACGTTTGGTGAACTTGGGGAGGACACAGTTGTATTTTTGAAGAGACTGCACAATCACTTGTCTAGATTTGATGCTAATGCAAAGAAATGTAATTTCTTTTTTCATAGACTAGGGATTGTGATTCAGAAAGGGGTTGGAGCTCAGCTTGTTGTTAGGATTCCAACTAGTTTCATTCAGTCGTCTCTTGTTGTCGATGATTTTGAGTAATATATTTAATAAAATAATTGGAAATTGAAATTTTGGATTATTAGATTATTTTTTTAATTTCGTTATATCTTGATATGTAATATATTTTTTATACAAAAATATTTGCAACCACTAATTACGGTGATACAAAGATAATGTAGATTTCCACACTGTCCAAATATAAAATATTATAAATACCTATTTGAAAAGAAATACCTAAAATAATTAGATTCCTGAACCAGTGTGAAAAGATCCTTAATATTTTTTGGGAATTTTTTTTCCATAACAAGGTGATTCTATCTATCAAAAATTTATATTTTTTAGATATCAGATTAATATTATTTCTAAAATAAAGTCGGTTTCCTTTTATGAATTTCTGGGTTTGGTGTCTTTATATAAAGCATTCGAGCAAATGCCAAATCCGATTGTTCCCACGCTGCTTTTATTTTTTGTTTTTCCTTTTCTTTTCGTGCGAATTAGGGTTGTTTGTCTGATGTACTTTCATTATTTGTGGTCAGGTACCTCGATCTTGCACTGCTATAGCTATCGTTGCCGAGTATACGTCAAATAAAATCAAGGTAAAAAGTGATAAACGTGATATCAACACCATAATTTGATTTTCGATGTATTCTAATTTGATTTCTTAGTAAAGCGAATAAATAATATCATTGTTTTTGATTTTCTCAATTATTGATGCGTATTTTATTTTTTGTTTTTTACAGATTCGGTAGAAGATAGTAACTAATATCAATACGTTTTTTTTTGTTCCCCTTTGTTTCGTTTTCGATTATGTAATATACAGATTTAATACCAATTTTTTTTTTGTGTGGTCAGGTACCTTGATCTTGCACTGCTATAGCTATCGTTTCCGAGTATACGTCAAACAATATCAAGGTAAAAAGTGATCACCATGATATCAATACCATAATTTGATTTTCGATGTTTTCTATTTTGATTTCTTAGTGAAGAGAATAAATAAGATCATTGTTTTTGATTTTCTTAATTACCGGTGCGTATCTTATTTTTTGTTTTTTACAGATTCGGTAGAAGATAGTAACTAATATCAACACAGATTTTTTTGTTTCCCTCTGTTTGGTTTTCGTCTATGCAATACACATATTTAATATCAAAAATTGTATTTATTTTTATAAAATTAGATAGAGGCGGATTCTTAAGCGTATAAGGTGTTTATATATTTCTACAGATTTAAGACAAGGAATTCATTTTTTATCCTTGAGTATATTATTTACAACCTGTGGAAGAAGTAGCAACAAATTGTGATATGCTCGAAGCTGAGTCTAATGGTTATCAGCTGGATGGTCAGCAAATTGCAAAGATTCAAGCTTGGTATCCCATCCAATTGCCATGTACTTAGCCCATCATCTGTTTCTGAGGTGGAGAGATGCATACCTTCTTATTGCTTATTTTTTATGAATTTTTTGTATCCAATAAAAACTTTGTATGCCCCAAACGTGTGAAACGTCTTGCATAAGGTTTATTGAAAAAAGGTACTTATTTTCATTTGTTGTCATCATATTGTGATCCTCCATTTGCAAGATATTTCACTTTGGATCTGTCCTCCACGGGTAAGAGACAGGATACCATAAACTAACTAATGTGTTGCACGGGTTTCTGCTATAAAGATCCAAGTTTGCCCAGTCTGGGATCCATAAACGATTTTATCCAATTATATGCCCTTGGTCTATGATCCATTAACTACAATGTACGAAGGTACCAATTTAAACATCCTTATTATGAAGTTATATCATGGAGTTCCATTGCAAGGGCCATTCATAAGTTCATAACAGATATATATTTAATAATATAATGGAATAAATTCTCATGGAAGTGTCCACACAAAAACCAAATGATGTTAGCAAATTGAGTATTCCAAAACAATTGCTACGCTGGCTTATAATTCACTTAACCATGTTACTGTCTGTATTATATTGGCATTTAAATCCAAGACATTTTTGTTGCGATCAAATGAAAGAAGATCTCTTTTCAATATAGTTCATCATATATGTACTGAATTCATGAGTACGCGCACACTGAGCATTTAATAATAATTCACATTCACGTCATAATTATACATTTCATAATTCGAGGGATTAGTTAAATTGCAGTAACTTGGTTGACTTAAGAAAAGTTTTAGAGTCCTGCTGTCATCCGCGTGACAGCACAAATGAACCCGCGGCTAGCCACCGTTGGATTCATATCTTTCGCTTTAGATCTTGGTATAAATATGTTTTGTTATTTTCTATGAAAATTATTAATTAAGCACCCTTATATCTTTTCTTTAATTTGAACTGAACCCTCGTCACGAATCTTCATCAATAGAGTAGTAGATACAGAGTTCTCTTGTTCCTTCATCATCTACTCTTCTTTTTCTTTGTCAGAAAAAACAACAACAATTCATTCGTCAAAATTCCATTATTCCTTCCATAATAGTCCCAATTAAGTACAACCTTCCTCGAATCTCGGATCTTAAAAATAATAAGATCAAACATAATACCGGTGATTAAACATATGAAATACTATATCAAGAGTTGAGAACAAAAATATTCATACGGATTTCCAATGTTGGGTAATAAACATTACAGAGGCCTCTCATATAAACTTAAATGAAAAAGAAAGGGTGTTTAATTAATAAAATTCTTGGGAAATCTAATATCAAGATCTACAGAGCATTGATACGAATCCAACGGTTGTTAGCCGCAGGTTCAATTTTGCTGTTACGCGCGCATCCGCGTGACAGCACGACTCAAAGTTTTAATCGAGGAATTACGGATAAATAATAAAAGAAAAAAACACGATTTTTTTTTATTTATTTTTAACAAATATTAGTTGTATGAAATTTATTTGGAAAATGTACAAAACAGTCCTAGTATTAGGACCGAATTCACAAAACCATCCTTCCGTTACAAACTATTAACAAAATGGTCACACTTCCGTTAAAAAGAGAGTTAAGTGATGACTCATAATTAAATATGTTAACCAAATTACCTATATGTCCTCCCTACTTATCCCTCCATACACAATTATAAATTTTGCCTTCATTGTAATTGTTTTGACGGTGGTGTTATTTGTAAGTGGTGGTGCCGCCACTTACACACCGTTACACCGCATTCAGGATCGTTACACCACATTCAGGTTCGTTACACCGCATTCAGGTTCGTTACACCGCATTCACCCAAAGGGTTCACCGCTTCTCCTATGAGGTTAGTGAAGATTCTTAAGCTTCCACCACCACCACCACCGCTTCATCACCACCACTTCAACTAATTAGTTAAATGGAAAGGGCATTTTGAAGGAGGGTATTTTAGGAAAAGATAACATCGTTATATTCAAAAGTGTTAAAGGAAGTATGACTGTTCCGTGAACGAATTACAAAAGTGTGACCATTTTGTGACCCAATTACAAAAAGTATGACCATTCTGTAAATGGCCCAATTTATTTCAAATCATGGTTTCCATTAGTTAATACCTTTCAATCATATGTTGCCTTTTTATTCTAACAACAATGATCACATGGAGAGATTCCAAAGTTCATTTTCAAAAACCTTGGCGAGCGGAGAGCAACTATAGCTTTTGCAATAGTCAGAGTACTCAGAAAACACAAGTAAGCTACTACTACGTTTTTTAAACTTCTGTGATTCTTTTAAATATAACTAATCAATAAACAATTAGCATGTAGAACAAATACACGAGGTTATCTCATAAAGTCATAAAGTAAAAACTCATGAGGAAAAAGCTTATAGAGATGATAAACTTTGTGGTTTCAGTTTTCAGCGGTAAATATAGGCATGCCTCGGGAAATCTTGGATTAACTATAAGCGAGTTAAAAGAATCTTAGTAATAGGTCCGCATGTAATGAAATCCAGGGATGCAATACCACTTACTAGATGTCAATTTTCGGTAAAAATCAGCGTTGTGATGCGCATAAACAGGTGTTCTGTACAGGGCTTATACAATGCTGGATTCTACTTGAGATCAGGTGCTTTCGATGGGAATGACAATCTGACGTACATTGGCATTCCAAATACATCGAACCGACCATTGAAATCCAAAATTATCATAATAAAAAAGAATGATTTACTAGATGGATATTCCAGATCTATAGGCATGCAAATGATGAATATATTTGGTGTCAAATTTGGTGCATTCAGGGTACGTATTTAGAGTTTTCCTTATATTCTTTAGAGCGTACTTTAAGTTGTTTTTTCTTAGGAACTACATTTCATTAATAATTTTGGTAGATTTTTTGGAAGTCAGAAATTAATTACTTCCAACTTCCAGCTTTGTTTTTGTTTTCCTTTTAGTAGATATTTGGGTTCTCATAGTGTTGCACTTATTCTACAATTTGCTTACTCGAAATGTTTCAAACCTGATATGCTATTGTGGAGTGTTATTTCGTGTAATATAGATACCCAGCAATGACAACATCCCAAAATTCCTCAGTGCATTTACCCTTCACATTATTTGTTACGTATAAAATTGATGAAGAATACTATTCACAATGCTGCGTCACTCAAATGGTCAGTTATGGAATCTTGAAACATAGATAAACAAAAGTATATGTAGAAAAGTGCTTTAAAAAACTTTACTTCGATACCAGTGGTTAGAATTTAGCGACTCTGACCAATTTTCTTCCAATATTCCATAAGCAAGAAACAGACCCATGTATCGCACGGGTGAGAAACTAGTTTAGGAAACACAGAAGATTACAGTGTTCAAGCATGACGGAAAATATAGGACTTGATATGGGCCTACGACGCTGTCAAGCGGGCCTGATTTGAAACTTAACGGGGTGTTGGGACTCAAGTACTCACTCACTAACCGAACACGCCATGAGATCTTGTTGGAGATCAGTTTCCAAGTTTCCAACAACAAAGAAAGTTAAGAATCTAAGTTTTGAGGAAACACAAGCCAAGTTTGGGAGCGTTAAATTAGTTGTGAAAATGTTAAGAGTTGCATATCACATCATACGGGCTGGTATTGAACAAGGCAAAAATACTAGCAACACAATAATATAAAAGATATAAATTTATTTAACTAATCGTACTACTGGTAGTTGGTACTTTTGCTTGTTGAACACCAGCACGAATGACACCTTCCTAAAAACTACACAGTAACAAGTATTCAATGAAAAAAGGTAAAAATTAAAAGAAGCCAATTTTTTTAGAGAGACAATAAAGTGTTCTAAATTATGAACACGACATACAAAATAGCTAACAAAAAACATTTGATCTCTGGGATTGCTCCATGAACCTCACTACGATCTTGGATAATAAGAAAAGAAAGAGAACCACACTGATGCAAGCCATAAACAAAAGCAACAAGAAGTAAAGAACTCACAGATTTAACATGGTTCAACAATATACACAATGTGTGTATGTTGTCTACATCCACCAAACGGTTACGACCTCTATATTCATTATAAAATCAACTGAGAATTACACATCCTGATTGACTAATCAACCCATCGACACACTACAACGTGACCGAAAACCAAGAACTCTCACAAACATCCTATAAGATCCAAAGTAATGTCTTCATCTATACGAGATAATGTTTACCACAATATCTACCACAACAAGACGATCTTCTATGCACACCCTGACATAGATTACCATGGACGCCTTTAGCTCAACACCAATAATCTAATCCAGCACCACCAAGATGATCTTCTCCTTAGACAAGATGTCTTACCAACATCTTCGTACGAATACTCCATAACGACATATCTTCCAACATTGATAAGCATTCCATAAGCACCATAATAATGTACTTCTTCCACCATTAGGTCTCTCACATACCACCCAAGAGGTGGGATGAATTCCTCAAATCTCAATTGAGAATTCCTTGACTAAACTATTATCCTAGACCTCCTTAACTTGGTTTCCAAGTATTAGCCTCCTCGGATTAGGAAACCGACTCAGGTAACCCATCTATATGGAAGTTGACCCAATTTAGGAAACCACCATTTCCCTTTAATTCTCCACCTCGGATCATGCATTCATGTATGAGACGATCAACTGTTATCCATTCATCTCCTGAACATCGATTGCACCATCACTGGTTGCCTACGTATCCTCAATAGGAATCAAACCGAACGTAGTTCACCCAAATTGTTCCGTAGAACCTCCAGCAGAAGAGAGAAAACCCAACTTGAATGTCGCTAACTCAAGACTTAATAATCCAACCTACAGGTGATTGTATAAATCTCCACCACGACAAAAAATTCCTGACCATTTCTCCAACAATCATCATATGATCACCCGTTATGCAACATCTTGAGAAACCCCTTACTCTTTTATGTTTACAACTCCATATTGATTGGCACCATTCCATGTTTATTACATGCCAACTCAATCAGACCATACACGACCGTTGTCCATATGCTACTATCGAACTTAGTTATAGTCATTATGCTCACTTAAGCCTTCGTCGGCCACTTTGAACTTGCTCCAAATAAGAACACATCTTCATCTTGGCCTTCCTTGCTCCACCTGAGCTAATATTCCGCTACACTTAAGCCACTAACTCTAAGTTGTGCACCATATCCATTAAGGTTGACATCCATAAATACTCGATAACCAAGTGGAAAACTACCGCAGTAGCCTCCGAGTGTATGTCTAAGCATTACCTTAGCATAACCGCAATCTTCATCTTCATATCTAAACTCCAGCCGAGTCAATTGCTTCTGTAAACAACTGATCACACACTTGATCCTCGACGAGCATTTACATAAATCGATTTAACGAGATACTTTGCATTAGTTTATAATAAACCAACCTTTATGTTAGCGTCCAAGAAACTAACCTTATTGTATGTATCAATGCATATTGATCATGACTCTAACTGCGCACCAAATACAACTAATCCACATATCATTTCCACTACGGGGCAATCTCGAGCTCATCTCTATGAGTTTTGCTTTATCGAGCGTATCTCTGATTGGATCATGATTCTACGACCATATACCACCAATTGAGTTTTACTCATCCATAAAAGCTCATCATATATTCAACCAATGCATACATACCAAAAATATGTTCAGCTTCACAGAGACTTCGACAGCTGACACACCATAGCTTTCTACACCACCTTAGCAACCTCAACGGGCTTTGACAACAATGTCCTACTACAGGCTTAACATAATTGTCAATTTAGTATTTTATCAATTTCTTAGCAAGCATGTAGTTTGGACTTCGCGAAAGTCAAACCACAACACAATTTGGACTCGGATATAATTGTGACTATCGTCGAAGAATTCACTGTTACCCTCGTAGAAATGCATAATGTCACACATTCTTCCTTGTGCATATCCCTTTCCTGATCTTGTTCCAAGCATACACCAACGTTACGAAATCTGACAATCCGTCCTTCACACGAAGACCCAATCACACCCAGCCATAATCTGAAACCTTTGATAACTTCCTCAAGATCCAAGCAATTCAAGAAGCTGTTGTGTTTATCTTCTCATGCTATGTAGAGAAAATAACTTGACGGAAATTATATTGTTGCTGAACAACTTTCTCAAAATAAACCTTTACTTTCATCTTTACAGGCTCTGTCATTGTTGAAATCAATTTCAATAACTGTAGCAGACAAGCAAACCCCAAAATATTATCATTGCTATAATGTAGCTCTCTCCAACGGAAAGTCTCACACTAATCATCAGGAAATCAAATAGCCAATGTATAATAATAGGTTTTCAGAAAAACACGCTGAAATCGCAGCCCTGTCAAATTCATGCACTGTGTTTTCTCCTAAGTAGTACCACACATATTCTGTAGTATTGTATCTTTATTCTTTAAACTCTTTAAGTGTCCAAGTGATACCTTTTTAATTCCTCACAATGGGTCTTTACCAAAATAGGAATGTATCCTCGACACAAATAGACCAACCTGTTTCTTCCAACGGTCTTGCACTTCAACCAACTCTGATCGACTTTATATGGTATACAACCAAAAACAACTCTTCGACTGAACGTTATCGACAAGAATCAAAAGATCACAAACTATCCAGCTTCTCCATCGGAAACAGTACAAGAGAAACTCCAAAAATATTGTTCTACCCGACACAATGCCATACTCAACTCAGACAAACAAACCCTACAAACTGTGTCGACAAAATGCTTCTTAGACAAGAATAAGAAACCCTAGCTACACCACAACTAATATCACATCTCATCCAACGATCATTGTCCTGCAATTTATTTGTAGCCACATGCTTCAAATACTAAGAATGAAAATCAAACTCCTTGTAGGAATTTTATTCTTATTCTTTAAAGAAAGAAAACTAGGTCTTGAATTAACCTGTTTATGTGTTGATTTCTAGTCTGCTAAAGTCAAATCTCGGAATAAGATTAAAGTATGGTAGTTGAGAATCAAACATCACTAAATAACCCTCGAATATTGAAAGCTGAAGAACAAATAAAGACATTTAGGAGAACTTCATCAATAAAGAGGTATGTAAAGCCTGATCCATCCTATTTACTTAGGACATTTACTATCTATCTTATGAAACTATGTCGTATGATTATAGTAGATTTACTATTACAAAGAAAAATTTACGAGTTCAAGCATGTCTTGATTAAACTCTCAAAATATAATTCAAGCAATTGATGTTCGATTTCTTTAACAATCTTAATTAAAAACAATTCATTGTTCAAGAACTATTTTTTTTCTTCAAGTTGATCATTTGGAAATTGCCCAAGCAAATGTGCATATTGCATAGGGCTATTAGGAGTGTTTCAAATCAATTATGTAAGAAAAATGACTACTTGGCGCTAGGTAAACAAACTTGTATGTTTTAACAAAGTCAATTCGAATTCGCATACTGTAAATGTTCGCAAACTCGGTTTCCAAACCCTTTACATCTGAGTTCGGAAATTAGGTAGGTTCACAAAACCGATTTGCAAACCACTATCAGCTGACTTTCGCGAACCGTCAAGGTTTGTAAACCCCTGTGGTCTGACTTCAAACCTTTCCAGTTCCAGTATTAGCATAAGTAAGTAAACTATTCTACATGTTTATGTTCGACTTTGCTACGATTCTCATCGACACTTATAACAAAAACTTTGTTCACTAAATCACTTTGTGTTTGTGGGTCATTAATTAGTCTTGAGTGTTATTGAACACCATTATGTGCTTGTAGATTCAAACGCTACTGAGCCACGATGAAACCATCATTATGCACGGTTTCAGAACCCTGGACCATAGTGCATATTCTTCTGTGTAATTTCGGTGGAGTTCTCACATGCTTACATGAATTCCATATAAGAGTTTCATCTAAACTAAGAAAATGTTTGCTTGGATCTCAAGCTGTCTTAGGTTGAATTCAAAGCTACTCAGAGGCTTGGAAATTTATAAATAGAGAGACTCTTGCAACTGAATTATTAATCTCTAACACTTTTGTGCCCTAGTTGCAAATCTAGAGTCGTCCCCTATAACCTAGGTTCCTTTTAGAAACATAATTAGGTTACGACTTTGAAGACTTCACTTAGGGATTCGTGAAGGACGATCATACTATCTTTTACCTGATAGTTCTTGTATGCGGATCTTGTTCTTATTGATCTTTGAGGTTTTCATAATCTCAGATCAGGAACGGGATATATAGAAATCACAAAGTTCTTGTCGTTTATGACTTTGTGATTCCTCAAGAAAGATATCTAAACTCTTCTTTGATTTGCTTGGATTGTTCTTGAGAGGTGGTTAGTAATCCAACCTTCTCAGCTAGCTAATTATAAGTGTTCCGGATTCGTGAGGTTTGCTGGACTTTGTCTAGTGCAAAATATTCAAAACCTAGATTAGAAAATCGAAAGATAATTCAAATAGGCTTGTCTTTTAGAGGAAGATTGATATCAGAAGACGTCACCGAGGTTGATTATTGGTATTAAAATTATTGATGTATCTAAAAAGCTTGAGTTTTTACAGAAATTTTCTATTTGTCAGATCAACTTTAATTTTAATTGATGCCAAAGGCAGCCTAAAAATGTCACATGTCAACTTTCTTTTTCTGACTCTTTTTGCCTGAGCTGAATGAGCATTTACCCAATTGTATCTGAAAATTGAAATTTCAGAATTTATGGATTGTAGAGTTCAATAATCTTTTTGTAGCAACAATTTTTATGAACACAAGATAGTTTTTCTTTCCCATGAATGCAATGAATGAAACAGTTAAACAAACAAAAAAAAACTATAAAAAAAATGTTGCACCAGGTCGAAAAGTCGAACCTTCGACTTTTTGCTTAGGACACAGACGCTCTATCCACTTAGCTGAATCCAATATCCAAATTGTGTGCCTCTGGAGTTGAAGTTTGTTTGAGTAGCTGTTTGCATAAAATTCAAAATTTGGGTGTAGAAGAGTTTAGCAGCCACCTTCAGTGAGTCCACTTAGGCTTGGCATGTAATTAAAATTAATCCTTTCCGGTGCAGTATATCCTTTTACGTCACTAGGATGTTTTCATGCCGAAAGCAGGGCCTTATCGTATTTTCTTTTGTTGGCATGACTATAAGTCCATAAATGGTAGTATCCCACCAAATGTATTATTTCTGCTTTGTTCAATGTATAGAAGATACTGGTAAGAATCAACCGTGAAGACTGTCTAATAGCGCATTTGGATACCAGAAGTAAGAAGCATAACTATTTTGCTTCGTAAAAGTTAACTTCACCACTTTTAAAACTCGTTTTTCAAATTTTTGATATCCAAACAAATTTCCGAGTTTTTGATTTTTAGAAGTCTAAAAACGACTTTCATGTGCTATCCAAACTGGTTATAAATGAGATGAAATTTCGAATCTGTCCCTACTCCCCTTATCCAAAATCTACATTGTGATGTAAAGTGTAATTAATATTTCACTTAGCTGTCTATTGACCATACTACATAATGGGCTAGCACTGTTAGGGTTGGTGCTCTCATTCTTTCTTTACCTGTTTCTTTCTCTACTTCTGCCTCCTATGTTTCAGGTCGTCCCAAAACCTCCGCCACCACCGATCATGAGTTCTGATGTTGACAATCAACAACATCAACAAGATAGCATGATAATATCTTCTCTCAAGAGTAAGTAGTAGTAGATCTTACTTTTTTTTTTTTGAAGAAGATTAAGATTGATAACAGAGTGCCAAGAAGGCACAAGAAAACAACAATCCTCAGGACTTTAAAACCTGAAGAGCAAGAGTTACAACATGGCAGATCGGAAGAAAAACAAACAAAAGATTACATATTATGAAAATTGTATACTTTCCCATCCCATCTCGCTACTAGATCATCAAAGAATAAGCCCTTAAAAGTTTGCGAGGGGAGCCCCCATTGATATAAGAAAGCTTTAACAGCTATGATGATCTCGGCTTCTGGTTGGTCCTTGTTGTGGAAGGTTCTTCTATTCCGTTCGAGCCACAACGCCCACCACACCGCGTAAGGGAGGTAATTGCATATGAAGTTATGCATGTCATTTGGTAATCTTTTCTTCCATGATTTAATGCATCCTTCCGTCGTTCCCGACACCACAGTAGAGAATTTGCAATGAATGAGGACATGATGAATCGTCTCATCCTCTAGTCTACACAAAACACACTGCTGTGAGGATAACTGAACTCCTCTTCTAGCTAGATTATCCAAAGTTGGAGTGGAGTTCCAAAGAGCAGACCATAAGAAAAATGAAACCTTGGTTGGAACTACTTCATTCCAAATCAATTTGGGATTGGTGAAGTCAGATACATCAGAGTCTCGGTCAAGGGGGTAATGACCTACACAAAACACACTGCTGTGAGGATAACTGACCTACATTTCATTTCTGTAGTAGATCTTACTTCTCTACATTTCATTTCTTTGTTTCATTTACTCTTTAGCTGTGTTCTGATTTGAGTCTTTAGCTGTATTCTGATTTTAGGGTTTTGTTACCAATTTTTCCTGCAGACTTGATTTCAGGTTTTTAATCACATTTTCTGTTGATTTTGTTAGATAATAATTCTGGACAAGGGGGTAATGACCTATGAGGCCATGGGAGTGAAAGGAGAAGTAACCTCATGTCATGCTTCAATTTTAAAGACAAAGGTATAACTCTCTTCCCTTGTGTTTTTTAATCTCCTTGAGGAGTTTATTGAATCTACAACAATTTATGATCAGAACATCGCTTTAAGAAGAAGGAGCTTTCCTTTAAAAGTCCACCTGATCGGAAAAATGACGTCAATTGTACTACAGGTACTTTCTTTTCTGTATTCTAACCAGTTTTACTTTTAAGCAATTATGGTGGTAAAGTGATATAAGTCGCATTAAGTGTCATCAGCATGGTGAATTCTACAGTTAGGAGTTTGACATTGAGGATTATTGTATACAAACAATTATAGCTAATGGGTTTTGTGCCTTAGTCAGGGAAACAGAGTGTAGACTATAATTATTAATTCTTATGGTATATACCTATGAGAAAGAGTGGTGTTATCTTACAAGTTAAGCATGTAGTTTCTGGATTATCATTGTATATTTGAATGTAGCCGTTCAATGATAAGAAACTGGTAAAATCGCCATTATTGTGTAAATATAGTATGACGCATAAGATGTGTTTAGTTTTTTTAGAATGATATTCTGAAGCAATCAAATGACATCTGAAACATAGATTAGGTAGACTTTGCAACATGTAATGTATAATACATGTTTTCCTTTATTAAAGTTCTTTGATAAGTATGGTTTGTTGAGTTTTTGCCGCTTACATCTGTTGATAAAGAACTAGACACTTTTCTGTAGGTAGTTTAGTATTGATATCTTTCAAGCGCTTACATATTTCAATCATTTGTTTTACGTCTTACATTTTGTACCAAATCACCGAATTCGAAATTCCATACTGGTTTTTCTATGAGTATGACTATGAGCCATGTTTGTTAGACCACGTAAATTATGATACTTTGATGAGTCTAGGACTCTAGTGCACAAAAAAAAACTTGAAATACTGAGTGAACGAGTTCTTCTTGAAGAATCATTTGTTTACATTTGCACAAAATCATTCACCAGTTCTAATCTTGCTTCCTCGATTAATGTTTTGGTAAACTTTTCTGCAGGGGGGACAATACATATATACATAATACTCAAGCGCCATTGTCAAGAGCAACCATGAACTTCTTTGTAGATTTTATATCTAAATAGTCTAGTATGTACGTATATTTGTTAAGAATAACAGCAAAGTCACAAACCGCTATACTCCTGTATAAGGCGACTCAAAGATAATTCAACAACCTTACACAAGAGATGATTCAAAAACCTTTCCTATTCATACCTCGTTATGAACCAGAGCATAAAATCCTAATCACACAGCAGCAGCAGCCAATGTGTGAAATTTGACAAAGGGTGGCCTCTTGGTGTACAATCTTGGGGCAGCCAATGTACAAATGGTGCTTGTTCAGGTTAGTTGGTTAAACTTGTATAATCCCCTGAGCAATTTCTTATAAATAGTCATTCAATCTACTTCTTTCTCTCTCGGATAGTTTGTTGTACTCTTTCTTTTTCTCATTGTCTACATACTGTTAGTTCTTGAAGCTGATCAAGAAGCCATATTTTCTTCTCTATACTGTTATTTTTATTCTCCCTACTTATTACTACTACACATGCAGGAATCACCAAAAGAAGTCAGCATTTCAACATCAAAAAAGTTGACGAAATGTCAGAATCTGAGATTAGTGTTTCAGAAAGATTATGAATAAACTGTACGAATAAAGCACTGTACTACTTAGACAATGAGAAAAAGAATTTTATTACTACGTTGCTAATCATGCACATCTTCTGAACGATTTTATGGAAGTGTAAGTTTCAATCTTCTCTTGATTTTTTTTTTTCTGGTGTTTGTGTATTAATTTCGATGTGTATCTGTTCTGGTGTGCATAATCAGGTAGAAGTTAGCAGCAGATCAATGTATTGATGATTCCGATAAGGATGCATTCTTACTGTGGAGTGATAATGTGAAGCAAGATTTTTTTCCCTTAATGTTTTGGTGAAGCAAGAACTGGAAAGGCACAATTCTTTCGTTGAAGTAAGTACTACGAGGATTTCTTTTCTTGCAATTTGTTCATTATGCTGAAGTAGGATAGTGTAGGATTTTATAAAAATATATGGTGAATTCCGTCTTTCTTTTTCTTGCAAGATTACTAGGTTAGTCCAACTGATATAGGTTGTTCTGAATCTTCTGATATTGTATCATTTGGCTTCATGTCAGAATCAGAAATGCCTGGGAACAATTCTGTTTTCTTATGAAATCTTTGGCCATTTCTGTTGGATATGATGTTATAATGCAGTGGATAATCTGGATTTAGGTCCTGGAAAGAAATATTCGTTGCCAGGCATCAGATCAGTATGATTTAGGTCTGTTTATCGAGAAGTTTCATGTGGGTAATTTGTTATTTTCTTGTGTTGCACCTGAAGCAGAATATCTAGTTCCATAACGTTAGTAGAGACAATTAGGAACAGTCACATTCTTGTCACAACCATCTTGATTAGTTGAATTATTTCGGTCAATTTGGAAAAAGGACGCTTAAAAATGCTTAGAAATGGAGGTGCCAATTGTAGATGCAGATCAATGCTGGCTGTTTTTCGCATTTACAGTAGCGAACTGTCAGAATGACGATGAAGATTTCTCGAATTAGTTTTGTTTTTGTTTTTCTACATCTGCTTTGTATATAAATTTTGGCATCTGTTTTCTTTTTATTGTATGGAGGAGCAAGATTTAATACAGATTTTTGAATTTGACTTTGATTTCTAATGAAAGATTAGATGAGTGGCACTATAGTTTTATATCATGTGGAGGCGCCCCAGGAAAATTATTTGCGCCTTAGTTTCATTGTGAAAATACTGTTATTCCTATTCCTATCACCTTTAACCCCCGATTACCCTTTATTATAAATAGCCGTTCAGTCTACCTCTCTTTCTCTCCTGCATTGTTTTTTATACTCTTTCTTTTACCCATCATCTATAATTTTTTTATAAAATCCTCATAGTACTTACTTTGACGAAAGAATTGTCCCTTTCCGGTTCTCGCTTCACATGCATTATCACTCCAGTAAGAATGCAGCCTTATCAGAATCATCAACACATTGATCTGCTGCTAACTTATACCTGAGTATGTACACCAGAACAAATACACATCAAAATCAATACACAAACGCCAGTAAGCAAAAATAAAAAAAATAAAAAAAATCAAGAAAAGGTTGAAACTTACACTTCCAAAAAATCGTTCAGAAGTTGTGCATAATTAGCAACGTATTGATTAATTTTTTTTATCATCCAAGTCTCCAGAAGCCATCTGAACAAACAGAGGTGAATACCTAAAGTCCCATTCGTACAGTTTATATATAATCGTTCTGAAACACTAATCTCAGATTCTGACATTTTGTCAACTTCTTTTGATGTCAACATGCTGGCTTCTTTCGATGATTCCTGTATGTAAAGTAGTAATAAGCAGAGAGAATAAGAACAACATTATAGAGAAGAAAATATGGTTTCTTGATCAGCTCCAAGAACTAACAGTATATATGGTGAATCGCATCTTTCTTTTGATTGCAAGCTTACTAGGTTAGGGCAATTGAAATAGGTTGCTTGTGATATTGTATCATTTAGCTTCATATCAGAATCAGAGATGCCTTTGAACATTTTTTCTTTTCTTATGAAATTCTTTGGCCATTCCTGTCGGGTATGATGTTAATCCGGCTCTAGATTCTAGAGAGAAGTCTTCGTTGCTGCACTTCTTTTGGCATCAGATCAGTATGATTTAAGTCTGTTGTTTATTCAGAAGTTTCATGTGGATAATTTGTTATTATCTTGTGTTACACCTGATGCATATTTAGTTCCAGCGTTAGTACTTACCAGAGACAATTAGGAACAGTCACATTCTTGTCGCGACG
The DNA here is from genome assembly GCA_023531105.1 of Papaver atlanticum. Classification (NCBI taxonomy): domain Eukaryota; kingdom Viridiplantae; phylum Streptophyta; class Magnoliopsida; order Ranunculales; family Papaveraceae; genus Papaver; species Papaver atlanticum. The sequence goes on from JAJJMB010010581.1 coordinate 3,259,004, forward strand.
ATCTTGAATTATTTTGGTTAATTTAGAAAAAGGAAAAATAGTAAAAAAAATATAGTAATAATAATTGCACTAAACAAGATTTCATAGTAAACCCAAACAAGCCAGTGACACAGAATGGCAGAACAACATGCTAAAGTTAGTGCCACCAAAAGGATATCCAATGCTAAATTTGCAAAAGATCTCCAGGTAGTTCGATTTTATTTTCAGAAAGCACAACTTGTTGCTAATGAAAGGATTGCAAAATTTGCCTTTTCTGTTCCACAGGCAATTCTTCCTTCCAGCTACACTGCAGGTGAGCTACACACAAGTAGTTCCGATAAGAACCCTGAACAGCCTGCTGATTTTGTAGAATCTAGAAGGTAAGTTCATGTTTACTGCATTCTCTGTTTTAATACTAGGTTAGCAGGTGTAATTCTTCCAATTCCGCTTGGCAACTAGTTATCTTGTATCTTTGTTCTTCTTTTATGTGTTCTTTCTCCTGATTTTCCCCCTGAATTAAGTAAGATCTTTGATGATACGGGTGTTGCCACTGGGCGACGAGATTAAAGTATACGAGTTTGGAGCATGCTGATGAAAGAGATTGCCGCATGTTTACCTTGTATCATCAACCTTCTGGGGTGAAACTCCTACTTATGAAATTCGTCCTCGGAGTCATCGGTTCTTATTGTTGATGGCAATTAATATGGTTGAAGGCAATATGGAATAGAAGTTTTAACCTGATTGAGCCACTTGGACCTGCTAATAGAACAATGAAAGTGCTTAAGAGACCAAGAAAAGCTGCTGAATCAACAATGATTGCTACCAGTGGCCAAGCTTTGTTCTCTTTGGACTCTCTGCCAGCTGCCTACCTTTCCCACCAGCTTTTCAATGTGGTGGTTTCTCCTCCAATGCCATTCACTCAGGTGGCTGCTACAGATCCCATAACTCCATCCAGGACCATCGATCTCCCAATTCTCTTGTTCTCTTTATACTTTTTCATTCTGTCAAGGACTTTGTTTGGAACTGTGCTTGTTTACCCTCTTCCTGTTTTAACACTGGCTGTTTACTCGCTTGCAACTTAATCCAAACTTTCTAGTGAATCTGCAACAGGTCGAGGTGAAGGTTAAAACTAAATATAAAAAACCTTGCGATGGAATGGATGGCTGTCTCAAGTACAAGTTTCTGCAGGGTGTTTTATTTTGAAATACAAAATGGATGGCTGTCTCTACCTGGTCTCGAAATGTTGATGCTTACTCTTGTCAACGACACTCAAGCTAAGTCTGGTCATTTTGTGTTATATCTCAATTCACGCAGTAGTGTTCTTAGTTACTCATTTGTCTTATCTAGAATTTCCTTTGCTTCTTCAGCTTGGGTGGGTTCAGCCAGCTGTAAAACCAGTAGTGGGCCTGTTGGGCTTTTCTCTTAAGAACCGACTATATTCAATTTCCTTCAATTTGCTCCCTGCACAGGTTCGTTCTTCTGGGTACTTCTTGGGGTCACCATCAGGACAAGTTCCAAGAGTGTCAGATTTTGTAATTTTGGTGTTCTTTTTATCAAGTATGGATAAGTAGCTCTACTTTTCGAACTATAGAGAGGTCAATTTGAGTTGTGGTTAAAATACATTGCCTTAGAGTGCTTAATTTCTTGATGAATGGCTGAAGATTAATAATTGGAACAAAATGAAAATAGATAAGAGGGCAGTGTTTCCTCCAACTCCAAGTGTATATATATTAGCTTCATTCTGTGGGATCGGTTGGGGGCCATTTTCTCCTTTTTTACACCCATTTGATGATATCCCAAATCCGAGTAAACATGAAAGTCTAATAATTGATCAGGAAGTCTGGTTGGTTGCCTCTTTAGCCTAGTGGTTAGAATTATGGTTTAACAGAATCAAGATTTGGCTTGAAAGTGTTGCTTTTTCTGTTTCTAAGAGTCAGCGCAGGGTAATGTAGCTCGCTAATGAAGGAAGACTCAGAATGAAATGGTTATATGCGGAATACTTCCTATGACTTATTGATCCTAAAGTTCTTTCTTTCTTTGGGATTAAATGCAGAAGATTTTAGGTTATCCGGGCAATTGGGTGTATCTTTCAACCTTCTCTTGTTGGTTGTGACAGACAGTAATGGAAGCTTCGTTATCTCTATTGTGTAACCACGTCACTAGTGAGTGGCCTAAGCTTCGTTATCTCTATTCCAGAAAGTTATTCCACAAGTTGTGTCTTTGTTCTCTTTGAAATTTCTTTGTATTATTAGAAATATCTATCACTTTTCGGTGGGCTTTTCGCTCTTGATTGTTATATTCGCCCGCACAGGATTTGTGTGCATTTTAATTTATTCTCTTTGATCGATAAAAATAAAATAAAAATAACTAGTCAAAGATGAGAGTATACTTAGCCTTTAAGATTTTAATCACTTTGAACAGCCTACTTATCTCTGGCTATAAACCCGATGCGGCAATCACTGTTCTCATGGAACCTTGCTCCCTTTTATTACCGACCTACTTATCTCTGGCTATAAATAGCCGTTTGGTGTTTTCCATTTTGAACGTAACGAAAACGAGGGAAGTAATAAAGTCTCCTTCTTACTATCCACCTGCTACCGTATCTTTTACGCATATATACTACCTCCACTAATTTATTACTATTTGCTAGGTCCACGAGTAAATTTAGTAATACATGATAAAAATCTCTTGGATCTTGAGACATTTTCGAGGCCGGGGAATTTCTATCTAACACTCGGGCCTTTCAAGCCCGTCATTTAGTATTACAAGCTCACTCAGCCTAGTGAGCTGACTCGGTTGAACAACCCTTTTTTTTTGGCTTTTCATTTTTTTTTCACGCTTTTCCCAACAATAACGCCTTCTTAACTCTATATTCTGATTCTGAGCTGAAATACTTCAACTTTCCTCTCAAAAGTAAGTCGAAAGCCGATAAGGTGAAGAAGACTTACCGGTACAAATTTAGTCTGAGGTTTGTTGGCTCTAAATTACCAAAGCATCAATAGACAGAGTTACCGGTAAAGCATTAGACAGTTGGACAGACCACCTACCTTTGCATTTTCACTTGACAAATTTTGACCCATCAAGACAAGACAAGACCAGTTTCAAAGAGTTGGTTCGGTTTCCAAAACAAGCAATGAGTAGTAGTATGGCGGAAGCTCTTTTTAGCATGCCTTGGCTTCTTGGACTAGTACTACTCTGTCTGATGCTTTTTGTTTTATCCGCTTCTGTTTCATTTGTTTGTTTCAAACTTTATCAAGACTAAAGTCAAGGTGTGGCAAGTAAGGTTTATTTCGGGGTTTGTTTTTTTCTTTCTTTTTTTCCTTCTACTGGACAAGAATTGGTTTCAGGCAGAGAACGATCCGGATTTATCAAATTTTAAACGTGGGATGGTATGTAATTCAACGGAATATGGGTGGAAAGAGCCAACCACGCATCAAAAAGGAAAAAATATAGACCTGAACAAAAAAGTTTTGGTCGCCAGCCATTAGATGTTCGATTTTAGCATGCCTTGACTTCTTGAACTAGTAGTACTACAAATTCAGTAATGCATATTAAGGCTACAGAAGACGTGAAGGAACTTTTGAATGGTAATTTAGTGCCGATCATATATTTGGTCGAACTCTCAGTCAGTGCCACGCATTTAACAAAGAAACCATTAGCCAGCTAACTGGTTTTGCTCAATTTGTTAACTGTGTTTGCTTATTATGAGTTTAGCCAACCGACTCTAAACCACTTTTACATCATGCTCTTTCAAATCACTCTCGGCCTATCCTTTACACCATTGGAGGTGTGCTCTTTTGTTTCTTTTCACTTTCAGCATTCCCATAGCTGAGCATAAGGGGATCTTAGGAAATCTTCACAATCATAAGAAGAATAAGCACTAACCACAGAGAATTCATCACCTGAAATCCAACTTCTACAATCATCTTCAGTTTCTGAAAAGATTTGGAATACCAATAACTTGAATAAGCTGCATCACCTCACCCAATTCTATCTCATTCAGATTTCTAGAGAAATTCAGATTCCAAGCGTTATTGTCAGACACCATATCTTTAACAGATGCATGCTTGTTTTTAGACAATCTGTAAAGATTAGGAAAAGATTGCTGTAGAGAAATCCCATCAACCCAAACATCTTTCCAGAATTGCACACTAACACCATTCTTAGTGGTTATCTTTGTATTAGCCATAACCATATTTCTAGATTTCAGAAATATGTATGTTAACTTTAAACATACTTCTTATCCTGCATTCCTTCTCATTCATTAAACATGAATAAACTTTCACCACACTGACGGTTGCATAACAATTAAGTAGAGCTTGGGTTAATGCAATCTTCTTAGTCCAATTGCTAACATCTGAAAATCCTCTCCTCAGCCAACTCTTTCAAGTTCATTAATATCATCTACCCGAAATCACTCTCCTCACCACTTTCTTAACATCTCAAAGTCCTCTCCTCACCAGTGTCTGTAAACATTCTGAAATGCCGAGGCATTACAAAACTCCAGAGGAAATTGCAGTTTTAGAAGAGGCTTATGCTTGTTAGTCTCTCTCTCTCTCTCTCTCTCTCTCTCTCTCTCTCTCTCTCTCTCTCTCCCTCGATTATTTATTTTTTCTGTTTTTTTTTGTTGTTGTTGCAAGTTGTACGAAATCCTACCAGATCTCAGAAAGAAGTGATAAGGGCTAGGCTTGGATATACCCTGACAATTACTCAGATTAGTGTGTGGTTCTCCCACAAGAGATTAAAGGATGATGCAGTATTAATGGTCCAAGACATTGAGAATGGTATAATTAGCTTGCTTCTCTCAATTACATTTTTGGCATTCTTTAAATTTCTATGCTAACTCTCAGATATTTCCTGCAGCTTTGCCGCTTGTCGCAGCTGATCCTTTGCCGCTGGTTGCCGTTCAAAATGGTAACACTGTTCTCTCTCTCTCTCTCTCTATATATATATATATATAGTATTATTCTTGAGAATTAAGAGCAGAAAAGTAAAGTGCAGATAAGTGAAGTGCGGAAAAGTAAATTCCTGCAGTGCCGGTGGTCCCAGCAGAACCTCACGAGAGAAACCTCGACCCCGTTGACAATGGTAATATCGTTCTCTAAATTTACATATTTATTTTGAGATATAAGAGCAGAAAAGTAAAGTGCAGAAAAGTAAATTTCTATTCTCTATATACATTATGCAGCTTCTCGCCTAAAGCCAGCGATGACATTTGCCAGAGTTCACTTACAGCCTTCAACCTCACAACAATATGAACCTGCAGATAACGAAATTGATTTGAATCTATACCTAGGTGACAAAGGTATATAATATAGATTCATCTAATATGTATTTGTGATGCATTTGATATTAAAAAATTTCAACGATAGATATCATTTAATGAAACACAATATTGTTCTTTCATGCAGTTTTCCTGCCACAACGAGCACTATCATTTGGCCAACCAAGCTCTCATAACTAGGGCATTACGGTACTCTATAAGGTCTGGTTCAAGCAACTTGTAATGCTCGTAACTACAAATTAAATTATAAGGTGTTATTAATTTATTTTAGCTATTGTGTTTACTAGATAGTAACCTGTGGTATGCATCGGATGGTAGTTTCTTGTTTTGTTTGTGCGTGCGTGATTAGTATACTATTTTACTGTCATCTGTTGAATGTAAGGTTAATATCTTTTTTTTTGCATGTATACTGGTCATGAAGGTAAATATAACTGATATAGATGTTATCCACGCTTTAATAGTGAAGTGTGATTACACACCACTTTTTGGTGTTACAATGAAATTTGGAAGAAATAAAGAATCTTTACAGACTTGTACATATCAGTCTCCTAAATTTCCAGTCTTGTAAACTTAACATTGATTTCATATTTTCCAAAGGATCCTGTCCACACCACGGCACTGCGTCCACATTGCATAAAGTTTGAGATTATCACCTTTGAAGTTCGACCAAGCTCCTTAACAGCTTCAAAAATTACTTATCCACTACTACTTATATGAGTATACCTTAATATTGGCTTGGATTTTCCATCTTTTTCATGCTCAAGAAGCATGTGTAAGAAATCCTGCACGAAAACATGCAATCGTCTTGTTTGTAATATCAATGAAGTTCAGTGCTGCAACTAAAGTAAACCGACATTTGAACCAATAATTTTATCCTGTATCTAGCCGCATACAACGATTAACAAATTTTGTTTACATTGAATATATTTGTCGTTCAACATTTCCCTAAATTATGTCATATGACATTACTCATGCCACCGTTAGCTAGATAAGCTTTAGCAAATTATAATCTGTTATGACTTATATTTGTACAAAATAGAAATGTACAGGTTATTGGGCGGAAGTTTATCGAACAGCCAGAAGCCATGTAGTTGAAATGCACAACATTGATGACATCCGAAATTCAATAATCGACCAAGTCTTTCTGTGGTCAAAATAACTTTTTCAATAGAGGTACCAGTATCCAAGTGTCGTGGTAAAGTCTCCAGTCCCACCAATGGCGGCATACATATGCCATTAACTTAAAGGGTATCCGTTGTCCTATAAAAGATAAGACACCACTTTTAATCAGTCCTATCAGGATTTTGTTTCAACTTCAAAGGAAATTGATCTTAGTATCTCATTTGGGCTTGCGAGATTTAGAACATTGAGTATTAGTATTTAATTTAGTAATCATATACTATAAGAAAATGAAATTCAGAAATTAACAAACCTATACAGGAAATGACAAGGCTTTGAATCAAGATGAACTTTGACTTCAATTTTCAACTTTTGAGTGATCCTGTTAATAATGCTTAACAAATTAAATAAAGAGCGCGTTCTACGAGAGGTAACAAATGGTGTTTTCTGTACAAGCTAAGAAAAAGAAACTTACATGCATCAGTCAATGTCATCTTTCGTAGTGTCTTCATCAGAGATGTTTTCACACTACATCTATTAGTAAAGGGAGGAGCTAGCATTTCCCTCCTTTCCCATGATGCATTCAGTAAGCTGTGGCTATTGTCATTTAAGAAGGAAAGATGTGGGTTCACAATTTATGATGTCTGTGGTGATGCCTTTACCATGGTATATCTTCTTGGGTTTCATGTCATGCCGACAGTTCCTTTCTGCCTAATGCTAAGCTTGTCTCCAATTTGAGGAATCCGAACAAATCTCATCTTTACTTTGATACCTCAAACATCAGCATTAGTTGCCAACACAACCTACAAATATCATCCTGAACATTAGTTTACTTGAACGTTTATATAAATCAAATGCAATTTTGAACAGATTTACTACGTGTGATACCATAATGCACCTGATGATCCGCCATCCCACTTCCGCTATGCCTCATGTTGGTACTGTTGTCAGGTTTTTGTAATGGGAAGCTTTTCCTTGTTGAGAATTGTTAGATATTTGGGTTGGATCCAAATATGGTCGCCCATATTGTATGTGTCAAGTCCGGTAGGGTTCCATAGTCCTTTAGGGTTTTGACCCTATATAAGCATCTCTAGCATGTGTGTAGAAGGGTGACGTGATTCCCACCAATATCACACATAAGTTTACCATTAGAAAAGTGGTAACTCTAACCCTAAAGAGAGTTACCATCAGGAGAAAAGGTTTTAAGTTCTTAGCCTGTGAATCAAGTTTGTGCTCATCTTAGGAGATTGTAGTACCTGCTGATCGTATAATCTCTGATATTGGTATCGTGAGCTATTGGTTTGATGCGTTTTCATGCTTGATTGTGTGCTTGAAAGTTTTTGATAACATGATAGTATCATGATTAGGGTTCTTGTTTTTTTGGGTTAAAAACCATTAATGGATGTATAAATATTTCGGATCTTGATAAGGGAGTTTTTTTTTGAAATATTTAATTGGGTATGTTCATTATTGATTAAAATGATCTCCTGGAAAGTTTTGTATCGTTTGAACGTGTGGTTTGAGAGAGATAGCAAAACCCTAGTTTTATATCATGTTTGTGAACAGTGGTTTGATGATTGTTTTGATGTATATATGTCGATCCATGTTAATTAAAATTGATGTATATAGATATTTCTCTTTGAGACCTTTCGTTTGACATATTATTTGCTCGAATCGGAGCTTGTATGAGTGAGATATCGTCTCCCAAAGTTGGTCATGCGCGTCTGTACACTGCTGAAATTTGGAGAAGACGATGAACAGTAACCAAGTAAAATCGGCGACTCGACCCGATCCAGGATCGGTGGTTCGGTTCGCGTTTCAGAATGGTGGTTCGGTTCGCGGTTCAGACCTGTGGTTTGGTTTGCGGTCAGACCGACGGTTCGGTTTACGGTTCAGACCGGTGGTTCGGTTCGCTGTCCTGATCGGCGGTTCGTTTCGCAGTTCAGACCGGGTTATTCGTTTTTTCATTTGTTTCTCTATTTATGGTTGTCGGATCAACTCCAATTTTGGAACCCTGAGGTTTTTTGACGCTCCGAATTCAATAAAACTATTTTCATAACCTAATTAGATTCACATGATAGAGTTTCTTTGAAATTATATGGTTAATCGCTTTATCCATGATAACATGTGAATGGTCTATGTTGTGATTGTCTAATTTCTTTAATATACAACATGTATGGTGCTGGATTGAATTCATATCTTACTGAATTGTATGTCTAGATAACATGTTGATTGATTAGATAATCATCTTGGTTTGATAACATGTTTGATTGAATTATTATCTTGATTGAATAACATGTTAAAACAATTGAGTGGGGTGTTGTTTGGTTGAGTTTGTTTAATTCCCAAAAACCATTAACTTGCGCATATATTAAATAGATGTGGAAAATATTACTTGTGGTGCAAGAGATGATTAAGAGTTTAACGATTTTTCGATCATGCGACTTGTAATGTTGTTTTGCTATTTATTTAGATTAATGTTGCAAAGTTATTTTTGAATATGTGTATAGTGCTATAAGTTTAATATTATTTTGTTTTTTATTCGCATGCTAAGTTAGACTAATGGCTTCCAAGAACATCATTGCTGATTTGAACGAGGGAGAAAAGCTTGATGGCGACAATTATAACATCTGGCGCCGAAAGATCGTTTTTTCTCTTGCATGATGATGGGATGCAAGAAATAACTGAGCATGTGATGCCTCGGCCTGAGGAGGGTACGACAGCTCAACACCGTCGCAACCTCGAGGATTACCAGGAATGGATTAAGAAGGATCGCAGTGCTCATCATATGATCCTGAGCTCAATGCACAATGATCTCATTGGCGAGTTTGAGAACCACCAATTTGCTCATGACATGCTAGAGGCAGTCAGGAAGAAATTTGGAGTTACCTCTGTGGCTAAGTTGCGCGCTTTAACTATGAAGTTTTACACTTGTCAAAAGAAGCCGAATGTTACAATGAAGCAACATTTGAGGAAAATGTCGTCAATGATACGCGAACTTGAGGCTGCAAGTCATCACTTGACAGATGAACAACAGGTAAAAACTGTTATTCGTTCGTTACCTAACTCTTGGGATCAGATGAAGCAAAACATGACACATAATGACAATGTCCGCACTTTTGAGCTAGAAGTCGAGCGCTTGGAAGCTGCTAAGACTGACAATTCTATTTTCGCTGCTGAATCTGTTTCGCATAAGACCAATGGGTCTAAGCGCAAGAGGGGTAAGGGTTCTTCTGCTAAGAATCCTCGTGATGGATCTGGGCTATCCACTACCAACGCTCCTAAGCGCAAAAGGGGAAAATGTGCTGGTAAGAAAGACAAAACAGAGATGAAATGCTTTAACTGTGATAAGAAAGGACACTTTTCTCGTGAATGCACTGAGCCAAAGAAGGTAACTTATGAACCTATTCCTCGCTATGAATGTTTTGTTTCTAGTCAAGCATTAGTTGCTCATTCTCCTCATTTGTGGGTTGTAGATTCGGGAGCAACCGACCATGTAGCAAGGGACCGAGATGGGTTCCTAGATTATCGTCGAGTTCCTGCTGGGAGCATGAAAGTTTATATGGGGAACACAACTAGGATAGAAGTACTTGGCATCGGTACCTATATACTAAATTTGCGACAAAGACGCACCTTAATCCTCCATGATGTACTTTATGCTCCAGATATTCGACGAAATTTAGTTTCAGTTAATAGTATGTTGCATCTAGGCTTTAGTTTTCTTTTTGAGGGTAATTCTGTTAAGATTTGCTTGGCAACTGAGTTTTATGGTTTTGGTTTTATGTCGGATGGTTTTATGGTTTTGGATGTTGTCAATTCTAGTCCTTATGATGCTAATAAATCTATTTCATTAGTTGCATCTTCCTCAGATATTAATAATGATTCTGTGATCTGGCATGCTATATTAGGTCATATCGGGCAAGAAAGGATGACTAGGTTAGCTCGAGAAGGCCTTTTAGGCCCCATCACTAAAGTCTCATTGCCTACCTGTGAACATTGTCTTGCAGGTAAAGCCATTAGAAAACCATTTGGGAAAGCCAAAAGGGCCTTTGAGGCTTTGCAATTAATTCATTCTGATATATGTGGCCCAATGAACGTTAAGGCAAGACATGGAGCCTCTTATTTCATCACTTTCATAGATGACTTTACGCGATATGGTCATATTTACTTGATATCCCACAAGTCAGAAGCATTGGACTGCTTTAGATGCTATGTATGCGAAGTGGAAAATCAACTAAATAAGAGCATTAAGGCTCTCATAACTGACCATGGCCGCGAGTATCTATCTGACCTATTCAAAGGGTATTGTGAGGAAAAATAGATCTTGAGACAATTGACTATTCCTGGTACTCCGCAACAAAATGGTGTAGCAGAGAGAAGGAATCGTACTTTGTTAGACATGGTTAGGTCAATGATGGCGCAAGCTCATCTTCCTATTTCTTTTTGGGGAGATGCGTTACTGACTGCTGCCTATGTCCTTAATCGTGTGCCTTCTAAGTCAGTGCCTTCCACCCCATATGAATTATGGATCTGCAGAAAACCCGAATTGGGTAATTTGCGACCATGGGGTTCAGCTGCTTATGTACACAACAGTTCTCATCGGTATGGGAAGCTGGGCCCTCGAGCGAAAAAGTGTATCTTTATCAGATATTCTGATCACTTAAAAGGCCATGTGTTCATTAGTGAGCAGCCTGATGGAAGTGTAACTGAGATTAAGTCACGTGATGCAGACTTCCTAGAACGGGATTTTCCTAGAAGGAACGAGGTAGGGGAGATCTTAGCCTCTTTGAGGTGGAAGAGTCAATGGAAGACGCACCAATTCGTCTAGTTGAGAATAGCGAAGAAATTCCTCGTTCTCCTAGGGAAAGTGGGAGTGTTCCACCTGATAATGGATTGGCTCCATCAAATCAGGATCCCCAATCTCGGAGAAGTGAACGTCTAAAAGTCCCTCGTCATCGTTTTCAGATTGAGGGGGAAAGTTTCATGGTTTGTTCACATGATGACGCAGATCCTAAGAATTTCAAAGAGGCTATGTCATCTCCTAAAAGGTAAAAATGGATTATTGCACAAAAAGAAGAGATAGAATCAATGAGGATAAATGGTGTGTGGCAATACGTTGACCTCCCAGAAGGGCGCAAGGCTATTGGAAACAAATGACGCAATGCGGATGGTTTAGATGAAAGATATAGGGCTCTCCTAATGGAGAAAGGCTACACCCAACAGGAGGGTGTTGACTACGAGGAAACTTTCTCCCCTGTGGTGAGAATTGCCTCGATACGCCTTATGCTAGCTATTGTCTCACATATGGATTTGGAACTTCATCAAATGGATGTTAAGACTGCATTTCTCAATGGAGAACTAGATGAGGAAATTTATATGGAGCAACCAGAGGGCTTCGTGATTAAAGGTCAAGAGTGCAAAGTTTGCAAGCTCCAAAAATCTATTTATGGCCTAAAACAATCATCTAGACAATGGTATTTGAAATTTGATCGAGCCATTGTTTCCAATGGGTTTACAATGATAGAGGAAGACCATTGTGTGTATGTTAAATGGTCTGATAAAGGTTTCCTTATCCTGTCCTTATATGTTGATGATATCCTTATAACTGGAAGTAACATGGAAATTGTTGTCGCCACAAAAGAGTGGTTGTCCTCAACTTTTGAGACGAAGGACATGGGAGAAGAAAGCTATGTGCTCGGGATTAAGATCCTTAGAGATCGTTCAAAGAGACTTTTGGGTATGTCACAAGAGACATACATTAAAAGTGTTCTTGAGTGATTTCACATGAAAGATTGCAAGCCCATAGACACTCCAGTTGTTAAAGGTCAGAACTTAAGCCTTGAGATGTGCCCTAATACCCCTGAAAAGAAAGACAGGATGTCGCGGGTACCCTATTCCAACGCAATTGGGAGCCTGATGTATGCTATGATGTGTACTCGGCCTGACATATGCTATGCTATTGGATTAGTTAGTCGGTACCAGTAAAATCCTGGTTTTGAGCACTGGCAAGCAGTCAAGAGGATACTGAGGTATCTCAAATGGACGAGCGATCTCATGGTATGCTACAAGGGTACAGATCTACGTCTCAGTGGTTATTGTGATGCTAACTGGAATTGCGAAATGGGAGAGCAAAAATGCACATCAGGTTATGCTTTCTTGCTCAATGGTGGGGCCATCACATGGAGTAGTAAGAAACAGTCAATTGTCGCTATGTCTTCAATGAAATCTGAGTTTGTAGCTTGTCAAGACGCAATACAAGAATCTAATTGGTTAAGGAGGTTCTTTGAGAGTTTTAAATTTGTCACTCACGCTACTGATGCGGTGAAAATTCACACTGATAGCACATCAATGATTGCTTATGCAAAAGACTCAAATACCATGGAAAGACTAAGCACATTGATAGGAGGTGTTGCTTTATTAGAGCTGCTCTTGCGAAGAATGAAATAGTTTTGGAGTACATGCCTACAGAATTGATGATAGTTGATCACCTTACTAAGCCTATACCAAGAGATGTTTTCTTGTCTCATGTTAGAGCGTTAGGTTTACGTAGGTGGTAATAGATGTCTCTATATTTATTTCATTTTATTTTAAGACATGATGATCGTAGATGCATATGTTTTATGGATATTTATTAATAATCAATACAATTTGATAATGGATCATTGTTATGATTAATTATTTACTTATGGGCATGGATATACACGCTGACATTGGTGCATAAAGAATGCATTATGTCAAAACTTGATTGATATGTCACCAGGTATGGACTGGCTTACTCACATAAGCAGTCACCTTTTAGCGCTAAAGAGAGCGAGCAAAGATAAGATGATGCATCGCCTTGGCAATACCAAGATGATATCTATATAGTGAAGATCGATGATGAATGTACCTACTGTTCATCATACCTTAAAGGATAGACAAATAAGAAATCTCTTTCACGGCGCTTGTTGAAAGCGAGCAGTTAGAAATTTCGGATTAGGCGCAAGAGTTGCGACTAAGTCAAGATTTGTAGAGTGTAAGAGTTTGTGACATATACTTGTGTAGACAAGTAATACTCCACTCTAGCGCATTTTCATATTATGCGTGCTTGCGACCACTACGGAGGTGCAAAAATGGTTCCCTTCTTTTCTCACCATGTGAGTCCGTATGATAATTAGATTATACACAGGTAACCTTACGACTTTTTACTTTGTTGTCAAGTAAAAATTCGATGATTGCTACTTTAGTATGTGTCCAGTGGCCATGGATGATCCGGCTTAAAGGGTACATATCTGGGAAAGCAGTTGATTCTGAAACTTCATGGCAATAGGGCGAGAAGAAGGTCATCAAACTCATGAATGTTTTATATTCACAGTCGACAACTTGAGTTGCCTTGCTGGAGTTGCAACACAAGTGTGAATGTATTTACAATAAGCTAGCATGAGGGTTAGACTAGCTCTACGAGGGATCAGAGTAGTCTAGATCAATGAGATTTTGATGGACCTAGGATACTACGAGATACAAACATTTTTCTTAAAGGGTTGATGTCTCTATGCTGACTCATATCGAGCTGCTAGTATGGAGCTCCCAAAATGCAGGTACCTCGACGGTCGCACGAGCTATTTACTAATATGAACTTTTTTTTCTTATGGTACAATCCACACACACTTTGTGCGAGTGGGAGATGTTAGATATTCGGGTTGGATCCGAATATGGTCGCCCATAATGTATGTGGCAAGTCCGGTAGGGTTCCATAGTCGTTTAGTCCTATATAAGCATCTCTAGCATGTGTGTAGAAGGGTGACGTGATTCCCACCGATATCACACATAAGTTTACGATTAGAAAAGTGGTAACTCTAACCCTAAAGAGAGTTACCATCAGGAGAAAAGGTTTTAAGTTCTTATCCTGTGAATCAAGTTTGTGCTCATCTTAGGAGATTGTAGTACCTGCTGATCGTCGAGTTGAAAACGTTGCTGCTGCTTCTTTTATTCCTTGTTCTTGCTTTTCGGAGTTCAACAACAAGGTATTTACCGATACCCGCTTCCGCTTTAATCGTATAATCTATGATAAGAATTATCCTGTGCAGTGGGTCGAAATATCACAGAAGACAAATATGCAACTCCGTTCCAAACAAAACAACCTTAAACACGAAGATATAACATCAGTAGAAAATAAGGCGAAGAGTAATCACGCGACAACAAGAAGAAAGCACGAAAGATAGTTACGCGACAAAGACAATGCGATCACATACTCCATCCGAAGAAGCGCGAATGACTAAGCAACAACACGACAGACAGAGACAACTTCTAAAAGCCTGGCGAGTAAGGCAAACTGAAACAGAATCAGTCAACTATGATCTTGCACGTGAATCATGGTTGTCCTCTATTGATTCATTTGCCTATATAAGGGCTCAAAAATGATAGAGAGAGGGAGAGGTTAGTGAAAAAAGAGAGAAAACTATAAAGTTATCAGCAAAGAAACAAGCTTCATCATGAAACTTAATCTTCGTCTTTATGTTTTTTCATTGTTATATGTAAACTGAGCTTGAATTCACTGAGAAAATTATATCATATATTATCAAGAGTTTCACGAGATCATACAAGTGGCAAAGTGGTGAATAATATCATTAATATTTAGGTTGATCAGATTAAATGACTTAGACTTTGTGTTATTATCATTACAACGGTGTAGTTGTGGGATTTTCCGCAACTACATTTTGGCGCTAGAAACAGGGAGGATTTATCCTCACCTGCTAGTTGATAGTTTGAAATCACCATTTATCAAAGTTTCATTGTTATCATCAGTGCTTTTATTTATCTGTCCACCATGAAGTTTCGGTAAAAATATCACCATCTCTTTACCTTGATTGGAAAATTTCCTCCAAAAGCTCCTTATTTGTCAAGGTTTCGACAAAACCCTCTATTAAACCACCTTCTTTGTATCAAAGATCAATCAAGTTCCTTTCACAAAAACCCCACTAGCAGGATGGTAGGACACGTTATTGCAACACGAAGAAGCAACAGAGTTGCATAATGGAGGGGAGTAAAAGATGAAGGTGAAACTTCAGCTACAGGAGAAAGACGAGCCCTAGAGCGACAAAACCGCAATCGCAGCCTACTCTCCATCATCGAGGAAAACCAGCAGAACAATGTAATTTCCGCCCAAGATCCAATACAACAGAGTAATAATAGGGAAATAATCATCTATGAAGAAGGTCTCGTCCATACAACTGATACCGAAACAATGAAGGAAGAAGATCAGGCGATACAAAATGAAAATCCAGGCAATGAGGAAAACTTAACCATACAGCAGTTAAGGGAACGTCTCGCGCAAGATATACGAATTGATAAAGAGTTGAGGCAAGGACTTGAACGGAGTTGAGCAAGGGATGCAGAATTAGCAGAATAGCGAGCAAATATAGTGCGAAGGAATGCCTTGTCAACAGAGGAGAATAACTGGCTAAACAATGATAGACAGACACAGACCGGAGAAACAGAAACCCAGACGAGTAAGATTTTAGTAAGGCGAAGGAGAGAACATCGCACGAAAGATAGAGAGGTACCAAATAATCGTGAAGAATATGAACGTGAAGTACGCGAAAGAGAACGAGAAAGAGAGATGCAAGCGACAAAGAAATAAGGCTACAAGAACGAAGAGAAAGGCAAAGGAATTGGGAAAGGAGAGAAAGCCCAGAGCGCGAAAACACCAGATATGATGGAGGGAGAGGAAGTAGCTCCGAGCGCGAAAGCCAGAGGCGTAGGAGAGAAAGAAGTTTGGAGCGAGATACTAGAAGGGATATAGAAAGAATCATGATAAAACAAAGAGAAGTGGAAGCGGTAGCACAACCAAGGCAGAGAGAGACAGAGCAGGCTAATATTAACCAAGCCATATTGCAAAAACTTGAAGAGCTCAGAGCGACGATGAAAAACAATAACAAGAGAGGAGGAGGAAGAATGAAGTTGGTAGAAGCAATAGAAAAGGCAGGGCGATCACCATTTTCGCGCGAAATATTGCAAGCACCAATCCCCGCTAAATGTACCTTGCCTACGTCCACTAGCATCTTTTATGGGACGGAAAACGCGGTACAACACATGAAATCTTATAACCTCACACTGATTCAATGGGCTCAGCATAAGGCGGTGATGTGCAACTATTTTCCTACGAGTTTAACCGGGGAAGCCTCATCATGGTTCGATAATTTGCGCGAAGGATCCATAACCTCATTCCCACAACTACAAAGGCTATTCCCGGGAAACTACATAACAAACTAATAGAAGCATTTATGTGTCTAAATTTCCATAATTTTCTATATTGTTAGTACTCAATGTTATATTTATTATTTTTGAAAAAGAGGGGTCTACCAACCACACCCAATATTTCGTTTAGCAATCTATATGGAAAAACTCCAATATAATTCCAAGAGAATCAACTAGACAGTCAGAATCAATCAAGGAGATTATATCCAAGAGTTATATCTCTGTTTCTCAATTCAATTCGCAATCAAACAGATAGGAATCTCTAAGCCTGATTATTATAAGAAACAACTTGTCAACCAATTTCAATCAACAACCAAAGGTTGGATTTACCAATTGATTGAACTACGCACACACTGTGATATTTCAATTATATAACAAAATATATTGCGGAAAATAAATAACACAGACACCAGAAGTTTTGTTAACGAGGAAATCGCAAATGCAGAAAAACCCCGGTACCTAGTCCAGATTGAACACCATACTGTATTAAGCCGTTATAGACACTATCCTACTACCAATTAACTTCGAACTGGAATGTAGTTGAGCCCTAACCAATCTCACACTGATCAAGGTACAGTCGCGTTCCTTACATCTCTGAATCCCAGCAGGACTCTACGCACTATCTTCCCTTAGCTGATCTCACCCATAACTAAGAGTTGCTACGACCCAAAGTCGAAGACTTGATAAACAAATCTGTATCACACAGAAAAGTCTATTGAATAGATAAATCTGTCTCCCACAGAAATACCTATGAGTTTTGTTCTGTGAAAAGACGAGGGTACTCAAGTATACCTCAATCTAAAACTTTTCCACCTATAAATCCTTTCTCCGAAAGTGATAGTCTATAGACCGAGTCAAGACAATACAACTAATCGGTTCACACTTCGTGTGATCGTCTATGGATACGAGATTGAGACAATACGACAACAAGATAACTTGCGTGATTGACTATAGATACAAGATCGAGACAATACAACAACGAAGTATGTTTACTTGATAAATGGTTCGGACTTAACTAAACACAATAGGATTACTATCAAGTAATAGGAATTAATGTTTGTGTATTTTACTTCTAATTATAATAAAACAATTATAATTGCGGAAATAGAAAAGTAAAAGACATAACAAGATTTTGTTAACGAGGAAGCCGCAAATGCAGAAAAACCTCAGACCTTGTCCAGAATTGAATACTCTCAGGATAAAGCCGCTATACAAAATCAAACCAACTTCGTATAGTTGAGACCAAGCAACTAAACCTATAGTTCACCTTGTTCCGTCTGTATTCCTGCGCCTCCAACTTGTTAATATTTCACGCACTTGGAATAATTCCTTTGGTTCGTATTCCAAACAGTAAAGGAACAACAAATCTGTTTGGTAACAACTCTTTTCAACCAAGTGATATGAGTTCGACAAAAGGCTCTTCCGTTTATCTCAATAAACTCCTTTTCCAGGTCCTTAGATCTATCCAATAACAACTACCAAAGTAATTGTCCATATTTTGCAATCAATACTTTGAATCACAAAGAATTGTATTGATGCCGATCTACTCAACTAATCAATCCAATCTATCACAAAGATAAACCGATTATAGTTTGATCCTCTTTAACCGAAACAAGTATTGTGCACACCAAAGATTATGAACCCAAATCAAAAATCTTCTTCGTCTTCAAATCTTCTTATATCTTCAATAAACACCTGCACACAATCAACTTGAATCTCTTGTGATCAATCACGCACAGAACGGAGTCTGTTAACAATGGATTATCACAAGACGTCTTTAGATCTACAAACAGTCTAAAGATCCCCGTCGAAACTTCGATCTAGTTTGAGTGAATCTTATATCAGAAGAGAAGATTCTCAAGCATAAACAAACTAGGTGCAATCAAAGTTCAACAACCGTTAGTCAATCAAATCAATCGAAAACTAATAATAAATCGCAATTATCTAGTTTCCAACCAACGGTACTAATAGAGCTTCTCAATCCCAAAGAAGTCTTTAAACTGAGCGGTCGTAAGAGATTTCACCTAATTAGGTTACTTTCCTCTCCGAATAGGCGGCTCCACCAGTAACAACACAACTAGGTAGTTTTGCTGGCTCTGAGGATTAGTTTGCTCGAAATGCAAACTTTGATATTT
Organism: Papaver atlanticum; assembly: GCA_023531105.1. Lineage (NCBI taxonomy): Eukaryota > Viridiplantae > Streptophyta > Magnoliopsida > Ranunculales > Papaveraceae > Papaver > Papaver atlanticum. The sequence continues at coordinate 3,277,757 of JAJJMB010010581.1, forward strand.
ATAGACCAAGGAAGTTTGGACACCAAGGAATTTCCAAAACCAAAAATATTCTCAAGATATGCAATATATTCCAAATTCGGTTTCCATATTTCCTGGAAATGCTTTGTCTAAATAATGACCGAAATCTCACCCGAAAATCTCCAATTAGTAAATGCACATTACTAATTTTTATTTTCCAAATATAAAATTAAAAAACCTTAATTAATAGATTCTCAATTTATTTTCGATATGGTATTTTTCCTTTAGCTATTAAGGAATATCTTTGAACAATAAAAGATAAGCGTTATTGCACATGTTCAAAGTATGTCGACATCTTTACTTTGTAAGTCCTCTTTCATACTTACAATCTTGGAATCGATTTGCCACACTTCCAAACAAGTTTAGAATTGGTTCATCTGACTTCCAAGAACTATGTGATTGATTATCCTATCAAATCACCAATCATGGGTTTAACGGTTCTACCAAAACAAGTTTCGGTTCTACCTTCCATGTGGGTACTAGAATTAGTCACGCTAGTTACTAAAACTTGGTTGACTAGGTACTAGGATCGGTTCCCACATATATATGGTATCTAACTTGTATTTGTTGCACATGTCCATAGGATCGGTTCCCAATATCTAAAAACGTGTTGCACATGTTCATAGGATCGGTTCCCAATGTCTAGAAACTTACTACACCTCTTACAAGGATCGGTTCCCCTTTGTGATCGGTTGCACCTCTTACTAGGATCGGTTCCCCTTTGCCTAGAGTTGGTCATACCAATAACACTAAATCGATCATACCATCTCAGGTGATTACTTAAGATCGGTTTCACTAATAAAAGTCATACCAATACAAAAGTCAGGCCTTGTGAATAGTTTTACCAAGAACATAAGCAAGTCATGAGCGGTTATACTAATCACACATATTGGTAGTTCAAAAGATTTGCAATGAATAACAATACCAATAAGCCTAGTGATTTCCCTTTCGATTCACAAAACAAGTTCATGAATTTACTTCCTTTAAACGAATGTAAAACATTGTTTCCTATGATGAAATCTTCACCTCATACCCATAAATAATCACAATACCATTCAAACGATTATGTCGATGTCTTATATACGAAGTTCAAAAGATAAGCGTTATACTTCGTATTGTATTCCTTAATACTATGTCTAACTAGAGTATAATCATTCATGGCTTCGCAGTTATGTTTTCAATATGCACGACTTGAAAGATATGTTAGGGAATGAAACAGTTCAAGTCAAATATTACTAACCTCAAGTGGAAGGATGATGTCGTCGTTGTAGCTCCTTACTTCTTCACATTCTTCAAGTCTTCACGAAATACTTGTAATGTCTCATATCCTAATACTTTCAAGCTAACCTATACAAAGTTGACTCTAATATATAATCAAGCGACTCTTTAAATCAGTTTTGATTCACTAAAATATGACAACCAAACTTGACATACCAACGCTTAGTGGGTTCAACCGAGCTATGCTCTAACATTCTGTCTTTTGATAAATCAAGGTGAACATGAACCAATTGATACACCGGTCTTATTTTCGAAGAACAGCCTAGTAATATCAATCACCTCACAATAATCTTAATCGTATGGTAGCGAAACAAGATATTGTGGAATCACAAACGATGAGACGAAGATGTTTGTGACTACTTTTTATCTTGCCTATCGGAGATTAAATCTCGAGCAAATCTTAGAGAAGATAGTACTCAATACGATACAATAAAGCAAGATCAGAACACGCAAGTACAGAGAAAATAGTTGGGTCTGGCTTCACAATCCCAATGAAGTCTTTAACTCGTTTGAAAAAGCGAAGGTCTAACAACCACACCCAATATTTCCTTTAGCAATCTATATGGACAAACTCCAATACAATTCCAAGAGAATCAACTAGACAGTTAGACTCAATCAAGGAGATTATATCCAAGAGTTGTATCTCTGTTTCTCAATTCAATCTGCAATCAAACAGATAGGAATCTGTGAGCCTGATTGTTATGAGAAACAACTTGTCAATCAATTTCAATCAACAACCAAAGGTTGGATTTACCAATTGATTGAACTACGCACAACCTGTAATATTTCAATTATATAACAAAATATCATGCGGAAAAGAAATAACACAGATACCAGAAGTTATGTGAACGAAGAAACCACAAATGCAGAAAAACCCCAAGACCTAGTCCAGATTGAACACCACACTGTATTAAGCCGTTACAGACACTAGCCTACTACCAATTAACTTCGGGATGGAATGTAGTTGAGCCCTAACCAATCTCACACTGATCAAGGTACAGTTCCATTCCTTACGCCTCTAGAACCACGCTGGATTCTGCACACTTGATTACCTTAGATAATCTCACCCACAACCAAGAGTTGATACGACCAAAAGTCGAAGACTTGATAAACAAATCTGTATCACACAAAAAAGTCTATTGAATAGATAAATCTGTCTCCCATATAAGTACCTACGAGTTTTTTTTTCCGTCTTTTGATAAATCAAGGTGAACAGGAACCAATTGATACAAATGACTTATATTCCCGAAGAACAGCCTAGTAATATCAATCACGTCACAATAATTTTAATTGTATGGTAGCGAAACAAGATATTGTGGAATCACCAACGATGAGACGAAGATGTTTGTGACTACTTTTTATCTTTCATATCGGAGATTAAATCTCGAGCAAATCTTAGAGAAGATAGTACTCAATACGATATAATAAAGCAAGATCAGAACACGCAAGTACAGAGAAAATAGTTGGGTATGGCTTCACAATCCCAATGAAGTCTTTAAGTCATTTGAAAAAGCGAAGGTCTAACAACCACACCCAATATTTCATTTAGCAATCTATATGGACAAACTCCAATACAATTCCAAGAGAATCAACTAGACAGTTAGACTCAATCAAGGAGATTATATCCAAGAGTTGTATCTCTGTTTCTCAATTCAATCTGCAATCAAACAGATTGGAATCTATGAGCCTGATTGTTATGAGAAACAACTTGTCAATCAATTTCAATCAACAACCAAAGGTTGGATTTACCAATTGATTGAACTACGCACAACCTGTGATATTTCAATTATATAACAAAATATCATGCGGAAAAGAAATAACATAGATACCAGAAGTTTTGTTAACGAGGAAACCGCAAATGCATAAAAACCCAAGGACCTAGTCCAGATTGAACACCACACTGTATTAAGTAGTTACATACACTAGCATACTACCAATTAACTTCGGACTAGAATGTAGTTGATCCCTAACCAATCTCACACTGATCAAGGTACAGTCGCGTTCCTTACGTCTCTGAATCCCAGCAGGACTCTACGCACTTGATTCCCTTAGATGATCTCACCCACAACTAAGAGTTGCTACGACCCAAAGTCGAAGACTTTATAAACAAATCTGTATCACACTAGAAAAGTCTATTGAATAGATAAATCTGTCTTCCATAGAAATACCTATGAGTTTTGTTCTGTCTTTTGATAAATCAAGGTGAACAGGAACTAATTGATACACCGGTCTTATTTTCCGAAGAACAACCTAGTAATATCAATCACCTCACAATAATCTTAATCCTATGGTAGCGAAACAAGATATTGTGGAATCACAAACGATGAGATGAAGATGTTTGTGACTAATTTTTATCTTGCTTATCGGAGATTATCAAATCTTAGAGAAGATAGTACTAAATACGATAGAAAACAGCAATATCAGAACACGCAACTACAGAGAAAATATTTGGGTCTGGCTTCACAATCCCAATGAAGTCTTTAAGTCGTTTGAAAAAGTGAAGGTCTAACAACCACACCCAATATTTTGTTTAGCAATCTATATGGACAAACTCCAATACAATTCCAAGAGAATCAACTAGACAGTTAGACTCAATCAAGGAGATTATATCCAAGAGTTGTATCTCTGTTTCTCAATTCAATCTGCAATCAAACAGATAGGAATCTGTGAGCCTGATTGTTATGAGAAACAACTTGTCAATCAATTTCAATCAACAACCAAAGGTTGGATTTACCAATTGATTGAACTACGCACAACCTGTAATATTCAATTATATAACAAAATATCATGCGGAAAAGAAATAACACAGATACCATAAGTTTTGTTAACGAGGAAACCGCAGATGCAGAAAAACCCCAGGACCTAGTCCAGATTGAACACCAAACTGTATTAAGCCGTTACAGACACTAGCCTACTACCAATTAACTTCGGGCTGGAATGTAGTTGAGCCCTAACCAATCTAACACTGATCAAGGCACAGTTCCATTCCTTACGCCTCTAGAACCACGCTGGATTCTGCGCACTTGATTCCCTTAGATAATCTTACCCACAACCAAGAGTTGATACGACCAAAAGTTGAAGACTTGATAAACAAATATGTATCACACAAAAAAGTCAATTGAATAGATAAATCTGTCTCCCACATAAGTACCTACGAGTTTTTTTTTCCGTCTTTTGATAAATCAAGGTGAACAGGAACCAATTGATACAACAAACTTATATTCCCGAAGAAAAGCCTAGTAATATCAATCACCTCACAATAATCTTAATCGTATGGTAGCGAAACAAGATATTGTGGAATCAAAAACGATGAGACGAAGATATTTGTGACTACTTTTCATCTTGCCTATCGGAGATTAAATCTCGAGAAAATCTTAGAGAAGATAGTACTCAATACGATAGAAAACAGCAAGATCAGAACACGCAACTACATAGAAAATAGTTTGGTTCGGCTTCACAATCCCAATGAAGCCTTTAAGTTGTTAACCTAATGGTTTTAGATAAACCTTGGTTAAAGGAAAATTGACTCTAGTCGCAACTAGTATCACACAGGAGGTATGGGGATTAGGTTTCCCAGTTGCTAGAGATCTCCCTTATATAGTCTTCAAATCAGGGTTTGCAATCAATGTTACCTTGGTAACAAAGCATTCAATATTTACCGTTAGAAGAAAACTTGATTAGACTCAAGCTAATATCTTTCAACCGTTAGATCAAACTTAGCTTGTTACACACAAATGAAAAGTGACTTCATTTAGATATGAGTAACCCTACCTAAACGTGTACACCTTGTTGGTTCAACAATAGCTAATCTTGTTCACAACTAGTTCAAATGACTCAAATGAAACTAGTTCTAGAGTTGTTCAATTGTTTATATTCTAATAGAAGTGTATAAGACACAATTGAAGCAAAATCGATTTTGATTCACTCGAATAAATTCATGAACATTATAGCCACAGTTTGCAAAATATTGCATTCCTTAATATATAAATGTATTAGTTCATGAACAAACCGATTTTAGAACATAACCCACTCTAATATAAACCGATTTTAGCTTCAAGGCAATTTTCAAGTGATCGAATGATCAATCCGAAACATTCCGAGTCTACACCAAATGATTGTCTCACACAAATCATTTAAGATGTTACCAGGCGATTTTCTCATGATAATCTTTTGACTTTCGTCAAGAATAAAAGATGAACTTGGTTAAAGCGAAAGCTAACCAACACATATTTCAAGAAATATGTAAGTGAGTTAAACTCAGCTCGAAATATCAAATGTGTATAATTAAAGTCTATATAGCTATACGACTTTTGTCTCAAATAGGAGATAGAGTAGATAGACTTTTGAGTGATAGATGAGTTCAAGTCTCCACATACCTTTTGTTGATGAAGTTCCACAAGATCCCCTTAGTAGTTCTTCGTCTTCAATTGATGAACGCCGTGAAGTCTAAAGCTCAACTTCACATTCTATCCTAATCAGAGACATGGCTATATGCAGACTAGAAATCAAGACTTATAGTTTTGACAACTAAACTTGACAAACAAGATTGAGATAGCAACGCTTGCGAGTTCGACCGAGCAGTGCTCTATCAATACATATGGATTACAAAATAAATAAACTTTGTAGCTTCTCATCCAAATGCTTGATGTCCTTGGTTCTTCAACATTCCTAGAAATCTTCGTCACTTCCAACTACTCCAGTGATTCTGAACGTGTTCAACTCAGCATTATTGTTGTTGAAGATCCGTAGCTATAACAATGTATAAAAACAACATGTTTTCGTATTGTTATACAGTGTCATGGTATTATTACACAACATCAAAGTTCAATTGTATCAAAACTTTGACAATAATACTATGGTGATATGTATCACTCCCCCTTAGTCAATACTTTATCTCACAATGAAAACCATTCCCCTTTACATAATGATCTGTAAACCATTTGTATTTGTAGTGTGAACTACACAATAATTCTCCCCCTTTTGTCAAAATAAGTTGGCAAAGGTACGAAAATTAGCGGGATCATAATGAAATTCTCAATAGAGATTCTTCATGACTAAAAGAGAACAACATATCAACTTTGTTTCGATGATTTCACATAGTTGAAACTTAGCGTATTCATCAAGGAGTTTATAAAGATACAAGAAAACTCCTACAATATTCCACAGCCGCACTCCCCACAAAGATTTGGCAATTAAGCACAAGTTCAATTAAGAACTCTCCCCCATAAAATGTCATTCCCGAAAGAACAACAAGAGCGACCTTACTTTTTACAAGAAAATAAAGATTTATTTGGACATTAACAAATACATGAAACATGAATTTGTACCCATAAAACTCAATTGAATTAACCACAAGAGAACCTATGATTAATTTAATCGGAAATGCTCAACATAAGAGAACTTAAGAAGCGACACAATACATACACATAAATGTGGATCAGGGAAATACCAATACTGCGGAATATACAAAGTTTCATTCTATATTTCATCAATATTTGCATAATGATTCCATAGATTTAATCTTATACATATTAATCAAAAGTTCATTCTATCTTCCATCAATATTTGCATAATGACACAATAGACTTAACTTTTGACATATATGGGACAATCATAGTTCACGGACGTAAACACACATATCTCATTACATTATTTGTAATATATGAAACCAATAAAGATAAATACTGAAAAATCATCTTCCAAATCAACTTTAGAATTTAAAAAAATAAATCTAAAAACATTGCAAGATGAAAATCATTAGCGGTAGCTATGTGTATCCACAATAATTGCTATTCCAAACCCTAGTTATCCTTCTCAAAAACAAGAATAAATTCTTATAAGAAGTTTCCTAGACATAAAAAATCAGACATAACCAGCAACAAGGGATCGAACAAAAACAGTTCATCAGTTGCTTTCTTCAATTCAGTCTTCAGAAACTCAAGATTCTTTGTTGCAATTTCAAGCTGTTCACGTACAACCCCGAAGTCACGAAGAAGATTTCCAACCAATTGAGATAATGATTTGATTGAAGGATCTTTATCATGATCCACTGCAAGAAAGCAGGTTATAGAAAGAGGGTTCTCATGAAACTCAATGACTTTGCCTTCTTCAACTTTGTCTTCCTTTTTGTATCCATCCATTGTGCACACCATAATATCACAGGGTAAAGCCTTGACGAAACGGAACAAGTATATATCTGGAGGAGAAGCCTAAGAGAATATATATATATATATATGTTTTTCATAGGAAAACCCTAGGGTTACACGTTTTCGTACGGCAAGGGAAGGGTGCACGAGCGTTTATGGTTACGAACCGGGTTCAAAACCAAGGAACCAATGAAGCCTATTTTTAGAAGTATGTTTTTGAAGGAATCAAAAAAAAATTCTAAAAATATGACAGAATATCTTAGCTCAGAAAAGAGCATAAGGTAAATGTTGAAAAACAACAAATCAACTGTCATTATGGAAGAACCAGACGAAGTTTTTCAAGGTAAGCAACAAAGAATTTTTTTCCAAGAGATATCGATCATTTAAATTACATCGCGTAATAGATAACTGGAGTAGAGCTCAACAGCAAGATGATCATTTTATTTTTAAAACGGAAAACAGATATAACAAAGACCACTTTTTTCAAGAAGATAACTTCTTGAGAATTATGGGCATCCTCACACGGTCTCAAAGAGGATGCTCATAGGTAAGTTGTTCATTGAATCGATCAATTGGTAAATCAAACCTTTGGTTGTTGATTGAAATTGATTGATCCTTGAACATTGGTCTTTGGTACCGTTCAAGTTATCTCTCTTATATTCAATCGGGCTCGCAAATTATTATTTGTTTGATTGCGAATTGAATTGAGAGATTGAGATATAACTATTTGATATACTTTTTATAAGATTGAGTCTAACTGTCTAGTTGATTCTCTTGTAAGTATATTGGAGTTAGTCCATACAGATTGCTAATCGAAATATTGGGTGAGGTTGTTAGACCCCCGCTTTTTCAATTGGTATCAGAGCAGGCAAACACGTTAAAGACTTCATAAGTCTGTGTTTGTAGCGATCTGACTCTATGGACATAAATTCTATCTCCATAAACGTACCACCAGTCTTCGATGGCTCAAACTACTTGTGGTGGAAAATTGCTATGCGTGCTTTTCTTCAAGCTCGTGATTTTCAAACATGGGTATGCGTTGTTAATGGCTATGATCCTCCGGTTAATACAGAAGGCGATATATCTATACCTAAGGATATTGGTAGATATAGTCCAGAAGAAATCCTTGCTGCGAAGCAAAATTCTGACGGATTAAATACTATCATATATGCCAGTACCCCAGATCTTCAGCATCATGTGACTACTTGCACAAAGTCTAAAGAAACCTGGGATATCTTAGAAACCGTATTTAAAAGGAATACCCGTGAAAAAGAATCTAGGCTTCAAAACCTAAATTCTGATTGGGAAAACCTTCGTATGGCAGATGAAGGGTCATTTGATGAGTTTAATCACAAAGTGTCTGAAATTGTTAATGCATCTTTTGCATTGGGTAAGATTATTCCTGAAAAGGACATTGTGATGAAATTTCTCAGATCACTGCCATCCAGATACGATTCTAAGAAGCATGCCATCGTTGAAGGAAATAATCTCGCAACTCTTTCCACAAATACTCTGGTTGGGAAATTAAAGATCTTTTATCATGAGCATACATCCAAATCCGGAAAGGATGTTACTTTCAAAGCATAAAAGAACACTAAATTACTTGAAAAAAGTAAAAGTGTTTGTATCTCTGAAGATGATCTTTCTGAGGCTGATTCATTAGATGAAGATCTTGACAAGTCAGTCTCCTTGATCACAAGACAATTTAGGGATCTTCTTTTGAGGAGAAGTAAACGGTTCTCCAGAGATAAACCTAGGTCATCGGTTAAACCTCATAATCATGTTCCTCCTAAAAATAGGGATAATGATGAAAATGATGACGAGGATATGCCTCAGTGCTTTAAGTGTAAAGGTTTTGGCCATTTTGCAAATGAGTGTCCAAATTGTAAAAAATACACTGGGAACAAAGGTCTGGCTGCAATTCTTGATGAAATGTCTGATAACTATGATTCTAATGAAGATGAAAAGTCAAGTGTTGCACTTCTTTTTTTAAATATTGATTTTGATAATTGTAGCGATATACATCAATCTTGATATTCTTTCGGAAGAAATCTCAACCGATCTGAAATAAAAAATTGATCTACCTGTTTCTTTTGGAAACTCTTTTTCTGATTTTTCAGGTTCCACTATGTGTCTAGCCGCATACACATCTCGTGCATATGAATCTTCTTCCATGTTGACATGTCCTTATTGTTCCCTCAGAGGTCATGAGTTATCAAAGTGTTTCAAGTTCAAACACAAAATGAGATATGTCAACAATCTTCAACGAAGAGCGAATCGATTAGCAGACAAGCTAAAACTTGTGCAAAAATCATCAGAGGTATGTAAACGCATCTCTTCTTCAAAGAAGTCAGTTTCCAAATAAAAGACTAGATCATTAGAAAGAGGTTTATGGTCTAATCACTATGAGAAACATGTCTCTATGAATTCCGATCGAAAAGGATATGGTGGACAGATTATTGTTCACCCCAGCAGAACTTAAATTGTGTTGGTTTGTGCATCTTGTCTCATGTGCCTGATCAAAAGAGACAAGATTTTGCACACCTCAGACTTTAGGAAACTGAAAGTCTTTTAAATTGTTTTGATTGTCTTTCTTTTTGTGTCTTTGCTCTGTGAGCATTTTAAAGTATGGAATTCATGTCGCTTTTCATATTTAATTGATATTGGAAAAGTCTTTCCTGTTTAATCAATAAAAGAGGGTAAAAATAGACAATTCTGCCTTTTTGAGGGTATGAGTTGTGCGTACGTGAATCCTTTAAGTGTATAAAGGTTCCGTAACCCTACATTCCTTTTTCCTTCTCTAAGAAACTATTTTTTCATAAGACTGCTTGTCGAGATTAACTTGTGATTTCCTCTCACAATTCCGATATGGATACTCCAAGCATTATGTCGACTGATGGAAAAGATGTTAATATGATTGTTAAGCCATCAATCATGAAGGAAAAAGTTAAATATCCGTTACCTCCAACTTTGAAAAGAAAAATAAGGAATGTGAGGAAGCCAAGAGTTTTTCCTTCAAATTCTCAGAAGTTTTCTGATGTTCTTGAAGAGTTGAAGGAAGAAAGGAAGGAGATTCAACAAATAAAGGCTTTTGTGTTTAAGACTCTTGAAATTCAGAAGGCCCTGGTTCGGCATCAGTCAAAAAGGTTTGTTGATATCAACTCCTTTCTTCATGAACCTTATGTCCCAATGGCTGTTGACGACAAGGAGTTCGGGGACGATAAAGAATTTTTCAAAGGTCTTAATGTCTAGGAAACTTCTTATGAGAATTTATTCTTATGTTTTAAGAAGGATAACTAGGGTTTGGAATAGCCATTATTGTGAGTACACATAGCTATTTCCAACGATTTTCATCTTGCAATTTTTTAGATTTATTTATTTAAATTCTAAAGTTTATTTGGAAGATGATTTTGCAGTATTAATCTTTATGGTTTTATATATTGCAACTTGTTATGGGATATGTATGTTTGCGTCCGTGAACATTGATTGTCCCATACGTGGTCAAAGTTAAGTCTTCATATGTCGGTATGCAAGTCTTGATAAAAGATTGAATGAACTTTTGACAAACAAAAGTTAAGCCTATTATGTAATTATGCAAATATTGATAGAAGATACGATGAACTTTTGTGTACAAACATTATGTCTATTTACGTCATTGTGCAAATAGTTATGAAGAATAGAATGAATCTTTGTTTATTTCGCAGTATTGATCTTCCCTGATCCATATTTTATGTAAAATACTGTGCGGCTCCGTAAGTTTTCTTATGTGAGCATTTCCGATTAAATTAATCATGGGTTCTCTTGTGGTTAATTTAATTGAGATTTTTGGAAAAAAATTCATATTTTTGTGATTTGTTAATGTCCAAAGAAATCCTTTTTTTCTTGTGAAAGTAAGGTTGCTCTTGTTGTTCTTTCGGGAATGACATTTTATGGGGGAGAGTTCTTAATTGAACTTGTGCTTAATTGCCAAATCTTTGTGGGGAGTGCGGCTGTGGAATATTACAAGGGTTATCTTGTATCTTTATAAACTCCTTGATGAATGCATTTAGTTTCGACTATATGATTGCATCTAAAAAGTTGATATGTGCTTTTATTTTGGTCATGAAGTATCTCTATGGAATTTTCATTAGGATCCCACTAATTTTCGTACCCTTGCCAATTTTATTGACAAAAAGGGGGAGAATTAATGTGTAGTTCACACTACAAATACATATGGTTTTTGGATCATTATGTAAGGAGTGGTTTTCATGTGAGATGAAGTATTGACTAAGGGGGAGTGATACATAACACCATAGTATTGTTGTCAGAGTTGTGATACAATTTAACTTTGATGCTGTGTAATAATACTATGACTCTGTATAACAATGATTGAAATCTATTGTTTTCTCATTGTTATGGCTACGGATCTTCAACAACGATGATGCTGAACGGAACATATTTAGAATCATTGGAGTACTTGGAAGTGACGAAGATTTCGAGTAATGTTGAAGAACCAAGGAGATCAAGCATTTGGATGAGAAGCTATAAAGTGTATTTATTTTGTATTCCATATGTATTGATAGTTTTGTCACTAAAATTGACAAAGGGGGAGATTGTTAGAGCACTGCTCGGTCGAACTCGCAAGCGTTGCTATCTCAAGTTTGTTTGTCAAGTTTAGTTGCCAAAAGTATAAGTCTTGATTTCTAGTCTACTTATAGCTAAGTCTCGGACTAGGATATTAAGTGTAGTTGAGCTCTAGAGCAGTGCTCTAACAGTCTCCCCCTTTGTCGATTTTAAATATAGTTTTGGAAACTAAACTACTTATAACTATAAGTCTTAGGATATTAAGTATAGTTTTGGAAACTAAACTTGACAACAAGCTTGAGATAGCAACGCTTGCGAGTTCGACCGAGCAGTGCTCTAACAGTCTCCCCCTTTGTCGATTTTAGTGATAAAACTATCAATACATATGGAATACAAAAATAAACTTTGCAGCTTCTCTTCCACATGCATGATGTCGTTGGTTCTTCAATATTACTCGAAATCTTCGTCACTTCCAAGTACTCCAATGATTCCAAAGGTTGTAAGTTCAGCATCATCGTTGTTGAAAATCCGTAGCCATAACAATGAGAAAACAAAAGCTCTCAATCATTGTTACACAGTGTCATAGTATTATTACACAACATCAAAGTTCAATTGCATCACAACTTTGACAACAATCCTATGGTGATATGTATCACTCCCCCTTAGTCAATACTCCATCTCACATGGAAACCACTCCCCTTTACATAATGATCCGAAAACCATATGTATTTGTAGTGTGAACTACACATTAATTCTCCCCCTTTTTGTAAATAAAATTGGCAAAGGTACGAAAACTAGTGGGATCCTAATGAAATTTCCATAAAGACATTTCATGACCAAAAGACAGCACATATCAACTTTTTATATGTAATCATATAGCCGAAACTAAATGCATTCATCAAGGAATTTATAAAGATACAAGATAACCCCTATAATATTCCACAGCCGCACTCCCCACAAAGATTTGGCAATAAAGCACAAGTTCAAATAAGAACACTCCCCCATATAATGTCATTCCCGAAAGAACAACAAGAGCAACCTTACTTTCACAAGAAAAAAAGGATTTCTTTGGACAACAATAAATCATATAAGAATATGAAATTGTATCCAAAATACTCAATTGAGTTAACCAAAAGTGAACCCTGTTGACGGTGGTTTTCGGTTAAGGGCTAAAATCGTGAAACCCTGTATTTAATACGCTGTCATCTTGCAAAGGAACAAAAAGCCATTTGAAAGTGATAGGTGCATTAAATCTCTTCACTTACATATGTACTGAGCAATTCAACATATTTACGAAATTTATCTAGAATGGTGCGTGAAGCAACAATCCCAGATATTCTGTAAATTTTAACCTATTGCATTATTCACTAATGCGTGACCTGCCTTGTATTTTCCTATGCAATGTTCCCAGCCGAACTCTCAATATTGGCATGACATGACGATTAATGTTCACTCGCAGCGGAGTAGCATGAATCTCCCGAAGTGTCAGTATTGAGACCTGTATGAAAACACTCACATAGGCTACACCACCCTTTAACAAAGAGATCAGCGTGTTTACACACTTTTTAATTAAAAGTTAGCGCGATCGAACGCGTTTAAATTCTTAAGGGAAATCTATACTGTCCATATCAATCTAAAAAAACGATCACGGCCACACAATTTTGCCACACAATTCAACAGGCCTAGCCTACTCCTAGCGGAACTTGGTGATCACCCTGATAAACACCGGCGGGCCCACTAACATCCCGACCGGTCGAAATTCTTTTAGCTCATCCGCTACACCCTTGAATGCTCGTCAAAACATGGGTGAGCGCGCTGTTTTAAAATAGAGCTAAAACAGACAAAAACGATCTCAAACAAATCACGACCGCCCAACTTAGCTAGCCCAGTTGGACGGCTTAGATTTTCCTTCAAACGATCAAAGAAGTGATGGCGTGTTCACCAGCGACCCAGCTACACCCATGATTGATCGACTTGTCCACGGTAAGCCAAAAGTGTATAGAATCATTCTCCCAAAGTAGGGTGAGAACGCTTCTTTGGAAACCCTAGTTTGCGTTGCGGCGACACACTACAGTCGCAAATCGATCACAACCATCCATCTTCGCCAGCCACATTGAGTAGCTTAGATCCAATTTCAGGCGTCCCAGTTGACGTCAGCGTAATCACTGACGACCCACCTTTGCACATGGCCGATCGTCCTACTCAAACTAGCGCCCAACGATTCCGAACGATCACCCAAAAGAGGCTGGTCCCGCTGTTTGAATAATCCAACGGAAGTACGCAACTGTCGCAAATCATCTCGTCCATCCAACTTCGCTAGCCTAGTCAGATGGTTTAGATTTATTTTCAGGTCGCCAACAAGGTAACGCTGTGATCATCGGCCACCCCTCTTCCACAGGGAGCGATCGACCAAGTGGTAGCTCACCCATAGGGTTCCAAAACGATCGCCCAAAGGTGGCCGGTCATGCTACATTTTTAAGACGTTCAATTCGCGACTAATTTGAACGAGCTCTAAAACAACGATGTTTCCTTACATCGATTATTTGCAGCTTCTTGTTTAAAAGCGATGCTTTATATACATTGATCATAAGTGATATTTTATAAATATTGATTTCACAAATAATTTTATTATTTAACCTAAAAGCACCATGTGTTTCTTTTAGCGGCGAGTCTCATGACTTCACCCATTTACTCGAGACATCAAACATGTCACTAACTGGGGTATTGGTCTGGCGGTTTACAACGTGCGGCATGCAACGCGCCCATTATGAGAAAGTGTCAGGAAAGAACGGACGGTTAACATCAATGAGAGTAGTGGGTGAAAGTGTGACCATTTTTCCCTCATAATGGAAACGTGGTGATCACCACTTTGTACACAACCCCACCTATCCACTACTTAATCACCTCCAGTTCCTACGAGATCAGGGGTTCTCGGACATGACTTGTATAAATAGGATTTCAACCTATTTCAAACACAAGAACACAAGTGTTATCAACACAAGTATCCAGAAACACCGTGAACTGATAGCTTACATTCTGCAAGCCAGTTCCACTTTCTAATACAAGTCATAAAACAGCCACACCTTCATAATTCAACATTTTGATCTCAAACACCTTATTCGCTTCCCTCCCTAAGATCAACCATTCTTCTTCACTTTATGACCGAAGCAAGACTGGGACGACCATTTCTTGGTTTAGGCCAAGATTGTACATATTGATCTCTCGAATCTAAAGTACTCCCGTGCAGTGTATTTGTTTAGGGTTTGAATTTGTTTCTCATCAACACACCCAAATTTACCAAAACCAGCAGAATCAGTTTTTACCCCAAAACAACTGGCGACCATAGAGGGAGATTAATCTATCAGTTGCAAGATCAATTTTCAATTTTATTTAAATTTTCTCAAATTCAAGATGGTAGATCTTAGGTCTGGGTCAGTTACCAATCCTAATGATGCAGGCGCTGATAAAACTCTTGGGGCCAATATCCCCACCGTTAACATCAATGTACCGCCTGCTAGCGTAGTCAATACATCGCATGGTGTCACATCCTCTAGCACCAACACCAGTAACGCTGTAAGCATCCCCTCTTGTGTGATGCATCCTATTACCAGAGCCAGAGCCACTGCTACTCCTAATATTTCTTCAAGCATGACACTTCCAATTGTCACCAGAGCTTCCAACATTTCTCCATCAGGACGAGAGACTGGAGGATCCATAGGAAGCCAACCCCCTATCACCATTGTCGATTTGATGGAAATACAAGAAGTTCTTGCTAAGGATCAGACGGACATGGCTATAACTCAGAAAGAGGTACTCACTTTCCTCAAGACGCTAACGGAGCGACTACAAAAATAGCCGCGTCAACCCATGTAGCCAATGAGGAGTACTTTTAACACTCCTAGTGCAAGAACTTCAACAGGACGTGCCTTCATAGATGAGGAAGTTCGTGTTGCTCCTGAACGCTCACGGGAAAGGAATCAGCCGTCCAACTTCATCACACGTGAGGACCTGGAGCGTCTCCTCCAAAATCGAGGAAAAGAAAACCCGTTTGACATGCACCAGCACCAACCTCCGTACCCTCCTGATGTGCAAAGGGTTATCCTCCCGAAAGGATACTCCTCTCCTCAGTTTTCCCTCTATGATGGCACTGGTAACGCTCGTGAACACATCTCTCGTTTTATGGAATCCTAAGGAGAACACGAATACAATCATGTCCTCCGCCTGAAAGAATTCTCAAAGTCGCTTACCGGAAGAGCGTATACCTGGTAAACAATATCGCACCAAACAGCATATCCAACTGGTGCAAGATGATCACCGCTTTCTACAAGAAGTATTTCTTCGTGTCTGAGCAAATCACTTTCTCAGACTTAGGGAGAATGTTTCAACGAAATAATGAACATCCAAATGATTTTGTCAAGAGATTCAGAATTCAAGCATTGGATTGGCATGACCCAAATGTGACCGAACAACAGTTGGTGGAGTCATGCATTAACAGTATGGTTCCCATCTATCGTGCTTTGCTGTAAAACCTGCATTTTCAGACGTTCTCTGAACTCCATGAAGCTGCTAAGCGGTCGGCCACAACTGCACCAGCGCTGTTAGAAATAACCAGACAAGCACTGGGTGAAGATGCACGCGAAACTCGGGGAAATAGGCGCCTCATCAACAAGCAATATAACACTGGTCCTTCTGTAAGCGTAGTAGGTGAAGGAGGGAAGAGGAAATCTCTAGCAGCGGAACAACAACCCAAGCGTGCAGCACCAGGGCAGACAACTCCATCCAGAAAAGATGCGGCTAAGATGCCTGTGCAACAACAAGGAACTGGAGATGTTGTTCCAGATTTCCCATTTCCAATGGATGAAGTCATTGAACTCCTGGAAGCATGGATTCAAGATGACGCCATCAAGCTACCTCCTCTCCGACGTCTGCCAACCGAAGAAGAGATGGAAAATCCAAAATATTATCGTTACCATAGGTTTGTCAACCACCTAACCAGATACTGCAATAAATTGAAGCGCATTTTAAAAGAGAAGATGGATGCAGGAGAACTTCAATTAGGAAATGAAGGAGTTCATAGGGACCCTCTTCCTGTCAGGAGCTGCATGATTTCTTGGGACTCCGTCTACAAAACTGTGCAGTCTTTGATGAAGCATTTATATGAAATTCTGTATTTCTCCAAGGCGCAGCGTCAAGACATGTTTGGAGCCCTCAACCGTGTTGTATCAGGCGAGCGTCTGCTTCTAGTCAGAGAAGTCACTCCCAAACCCCAATCTTTTCTGGGAAGTGCGACTAACAAATTCAAATGGGGACTCCTAACCACCGCTCACTTAAAAGATGTCGAGTTTGACATCACACTGATTGATGCAGCATCTGATTTCAATATTGTCACTGTCAAGACTCTGAAAGCTGCGAAGATGTCAAAGCAGGAAGTTGTTCACTTCCCAACTGTGATTAAAGGTGCAGAAGGAGAATCGAAGGATGCTTACGGGTACATTAATCTCGAAATCAAGGTAGGAGATGCTCTAACACGCGGCAAGATTCATATTGTTAAAGAATGCCCGAACTATGATATGATTCTGGGCCGTTAGTGGGTGCACGACAACAAAGCAAGGCTCGGAGTGTATCTTTTTCCAGTGTCTATACCTGAAAGGATTTCCAACAAGCCGTCCAACCCCGAAGATCATTTGTTGCGTATCAACAACTTTCCAATGTGACACAACTACCTGGAGATAGCCCATTGATGTACATTCGAAGATTCCGAACCCAAGTAAGTCTTATTGAACAACCTTTTCTGCAACCAATCACTTCTCTTCCCATCAAAGCCTGGGGACTCGATCCGATTATCAACCTTGCCGTTACTAGGAGATGTGAATTGGATGCTGGTCCTTTCAATTATTTTATCAAGAGTTTAGAAGATGTCACAGTTAAAGATAAGGAATCTTGGAAAGTAATGGCGCAACGCCCAAATCCATTCCAAGTTGGAGATATGGTAGTGAAAGTTACCACTCAGCCTGATTCACCTACAGAAGGGAAAGACGAGCCGTACCTAGTGGCATATGTTATCTTAGGGGGTTACTGCAAGCTCATCAATGCCGACAAACTAGAAGGCGTGACAATTCACTCACGATGGCTCAAACCTTTCAATACCTAAAACGCTGTGTGTTATCTTTTCCTCCAGCGTTCTCTTTAGTATTTTCTCTAGCAATTTCCCTTTTCATGTAATATTTGTAATTCCTCCAAAATGATTGCACTGCTTGCATTCATAATTAGGGTTTCAATTTGTCAGTTAATCGAAGTATCGTTTCCTTTTAGAGATCTCTTTACTCCTGAATCATGACACAAAGTCTCGAGAAAACCTAAAATCTAATCATTACCCATCAATTCAAACCAGAAATACAAAACCCTAAAAGAAACATCTCATATCTTTCAAGAAACAACGAAAAGGAGAGTATGTGAAGAAAGAAAAGGGAAAGGAAATAGTCAAGCGATCAGTGTGTGATTTTTAAGGAAAACGCCTTTTGTACACTGAAGTGCAGCCTGCTTCAACGATGAAGCAGCCCCTCAATCACCACATGGATTGCAGCGCTCTATCAATTGGAGGTGGACAGGTTCGTGGTCAATCCTTAATTTCTATCATTGCATCCCCTACTTCGAGCTATCATTATTTAGGTTATATGCAATTATCATGGAAGTGATATCCGGTCACATAAAAGGAAAACACATCACCGAGTGTCGCGTTCCCATCGACCGCACCTCAGTGGAATGGGGAGATTCTATCGAAACCTTACTGGAGAGCGCTACAACTAGAGTATCAAGATAACATGAATAGAAGAACTATTATTTGATAAGGTTCAAGATCCAATCACATAAACAGAAAAACCACTGAATACCAAAAATGACTACAAGCTACGAAAATATGTTGAAAATAAATAGCAAAGTGGGAAATCTAGTTGTTGGTATTAAAAGAGAGATCAATGGCGCCCTCACTGAAGTCCTCATTGGAAGCTACTTCAACGTCTTTTTCACAAGGCGCCCCCGCATCCACTCCATAAGCCTCCTCGACCTCCCATTCGAACACCGCTTCAATACCTCTCCGAGTTTCAATATTTCCCTTAGGAGACGCTCCAACATCTTCCTTGGAAGCTGCGCCAACGTCTTCTTCGGAGTCCATTTCAATATCTTCTACAGATGTCGTTCCCATGCTCTCCTCAGCAGCCGCTTCAGCTTTCCCTCCAGCAGTCGCTTTTATGTCCTCTAAAGAATCTACTTCGACCTCTTCCTCGGAAGCTGCACCGACATCTGCCCTAACTGTCTTTTGAGGATGCTCCGGTTCGTCCACATCAGAGTCGAGAATTATGATCCCATTATGAATAGGGTAATCATACTTATTCCCACCTGGAGATTTCTTATGCTCAACCCTCCGCCGCTTCAATCGAGCCATGAATCTTTCATCCCTGACACTCGGGAGATGAGACGCTTCATCACGCTGAGACGCTTCATCACGTCTCCATTTCTCCTCCATACTAACTGAAGCAAGAAAAGCTTAAACACGCTCTCGAATGACGCATAAGTGCACAAGAGACATACCCTGTATATCACGATCAGCTTCGCGAAACGGAGAATCTATTTTGGTCATCACTTCCTCGAATACGTTATCCCTGGGTTTGTCGACTTCAAAAATCTTCTCTGGAGAAGTTGAAGAATAATCATCACCGGCAATTCCGATCATATACTGCGAAGAGGCATCATGGTTATATCAACAATCGATAAAAAAAATCAAAAATCAAATTACATGAGACATATGGAGCAATACCTGGAATGAAGAAGAATGAAATTCTGTAATGATCGGTATGGGGAGAAAGGCTCAAACGCTTCTCTTTATATTCCACAAACCAGCAGGATCTCGGGAAGAAAAGGAGTCTCTACCTGCCGTGAATAAAGGCTTCAGACGCGGGATAACAATCAAATAGATACTTATCTACCTGAAGATAACTGACGTATGCTGAAAAGAAACGTATCTTTCTCAAGAACGATCCAGACTCTATCCTGGTAATGTACGCTGAACTTCTCTTGTGAATTTCTTCGTCTGTCACCATCTAGTGCTTACCCCGTAATAGCGTCACTATTACGTGCTAAGCAGGGGACTTAATGTTGATGGTGGTTTTTGGTTCAGGGATAAAATCGTGAAACCCTGTATTTAATACGCTGTCATCCTGCAAAGGAACAAAAAGCCATTTGAAAGTGATGAGTGCATTAAACCTCTTCACTTACATATGTATTGAACAATTCAACATATTTATGAAATTTATCCAGAATGGTGCGTGAAGCAACAATCCCAGATATTCTGTAAATTTTAACATATTGCATTATTCACTAATGCGTAACCTTCCTGGTATTTTCCTATGCAATGTTCCCAGCCGAACTCTCAATATTGGCATGACATGACGATTAATGTTCACTCACAGCGGAGTAGCATGAATCTCCCGAAGTGTCAGTATTGAGACCTGCATGAAAACACTCACATAGGCTACACCACTCTATGACAAAGAGATCAGCGTGTTTACACACTTTTTAATTAAAAGTTAGCGCGATCGAACGCGTTTAAATTCCTTAAGGAAAATCTAGACTGTCCATATATGTCTTAAAAAATGATCACGGCCACACGATTTGGCCACACAATTCAACAGGCCTAGCCTACTCCTAGCGGAACTAGGCGATCACTCTGATAAACACCGGTGGTCCCACTAACATCCCGACTGGTCGAAATTCTTTTAGCTCATCCGCTACACCCTTTAACGCTCGCCAAAACATGGGTGATCGCGTTGTTTTAAAAAAGAGCTCAAACGAGCTAAAACCGACAAAAACGGTCTCAAACAAATCACGACCGCCCAACTTAGCTAGCCCAATTGGACGGCTTAGATTTTACTTCAAACGATCAAAGAAGTGCTGGCGTGTTCACCGGCGACCCAGCTACACCCATGATCGATCGAATTGTCAACGGCAAGAAAAAAGTGTATAGAATCGTTCGCCCAAAGTAGGGTGAACACGTTGCTTTGTAAACCCTAGTTTGCGTTGCGGCGACACACTACAGTCGCAAATCGATCACAACCATCCATCTTCGCCGGCCACATTGAGTGGCTTAGATCCAATTTCAAGCGGCCCAGGAGAGGTCAGTGTGCTCACTGACGACCCACCTTTGCACATGGCCGATCGGCATGCTAAAACTAGAGCCCAACGCTTTCGAACGATCACCCAAAAGAGGCAGGTCGCGCTGTTTGCATAATCCAACGGCAGTATGCAACTGCCGCAAATAATCTCGTCTATCCAACTTCGCTAGCCTAGTCGGATGGTCTAGATTTATTTTCAGGATGCCAACAAGGTAACGCTGTGAACATCGGCCACCCCACTTTTACAGGGAGCGATCGACCAAGTGGTAGCTCACCCATAGGGTTCCCAAATGATCGCCCAAAGGTGGCCGGTCATGCTACTTTTTTAAGACGTTCAATTCGCGACTAATTTGAACGAGCTCTAAAATAACGATGTTTCCTTATATTGATTATTTGCAGCTGCTTGTTTAAAAGCGATGCTTTATATACATCGATCATAAGCGATGTTTTATAAATATTGATTTCACAAATAATTTTATTATTTGACCTAAAAGCACTATGTGCTGCTTTTAGCGGCGAGTCTCATGACTTCACCTATTTACTCGAGACATCAAACATGTCACAAACTGGGGGATGCTCACTGGGGTATTGTTCTGGAGGTTTATAGCATGCGGTGTGCAACGCGCCCATTACGAGAAAGTGTCAGGAAAGAACGGACGGTTAACAGCAATGGGAGTAGTGGGTGAAAGTGTGACCAATTTTCCCTCATAATGGAAACGTGGTGATCACCACTTTGTACACAACCCCACCTCTCCACTACTTAATAACCTCCACATCCTACGAGATCATGGGTTCTCGAACATGACTTGTATAAATAGGATTTCAACCTATTTCAAACACAAGAACACAAGTGTTATCAACACAAGTATCCAGAAAACACCGTGAACTGATAGCTTACATTCTGCAAGCCAGTTCCACTTTCTAATACAAGTCATAAAACAGCCAAACCTTCATAATTCAACATTTTGATCTCAAACACCTTCTTCGCTTCCCTCCCTAAGAACAACACTTCTCTTTCACTTTGTGACCGAAGCATGACTGGAATGGCCATTTCTTGGTTTAGGCCAGGATTGTACAGATTGATCTCTCGAATCTAAAGTACTCCCGTGTAGTGCATTTGTTTAGGTTTTTAATTCGTTTCTCATCAACACACCCAAATTCACCAAAACCAGCAGAATCAGTTTTTACCCTAAAACAACTGGCGACCACAGTGGGAAATTAATCTCTCGGTTGCAAGATCAATTTTCAATTTCATTTCAATTTTTTCAAATTCAAGATGGTAGATCTTAGGTCTGGGTTAGTTACCAGTCCAAATGCTGCAGGCGCTGATAACACTCTTGGTGCCAATATCCCTGACATTAACACCAATGTACCTCCAACCAGCGCAGTCAACACATCGCATGGTGTCACATCCTCTAGCACCAACACCAGTAACGATGGAAGCATCCCCTCTGGCGTGACGCCACCTATTACAAGAGCCAGAGCCGCTACTACTCCTAATATTTCTTTTAACATGGCACCTCCGATTGTCACCAGGACTGCCACCATTTCTTCATCAGGAAGAGAGACCGTAGGAGCTAGAGGAAGCCAACCCCCTATCACCATTGTCGATTTGATGGAAAGACAAGAAGTTCTCGCTAAGGCTCAAACGGCCATGTCTACAACTCAGATAGAGGTATTCACTTTCCTCAAGACGCTAACGGAACGACTACCACAAGAGCGGCGTCAACCCATGGAGCAAATGAGGAGTACTTTTAACACTCCTAGCGCAAGCACTTCAACAGGGCATGCCTTCATAGATGAGAAAGTTCGTGTTTCTCCTGAACGCACACGGGAAAGGAATCAGCCGTCCAACTTCATCACACGTGAGGACCTGGAGCGTCTCCTCCAAAATCGAGGAAAAGAAAACACGGTGGACATGCACCAGCACCAACCTCTGTACCCTCCTGATGTGCAAAGGATTCCTCTCCCGAGAGGATACTCCTCTCCTCAGTTTTCCCTCTATGATGGCACTGGTAACGCTCGTGAACACATCTCTCGTTTTCTGAAATCCTTAGGAGAACACGAATACAATCATGTCCTCCGCCTGAAATAATTCTCAAAGTCGCTTACCGGAAGAGCGTATACCTGGTATAACAATATCGCACCAAACAACATATCCAACTGGTGCAAGATGGTCACCGCTTTCTACAAGAAGTATTTCTTCGTGTCTGAGCAAATCACTTTCTCAGACTTAGGGAGAATGTTTCAACGAAACAATGAACATCCAAATGATTATGTCAAGAGATTCAGAATTCAAGCATTGGATTGTCACGAACCAAATGTGACCAAACAACAGTTGGTGGAGTAATGCATTAACAGTATGGTTCCCATCTATCGTGCTTTGCTTGAAAACCTGCGTTTCCAGACATTCTCTGAACTCCATGAAGCTTCTAAGCGGTTGGCCATAACTGCACCAGCGCTGTTAGAAAGAACCAGACCGGCAATGGGTGAAGATGCACGCGAAACTCGAGGAAATAGGCGCCTCATCAACAAACAATATAACACTGGTCCTTCTGTAAGCATAATAGATGAAGGAGGGAAGAGGAAATCTCCAGCAGCGGAACAACAACCCAAGCGTGCAGCACTAGGGCAGACAACTCCATCCCGAAAAGCTGCGGCTAAGACGCTTGTGCAACAACAAGGAACTGGAGATGCTGTTCCAGATTTCCAATGGATGAAGTCATTGAACTCCTGGAAGCATGGATTCAAGATGACGCCATCAAGCTACCTCCTCTCCGACGTCCGCCAACCGAAGAAGAGATGGAAAATCCCAAATATTGTCGTTACCATAGGTTTGTCAACCACCCAACCAGTGACTGCAACAAATTTAAGCGCATTTTCAAAGAGAAGATGGATGCAGGAGAACTTCAATTAGGAAATGAAGAAGTTCACAGGGACCCTCTTCCTGTCATGAGCTGCATGATTTCTGGGGACTCCGTCCACAAAACTGTGCAGTCTATGATGGAGCATTTATGTGAAATTATGTATTTCTCCAAGGTGCAGCGTCAAGACATGTTTGGAGCCCTCAACCATGTTGTATCAGGAGAGCGTCAGTTTCAAGTCAGGGAAGTCACTCCCAAACCCCAATCTTTCTTGGGAAACGCGACTAACAAATGCAACTAGGGACTCCTAACCACCGCTCACTCAAAATATGTCTAGTTTGACAACACACTGATTGATGAAGTATCTGATTTCAATATTGTCACTGTCAAGACTCTGAGAGCTGAGAAGATTTCAAAGCAGGAAGATGTTCACTGCCCAACTGTGATTAAAGGTTCATAAGGAGAATCGAAGGATGCTTACGGATACATTAATCTCGAAATCAAAGTAGGAGATGCTCTAACACACGACGCAAACACACATATCCCATAACAAGTTGCAATATATGAAACCATAAAGATTAATACTGCACAATCAATCTTTGCCCTTAGAAAGTAGAATCAATCTTTTTCGCATGGATTTACACCAAGAATAGCTAGCAAAGGCGTATAAAAAAAGATTTTCTTAACAAAGAAGAACATACAAAGTCATTAATGACCATGCACCATAGTTCACATAAGATAATTGTGAACATTCAAAAATCACATAGCAATGCTTACTACTGCCCATTCTTGAACTTCCTTCTTTGTGATTCACCAACTACTATTTTAATACCTAAACATTTAAGAACTTTTTTAGAAGAATCCAATCGAATTTTACAGCCTTACCGAACATAATCTGTGCGCCCCAATTCTCATGCTTCCCTCACCGTATACATAACAGGGCATTCCTTGGTGAGGATGCACTTACAACACAATCAAGTTATGTTGAGGTGAACAATGTCTTGCTCACCACAAGTGACTTTTGGATTATCATGAAAGAGATCGCTTTTAGAACCTTTCACATCCAAATCCATCTTTCCAAAGAATTTTTTAAGTTCCAACATCATGGATACTGCCTTCTCCATAGTCATGGAATTTTCTGGGAGATCATTCCTTTTCACACTCAAAACATCATTGACTTTCTTTGGTATCCACTTCTGAGTGCGTTTAGGAACAACCGAAACCTTCTTCCCATTACTCTCTTCTAGAATTTTCGAAAGAGAATTGGATTGACTATTCTTTGCAAGTTAGTCTTTCTCCAATTGGGAGCATCGGATCTTGTCTTCTTCTTTACGAAGTTATCCTTTTGATAACCATTACGATTGTGAAAAGGATTCGTATGACGTTTATAGGAAAATATAGGTTTATCACAACACTGATTCCTTTAACTAAAGGTTGGACAGTTACAACCTGTAACGTTAAGGGGATTAGTCTTAACATATGATCTTGGTTTCACAACTTCTTGTGATGCCCAAACAAGAACATCATGAAGTTTCTCATTCCTTATACAGAAACGACATCTCCTTTACAGGTGACCTTTATTTCCGCAATAATGGCAAACATAAGGAATGTTCTTACCTCGATCCGTGTGTGCTGACTTTGGAGGTTGATATACTTTGCTCTTTTGAACCTTAAATTCTAGTGAAGGTATTTCACTTTTTCCATCAGTGGAAACCTTTTGTTGAGAAGAATCACTATCCTTGAATTTTTTTACCTCTTTGCTAATACTTGGAGCATCCATTCCCTTATAGCCCAATCCTCGTGTATCACGATGATTTTTACTTGCTCCTAGAATAGTGGTTAATTTGCTTGAACTAGTATTGAACTTTTTCAAGTCATCTTCCAACATTTTGATTTTATCAAGAGCAGCAGCTAAATCAGCCTCAAGACGTTTTTCTCGAACGAGACAAGCACTTTCTCTGTCATCAAAACTTGTTTGCTGGGAGGTAATCCTTGCTTCAGATTCTGCAAGTTTCTCTTCTAACAAAAAATACTTTTGATAAAGATTATCACATTCAAGTGACTTTATACATAGGTTTTCCTCAGAATCCTTGAGGATCGATTCGTTAAAACAATTAGAAACATAAACACCTGCGTAACATCTTCGCAATTTCTTGTTTTCTCGACAAAGAGGAGTCAAAAGACGTGTGACGTGAGAAGTTGTCATCTTCTTGTTTTTCAACGAATCCAATAGCTTAACATACTCTTAGACTTCCTCATCAACATCTCTATCAATATCTGAGTCACCTTTATCAGAAAGTTCATCCAACTGTTCTTCTAGGAATGTTTCCCAGATATCAACAATTTCTACATCACGAGGATGTTTAAATATTGACCTAGATGTGACAGTTCTCTCAGGTGAATTTAAGCTTTGAAAAACATCTGGTAATTTCTGAACTGGTACGTTATTAGAGATAGACACGTCCATAAAGTCATATCGCTACAAACACAGACTTATAAGGTCTTAAACATATTTGCCTGCTCTGATACCAAATAATTTTCTTAGAAATCTGTATGGACTAACTCAAAGATACTTTTAAGAGAATCAACTAGACAGTCAGACTCAATCTTAATAAAAGTATATCAAAGAGTTATATCTCAAATTCTCGATTCAATCCTTACTATAGCAAATAGAAATCTTCAAGTCTAATTGAATACAAGAGAAATTAACTTGAACGGTACCAAAGACCAATGTTCAAGTATCAATCAATTTCAATTAACAACCAAAGATCGGATTTCCCAATTGATTGATTCAACGCACAACCTGTGATATTTAAATTATATAACAAAATATAATGCGGAAAAGAAATAACACAGACAACATAAGTTTTGTTAACGAGGAAACCGAAAATGCAGAAAACCCCCGGGAACTAGTCCAGATTGAACACACACTGTATTAAGCCGCTACAGACACTAGCCTACTACAAACTAACTTCGGTCTAGACTGTAGTTGAACCCCAATCAATCTCACACTGATCCAAGGTACAGTTGCGCTCCTTACGTCTCTGATCCCAGTAGGATACTACGCACTTGATTCCCTTAGCTGATCTCACCCACAACTAAGAGTTGCTACGACCCAAAGTCGAAAACTTAAATAAACAAATCTGTCTCATACAGAAAAGTCTACAAGAATAGATAAATCTGTCTCCCACAGAAATACCTACAAGTTTTTTTTCCGTCTTTTGATAAATCAAGGTGAACAAGAACCAATCGATAACCCGGACTTATATTCCCGAAGAACATCCTAGAATTATCAAGTTTTTGTTCCGACTATTATGGAATCACAAACGATGAGACGAAGATGTTTGTGATTACTTTTCTATCTTTCCTATCGGAGAAATTAATCTCGAGCCAATTTTACAATTGTACTCAATATGATAGAAACAACAAGATCAGATCACGCAACTACAGGGAAAATAGTTGGGTCTGGCTTCACAATCCCCATGAAGTTTTCAAGTCGTTAACCTACAGGGTCTCGGTAGAAACCTAAGGTTAAAGGAGAATCGAATCTAGCTTATACAACTAGTATCACATAGGAGGTGTGGGGATTAACTTTCCCAGTTGCTAGAGTTCTCCTTTATATAATCTCCAAACCATGGTTTGCAATCTAAGTTACCTTGGTAATAAAGTATTCAATATTCACCGTTAGATGAAAACCTGATTAGATTCAAGATAATATCTTTAAACCGTTAGATCGAACTTAGCTTGTTATACACAAATGAAATATACGTCATTTAGGTTTGTGTAACCGTACCTAAACATGTACAAGTCGTTGGTTCAACAGTAGTTAACCAAATGGTTAGCCATATGAGCACTTTCATATCAACCTTATTCATCTTAACCATAACTAGTTCAAATGACTCAAATGAACTAGTTCAAGAGTTGTTTAATTGCTTAGATCTCATAGAAGTATACAAGACACAATCGAAGCAAAATTGGTTTTGATTCACTCGAATCGATTCATGAACTTTATAGCCATGGTTTGCAAATATGCATTCCTTAGTTTATATAAATTTAAGTTCACAAATAAACCAGTTTTAGAAAGTAACACACTTAAGTATGCGTACTTAAGTAACCGGATTTGAGTTTGTTTTGGTTTCCAAACTCAGCAGAAATTCACGGACATGATCTTTCCGCCAGTATGCGTATGAGTACGCATACTTAGGTAACCGGATTGAGTTAGTTTCGATTTCCAAACTCAGCAGAAATTCACGGACGTGAACTTCCGCCTGTATGCGTACGGGTACGTATACTTACCCAATCTCCATCAACCATTTAGTACACACACAAGTATTCATACATTTGGTTCCCGGTTTTGGACTTATACACTAATGCGCGAACACATTATATGCTTATATCCAAAGATGGTTACATGTTCTAAACTATTTATTTCAATCATTGAAACATTCTTAGAGACGTTAAATAGAGGTTATTCACACACTATTTTTCATCAAAGCAATTTTAAAGATATTGAAATAATCAACATGACTTTCGTCACTTGTAAAGATGAACTTTGCCAAAGCGAAAGCTTACCAACACATATTTCAAGAGCGAGATAAACTCGGCTTGAAATAGCAAATGTGTATAATCGAAGTCTATATAGCAATACGACTTTTGTCTCAAGATATGAGATAGAGTAGATAGACTTTTTCAGTGATAGATAAGTTCAAGTCTCCACATACCTTTTATTCGATGAAGTTCCACCAGTTCCATGAGTAGTTCTTCGTCTTTGTATGATGAACGTCGCCGAGACTTAGCTATAAGTAGACTAGAAATCAAGACTTATAGTTTTGGCAACTAAACTTGACAACAAGCTTGAGATAGCAACGCTTGCGAGTTCGACCGAGCAGTGCTCTAACAAAACCGATTTTAGAACATAACCTACTCAAGTATCCAAACGGGTACGCATACCCAAGTAGCCAGAATTGGTATGGGTTCGCCAGTATGCGAACGGGTACGCGTACTAACGTACACCACCAAATTCAGTTGAATTCCCGGAATTTGAACTTGCGCCGGTAAGCATACGGTTATGCATACTATGGTTCCCGGGATTTGAATAACTTGCAATAGTTAGCATACAAGTATGCATACTTTGCTATATCCAATCAATAGTTATTCGTTCTAAACTCCCATTTCAATCATTGAAACATTCTTAGAAGACGGGAATAGCTGTATCACACAAACTATTAGCTTCAAAGCAATTTTCAAGTGATCAAATGAACAATACAAAACATTCCGAGTCTACATCAAATGACTGTCTCACACAAATCATGTAAGATGTTACCAGGTGATTTTCACATGATCATCTTTTGACTTTCGTCAAGAATATAAGATGAACTTGGTTAAAGCGAAACCTTACCAACACATACTTCGAGAAATATGTAAGCTAGTTAAACTCAGCTCGAAATATCAAATGTGTATAATCGAAGTCTATATAGCTATACGATTTTTGTCTCAAATAGGAGATGTTAGAGCATAACTCGGTTGAACCCACCAAGCCTTGGTATGTCAAGTTAGGTTGTCATATTTTAGTAAACAAAAACTCATCTAAGAGTCGCTTGATTATGTACTAGAGACAACTTCGTTTGGGTTAGACTAGAAAGTCTAGGAATGTTGAGACATACAAGTATTACTCGAAGACCTGAAGAACGTGAAGAAGTAACGAACTACAACGACGACACCATCCTTCCTCTTGAGGTTAGTAATATTGACTTGAACTGTTTCATTCCTAATGTATCTTTCAAGTCGTGCTATATTGAATACATAACTGCGAAGCTGTGCATGAGACATATTACTCTAGTAGTGAAACATGATCATAATATTAGGAAATTAGATTACGAAGTATAGTGCTTATCTTTTGAACTTCGTAGATATGACATCGACATAATCTTATATTGCTGTTATGATTATGTGTATGGGTTATCGTGAAGATTTTATCTTAGGAAATAATCTTTTACATTCGTTTAAAGGGAGTACATTCATAAACTTGTTTTATGAATTGAAAGGGAAATCGCTAGGCTTATTGGTACGGCTATTCATTGCAAATCTTTAGATTACCAATATGTGTGAGATCGTAAAACCGATCATAACTTTGTTATGCATCTTGGTATAACTAATCACAATGCTTTACTTATGATTTGGTATGACTATTTTTCATTAATTAGTGTAACCGATCCTATAGTAAT
Source organism: Papaver atlanticum (assembly GCA_023531105.1). Classification (NCBI taxonomy): domain Eukaryota; kingdom Viridiplantae; phylum Streptophyta; class Magnoliopsida; order Ranunculales; family Papaveraceae; genus Papaver; species Papaver atlanticum. Next base: position 3,308,017 of record JAJJMB010010581.1, read on the forward strand.
CACCATGAGATGGTATGATTGATATTTGTAATTGGTGTGACTTATCCTAGTAATTGGTGTGACTAATCACAGAGAATTGTGTAATCGATCCTTGTAATTGGTGTATCCGGTCCTAGTAATTGGTGTAAGCGATCCTGATAATTGGTGTAACCGATCCTGGTAATTGGTGTAACCGATCCTAGTAACTGGTGTGACCAGTCACAAACAATACCATAGAATATGGTAACTGGTCCTGGTAATTAATGTAACCGATCCTGGTAACTGATGTAACCGGTCCTGGTAATTTGTGTGAGTAATATCAAGTATTTCCATAAGTAGGGTATAACCGATCCTTGTGTTTGGTAAAAATGAATTTTTTTTCTTAAGGCCTGAAAGTGCTAAACTCTTGTCTCTTTGGAATCAGGCACTTGAGACAAGATGCACATCCAACACAATTAAGTTGTGTTGGGGTGAACAATAATCTGTTCACCATGACCTTTGTGGAAAGAGTTCCTAAGGTCTTCTTTAATAGAATGTTTAGACCATGTTTTTTTCTGTAGTGGTCTAACTTTTTTTTTAGAAATTAACTTCTTTGAAGAAGAGTTGAGTTTACATACCTCAGACGACTTTTGAACAAGTTTGAGATTGTTTGTTAATCGATTTGCTCTCCTTTGAAGTTTGTTGACATATCTTATTTTATGCTTGTACTTGAAGCAACTAGAGAGTTCGTGACTTTTAATAGTACAGTAAGAACATGTCAAAGTGGAGGGTGGTTCAGACACTATAACGGAGTAAGATGCTAGACAAATTGTAGTACCTGAAATATTAGAAATAGAATTTCTAGTAGACATAGAAAACTCCATTTTATCCTCCAAAATAGTTGAAGAAGTTTCGCCAAGAAAAATATCAAGATTGATGTGAGTATTGCTACAATTATCAAAATCAATATTTTCGGCAAGGAGCGCAACACTTGATTTTTCATCTTCATATGAATCATAGTGATCAGACATTACATCAAGAGTTGCAGCAATACCTTTGTTCCCATTGTATTTTCTACGATTTGGACACTCATTGGCAAAATGACCAAAACCTTTACACTTGAAGCACTGAGGCATATCCTCATCATCAGCAGTATCGACTGTATCCCTGTTTTTAGGAGGAACCCGGTCATGAGGTTTAACTGATGATCTAGGCTTGTCTCTGACGAACCGTTTACTTCTCTTCAAAAGAAGATCTCTAAACTGTCTTGTGATCAGAGACTGAGTTTTCAAGATCTTCATCTGACGAATCAATCTAAATAGGATCATCTACACAGTTGCTAAAACATTTACTTTTATGAAGCAATTTTGTGTTCTTGTGTGCTTTGAACTCTATATATCATTTCCAGATTTGGATGTATGCTCATGATCAAAGATCTTTAACTTCCCAACTAGAGTATTTCAGGATAGAGTATTAAGGTTATTTCCTTAAACGATGGCATGTTTCTTAGAACCGTATTTGGCTGGCCACAATCTGAGAATTTTCATCATAATTTCCTTTTCAGGAATGGTCTTACCCAATGCAAAAGATGCATTAACAATTTCATACACTTTGTGATTAAACTCATCAAATGAATCTTCATCAGCCATACGAAGGTTTTCCCAATCAGAATTTGGGTTTTGAAGCCTATATTCTTTATCAGAGGTATTCCCTTAAAATACGGTTTCTAAGATATCCTAAGCATCTTTAGACCGAGTGCATGTAGTCATATGGTGCTGAAGATCTGGGGTAATGGCATGGTTGATAGCATTTAATCCGTCAGAATTTTGCTCTGCAGCAAGAATCTCGGCAGCATCATAATCACCAATATCCTTTGGAACAGTTACACCGCCTTCTGTAACAATCGGAGGATTATAGACATTAACAACATAAACCCATGATTCAAAATCACACGTTTGAAGAAAGGCACGCATAGCAATTTTCCACCATAAGTAATTTGAGCCATCGAAGACTGGTGGTACATTTATTGAGATAACACTTATGTCCATAGAGTCAGATTGCTACAAACACAGACTTATGAGGTCTTAAACGTGTTTGCCTGCTCTGATACCAATTGAAAAAGAGGGATTCTAACAATCACACCCAATATTTCGTTTAGCAATCTATATGGACAAACTCCAATATTATTCCAAGAGAATCAACTAGACAGTCAGACTCAATCAAGGAGATTATATCCAAGAGTTATATCTCTGTTTATCAATTGAATCCGCAATCAAACAGATATGAATCTGTAAGCCTGATTGTTATGAGAAACAACTTGGTAACCAATTTCAATCAAAAACCAAACCAAAGGTTGGATTTACCAATTGATAAAACTACGCACAACCTGTGATATTTCAATTATATTACAAAATATAATGCGGAAAAGAAATAACACAGACACAATAAGTTTTGTTTACGAGGAAACCGCAAATGCAGAAAAACCCCGGGACCTAGTCCAGATTGAACACCACACGGTATTAAGCTGCTACAGACACTAGCCTACTACCAATTAACTTCAAATTGGAATGTAGTTGAGCCCTAACCGATCTCACACTGATCAAGGTACAGTCGCGTTCCTTACGTCTCTGAATCCCAGCAGGACTCTACGCACTTGATTCCCTTAGCTGATCTCACCCATAGCTAAGAGTTGCTACGACCAAGGGAATACCTCTGAAAGAAGCTAGGCTTCGAAACCCAAATTCTGATTGAGAAAACCTTCGTATGTCTGATGAATATTCATTTGATGAGTTTAATCACAAAGTGTCTGAAATTGTTAATGGATCTTTTGCATTGGATAAGACTGATAGGTGTAGAATACATCCTATTTATTATCTATTGTTTATGCTTTCTTTGCTATTTTTCTTGTAAATTATGTATTTTACGCGTGTTTTTGAGTTATTAAGTACTCTGGAGTCGCGTGGAGGAAAAGAAGAAGAAATCACCAAATTTGAGCAAAAGGGGTAAAATTGTCATTTCCAGGGCAAACACTATCCGGAGCCGACCAAAGCCTCGTTTAATTGGGGGCCATGGATTTTAATTGGGGGCCTCCCACTAGAGGACAAAAAAGGTCACCCCACCCTAATTTGGCTCACCCCTTATAATTTTTTCCTTCTAAATGGCTAAAATGCCCCTAAATAATTAGTGATAATCTTAATTAATTAGTGATAATCTTACTTAATTAGAGTTTAACTTTTTTTTTTCAAATTTTTCTTTTGCAATTTTTTTTTTTTTTTTTTCCCAGATCTGTATGAAAAATCGTCATGGTATTGAAGTGTTTCAGTGACGACTCTAAACAGTCGTTACTGTTTTAGTGACGACTCTAAACAGTCGTTATTTCCTATAAAAGAGTCGTTATCTTCTTCGAAGAGTCATTAATGGCGGAAATGTACGACAGTTTGGAGTCGTCATATGCATAATAAATTCCCTGATGACCCTTTGAAAGAGTCGTTATTGTTTTTGAAGTGTCGTTACTGACAGTCGTTATTCTCTAAAAAGAGTCGTTATCTTCGAAGAGTCATTAATGGTAGAAATTCATTAAAGGGTCGTAATAGAATTGAATACGACCATGACGACCCTTAAAGTCGTTATTGTCTTTGAAGGGTCGTTAATCTAGAGTCGTTATTTGGAGAGAAAAAAATAGTCAAGGGCAAAACAGTATTTTCACAATCGGATGAATACACCCCTGATAAATTTGGGGTGCAAATAAAAAGTCAAGGCCCCCAATTAAAATTCATGGCCCCCAATCAAACGAGGGACCAAAGGTTAAGGGGTAACTCTCTTTTGGAGAAGTATTAAAAGACAGCGACCACTGGTTAACGGGCTGCTAGGTGGGTAGCCCTTATCAAGGTGACCGGGTGTTGAATAACTAACCCTACTTCTATACCCTAAATCGAGAAACTCGTCTCTCATTCACTCATTCATTACTTCTCTGAAATTGATGCGTTGTTATCTCAGAGAGATCGAGAGAGCTAATGATGGCCGTGAAGATGAAGTTGTAATAGTCGTGATCCAAGAAATCAAAGAAGAAAATTTGTTGTTGTTAGAATACGAGCATCCAACTCAAAACCAATTGGCAATGAGTGGAGAGGCCCTAAGGATTATAAACCGCAGGAACTTAGAATGCCCAAACAATGTGGGACTAATAATATCAACACGCCCCCTCACGTGTAGGGTCGTTGGGTCTAACACGTGGACAATTAAATCGGGTGACGCGGAGTAAAGGTGCGGTCAATTGACTCGACACAAATAGCCTGCTCTGATACCATGTTAGAATACGGGCATCCAACTCAAAACCAATTGGCTATGAGTGGAGAGACCCTTACCTTAGGATTATAAACCGCAGGATCTAGGATTGCCCAGACAATGTGGGACTAATAATCTCAACGCTGAATTCTGAGCTACAAATCGAGAAGATATTAGATGAGAAAGGGGATTTGATGATGAATATTAAACTGGGTATGAAATTATGAATGAGTTTGGTTGATGGCTGAAATTGTAGCAGATATGAACTCAGATCGAGATTGAAGAAAGAACATGGGTTTTTGATTTGAATCAGATTGAGAAGAAATTGAGATTTGAGGAAGATTTGTGTTGAATTAATGAGATCGCTGGAGATGTTGTCGACTGAGAGAACAAATTGAAGATTGCAATGAGTTGCTGCTGATGGTAATTCACAGGGAAGAAGGCCGTGATCAAATGGGTCGTATTGAGCAGTTAGGAGATGATGTTTATGTTGACAGAACATGGGTTCTGTTGATCTTCGATCAAAGATGAAGAAGTGGTCGAGTTGGTGTTGGTTGCAGTAGCAGAAGGAAAGAAGAAGTTACAGAAGTGGAATTGGGAGTTAGGGTATGAAATTACAGAGAAGGAGGTTGTTGTTTGTGTTGTTGCTTCGACTGATGATGCTGATATTGAACTGAAAATTGTAGCTGTGAGTGCAATTGGAGTCTGTTGCTGTTGATGATACGAAACTGATGAGCTGCTGCTGTAAATGGGAGAAGAAGTCAATTGGGTTGTGAACGCAATTGAGTATAGATGTATGCTAGGATTTGCTACAGGGAGAGACTGAAGAAAAATAGGTCGGAATATGACCTGGAACTGCCCTGAAACAGAGGAGACTCTGTCTGAATCTCTACTCTGATGAGTCGACTCAGTGATCCAGATGACCCAGACGACTCAGATAACTCAGCGTGATTCAGAAAGCTGATTGAGCTTGCTGACTCCCTCCCTTGACCGTTAGAAGACCACCGGTGACCGTTATATTAAACAGCTCCGTTAGTTAGTTTTACTCACGTTACCTGAACACTATTCCGGTTCGGTTTCAAGCAGTTTTCCGGTAATCCCAGGATTTTTCCGGCGACCAAAAATAACAGAATTTTGGGTGAGTTTCTTTCATGGTTGTGAAGACTTGGAATTGGATGAAGAATTGGGATTGAATTTGGAAAGAGAAAATGGAAGAATTTTACAAAGACAAGGATTTGGAATGTGAAATTATTATGGGAAAGGGATCCTATACCTAAGAAGATTGCAAGCAAATTGAAGCCTATAAATAGAGAAGTTCTCTACTTTTCTCTACACACCTCCACACCTCTACACACACAACACTTTTGTTTTTGCTTGCTTTTCACATCTTTTCTTCTTTTAATTATTTGTGTGAACTTCAAAATTCTTGTTTTAATTATTGGTGTTGATTTCAAAACATGAGTAGCTAATTTTCTTATTGATTGAGGATGAATTCCTAGTTCTTAACATGATTTGAGTTTTTGTTTTAAATCTACTTTGAAGTTTTCACATGATTATCGTTTATTTTTACGAATATTAATGGTTATGCTTGATTGATAGATCGTTTAGGTGGCCAACTAAATTGATTTGTTAATTGATCTAAAGCTAGTGAAAGTTAGGGGATAAGTAATCGTTTCTTGACTCTTTACACAAGTAGAAAACATGATACTTTGCGGAGGGATTCAGTGGAGCAATTGTGTGTGAAAACAATGTTAGCAAGTAGACCTTGATCTAAGAGTTTAACTACTAATATCAACCTAATAAATTCATAAATCTTAATGCGTTTAACTAAATTACATCTTGAGTGATCTACTACTAGGTGGTTTGGTAAATAGAGTCTGGTAGTCGAGAACTTCCGTATCCGGTGATACTAGGAATTTAGGGGATAACACTTATCTAGTTGTTATTCTACGGTTGGTGGTAATCTGTGACTAATAAAAAGTGGATGAAAGAACATAACTTGAATCATTGTTTTGTAACGAAGAAGGATTCCTTGATCTAATCTCTCTTATTTATTTCAACTTAAATTTTTGATTACCTTGTTTACTTTTTTTTTGCAAACTTAAAACAAGAAAACCCCCTTTTTGTGACAATCTTACAACTAAAACCTCTTGCTCCTCGTAGGAAGGAACTTGATTACACTATATTACTTAGTAATTAGGTGGAAAAATATTAATTAATTTGTTGTGGTTATGACACGCATCAAATTTTGGCGCCGCTGCCGGGGACAAGCAAAAGCAAAGTGCTTAAATTATAATCGTATTCTCGATGAAAAGGAGTTGTATGTTAGGTAGTTTGCTCGAGGACAAGCAAAATCCAAGTGTGGGGGAATTTGATAAGTGCTTAAATTACATGTTTAGAGTGTCAATTCCATATTGGTTTTAGTTATATTTCTTGCATTTTACCTTGTATTATGATTGTTTTCTAGTTTATGTCTTATGTTAGGTGAATCATCCGAAAAGAAGTAGAAATAGGTACAAAAGTGGAGTTTATATGTAGATTTCTAGTCATCATTATGTAGAGGACAAGAAGACGAAGCCAACGGCGAAAGAATGGAGTTATTCCGACATCATATGAGGAAATTATAAGCGTTTGAAGCGAGTAAAAATTGCGAGAGGTGTTGAAGCAAATAATATATAAAGGCACCCGCCTGTGTTACTCAAGGAAGCCACAGAACAGGAATTGAATTACCAGTTCCCAAGACTGACAGTTGAAGCGTGAATTGTTAAAGGCACCAGGTTCTATACTCGGGGCACTTCATCTTCCCTGAAACATCACGATGGGTGCTGATATGCTCGGGTATGAGTTCAGGGACGGAGTTTGAATGGGTTTGGCTGGACAGAATTTTGTCGAGTCTGGTGGTGGACGATGGCAGTACTGATGACAATGATGATCGGAGATGGTCTGGCAGTTGGTGTTGTTCAATGGCGCTGATGGAGAAGAGCAGAACAGAAGCCAAGAGTTATTGGCAGTGATGGATGGAGAGGTAATGGAGAGAAAGAAGGATTAGCGTATGGCTGGAGGTGATGGAAAAGGAGAATATAGGGAATGAAAGTTGCTGTTGCTGCCAAACATGGCAGCAAATAAAGGCTATTGTTTTTAGGACTCTTGAAATTTAGAAGGCCCTGGTTCGGCATCAGTCAAGAAGGTTTGTTGAAATTGACGCCTTTCTTCATGAACCTTATGTTCCAATGGCTGTTGACGACAAGGAGTTCGGGGATGATAAAAAAAAATTCAAAGGTCTTAATGTCTAGGAAACTTCTTATGAGAATGTATTCTTGTTTTTGAGAAGGATAACTAGGGTTTGGAATAACAATTATTGTGAGTACACATAGCTATTTCCAACGATTTTCATCTTGCAATGTTTTTAGATTTATTTATTTAAATTCTAAAGTTGATCAGGAAGATGTTTTTGCAGTATTAATCCTTATTGGTTTCATATATTGCAAATAATGTTATGGGATATTTGTGTTTGCGTCCGTGAACTATGATTGTCCCATATATCTCAAAAGTTAAGTCTATTATATGTCATTATGCAAATATTGATGGAAAATAGAATGAACTTTTGATTGATATGACAAAGATTAAGTCTATGAAATCATTATGCAAATATTGATGAAATATAGAATGAATCTTTGTATATTCCGCAGTATTGATCCTTCCCTGATCTACTTCTATGTGTAAGAACTGTGTGGCTCCGTAAGTTCTCTTATGTTGAGCATTTCCGATTAAATTAATCATGGGTTCTCTTGTGGTTAATTTAATTGAGTTTTCTGTATACAAATTCATGTTTCATGTAATTTGTTAATGTCCAAAGAAATCCTTATTTTCTTGTAAAAGTAAGGTTGCTCTTGTTGTTCTTTCGGGAATGACATTTTATTGGGAAGAGTTCTTAATTGACCTTGTGCTTAATTGCCAAATCTTTGTGGGGAGTGCGGCTGTGGAATATTGTAGGAGTTATCTTGTGTCTTTATAAACTCCTTGATGAATACATTAAGTTTCGACTATGTGAAATCATCGAATTTTTTTTTTTGATATGTTCTCTTTTAGTCAGGAAGAATCTCTATGAGAATTTCATTATGATCCCGCTAATTTTCGTACCTTTTCCAATTTATATTGACAAAAAGGGGGAGAATTATTGTGTAGTTCACACTACAAATACATATGGTTTACGGATCATTATGTAAGGGGGAGTGGTTTTCATTGTGAGATGAAGTATTGACTAAGGGGGAGTAATACATATCACCATAGTATTATTGTCAAAGTTGTGATACAATGGAACTTTGATGCTATGTAATAATACTATGACACTGTATAAAAATACGAAAACATCTTATTTTTATACACTGTTATAGCTACGGATCTTCAACAACAATGATGTTGAGTTGAACACGTTCAGAATCACCGGATTACTTGGAAGTGACGAAGATTTCGAGGAATGTTGATGAACCAAGGAAATCAAGCATTTGGATGAGAAGCTACAAAGTTTATTTATTTTGTAATCCATATAAAGTTTATTTATTTTGTAATCTATTTTCATCAATATTTATTTACATAAGTTGATCCTCTTTCATCAATATTTATTTGCATAAGTTGCATAAGTACGAAAGTGCGAAAAAATCTAAAGTTCTTCAATGAAGCATTATTAACAAAAGTTGCTTGGAGGATGATTCATGAAAGAGAAGCTAAATGGGTTCAATTACTAGAAGCTAGATATTTTAAAAATGTTGATCCTCTTTCTGATGACATCAAACAAAAAGGTACTTGGATTTGGGCTGGCATTAGAAAAGGTTTGCAGTGGCTTAGAAGATTCCATGTGTGGGAGATAGGTGATGGTACACAAGTTAATTTCTCAAGGCATAATTGGTTTTGGGATGTTTCTCATAAAGATTATTCTCCACCTGTGTATAACTCACTAACAAGGATAAGGGTTGCAGAGTTTATAGATCATAATAGTCGTGTTTGGAAGATTGATAAATTACAAGAATTCTGCACAAGTGCTCAAATCAGTGAAATTCAGAATATTCGAATTCCTTCACAGCCAGCTACGGATTGCATAAGATGGTCTCTAACCAGAAATGGGGATTTCTCAGTCAAATCAACTTATATGGCTATTATGATATAACATTCAAGTCAAGTAGTTACCAGACAGCAGCAAGCTATGTGGCTTATGATATGGCATTTGGGTATTCTCTTCAAATGCAAATTATTCATCTGGAAAATGGTTAAAGATGTTCTTCCAGTGGCTGTTAAATTTCAGAGAATAGCTGGCAGAAATAGTCCAAAGTGTGTGATGTGTGATCATTGTGTTGAAACCATTGAACATCTTTTCATTCAATGTTCTTTTGCTCGTGCAGTTTGGAATGGAGTTTCTCAGCATATCTGGCAGCAGGCTACTAATTTTCTTAATATTAAAGACTGGATTTTGTCTTGGACTAGTAAAGCACACTGGATTTCTATAGAGAGAAAAGAAGTACTACATTTGGCAGTTATTACTATGTGGTTTATTTGGAAGAGTCGTTGTCTACATCTTTTTGAGGGCAAACTTCAGTCGCCCAATTCTGTTATTCATCGGATTTTTTAAGTTTTGTCATGATTTTAGGATAAGCATTCATCATAGTTCTAGTCTTAGATTAATGCATTGTAGTAGTTCTGCACATCATTGGGTATCTCTTCCTGTTACTTGGTTTAAATTAAATTTTGATGCTTCAATCCTGAATGATACTAATTTTGCTGGTATGTCTATATGTCTATTGTTGTTCGAAATCACTCAGGAATCATTTTGGAAGCCATTGCCTGGACTAGCAGAGCAAGGGATGTAGACCAGGATGAAGCGTTAGCTCTCTTAAAGGCAATACAATGGATGAAGAATTGTGGTTTAAGTAAAGTGATCATTGAAGGGGATAACAAAAACTTAACGGAAGCTATTCAACACAGGCAGCTGATGACTGTTAAATGGGAAGATAGGTATCTTATATCTGAGTGTCTCAGTTTATTTCAAAGTATGTTTGATATTCAAGTTAGTTGGGTTCCTTGAGTCTGTAATAAGTAGGCGGATGCCATGGAAAAATACGCTAGAAGAAATCTATGTAACCAGTATTGGAAATCTTCTCCCCCTCAGATCATCATTCCTTACCTTTGTAGGGATATGTATGACTCAGTTAGTGGTACTTCTAGTTAGTATCTGTAGTTAGTAGTTCTGTCTAGTTTGCTTCTAGTCAGCATAAAGTAAGATATGTCAACAAACTTCAACGGAGAGCAAATCAATTAACAAACAAGATCAAACTTGTTCAAAAGTCATCTGAGGTATGTAAACTCAACTCTTCTCCAAAGAAGTTAATTTCTAAAGAAAAAGTTAGACCACTACAGAAAAAAACATGGTCTAAACATTCTATGAAAGAAGACCTTAGGAACTCTTTCCACAAAGGTCATGGTGAACAGATTATTGTTCACCCCAACACAGCTTAATTGTGTTGGTTGTGCATCTTGTCTCAAGTGCCTGATTCCAAAGAGACAAGAGTTTAGCACTTTTAGGCCTTAAGAAAAAGAAATTATTTTTTTATTCTTTTTGTCTTTGTTTGGATTTTGGTTGATCTTTTCATATCCTAGATTGATATTGAAAAGATGTTTCCATGTTTTGAATCATTAAAAGAGGGTTAAAATCAATAATTCTGCCTTCTTTAGGGTTGAGAGTTGTGCGTACGTGAATCTTCCTACTTTGTATAAAGGTTCCGTAACCCTACATTCCTTTTTCCTTCCTTGAGAAAAAAACTCTTTTTATCACAAATTTGCTTGTAGAGCTTTCTTTGAGAATTACTCTCATAAACCCATAATTGTATGGAGACTCCAAGCATTATGACTTCTGATGGAAAAGAGATTAATATGATTGTTAATCCATCAATCATGAAGGAAAAAGATAAATCTCCGGTACCCTCTTCCTTGAAAATAAAAAGGAGGAATGTGAGGAAACCGAGGGCCGTCCCTTCAAATCTTCAGAAGTTTTCTGGTGTTCTTGAAGAGTTAAAGGAAACAAGAAAGGAGATGCAGCAAATAAAGGCTATTGTTTTTAGGACTCTTGAAATTTAGAAGGCCCTGGTTCAGCATCAGTCAAGAAGGTTTGTTGAAATTGACTCCTTTCTTCATGAACCTTATGTTCCAATGGCTGTTGACGACAAGTAGTTCAAGGACGATAAAGAATTTTTCAAAGGTCTTAATGTCTAGGAAACTTCTTATGAGAATTTATTCTTGTTTCTGAGAAGGATAACTAGGGTTTGGAATAAAAATTATTGTAAGTACACATAGCTATTGCCAACGATTTTCATCTTGCAATGTTTTTAGATTTATTTATTTAAATTATAAAGTTGATCTGGAAGATGATTTTGCAGTATTAATCTTTATTGGTTTCATATATTGCAAATAATGTTATGGGATATGTGTGTTTGCGTCCGCGAACTATGATTGTCCCATATATCTCAAAAGTTAAGTCTATTATATGTCATTATGCAAATATTGATGGAAAATGGAATCAACTTTTGATAACAAAGATTAAGTTTATTGTATCATTACGTTAACTACGAGAAAAGATGAGGGCACTCAAATACACCACAATCTTTTAGTTTCAACCTATAAGTCCTCTTGCCAAGTGTGATCTTCTATGGACAAATTCGAGACAATACAACAACTTCGGTATTCACACTTTGTGTGATCGTCTATGGATACGAGATCGAGACAATACGTGATTGTCTATGGGTACAAGATCGAAACGATACGACAATCAAAGTGTGCTACTTGATAATAGGTTCAGACTTAACCAAGTATCAAGTATAACGAAGTTAACATAAAGTGTAATTTACTTTAATTATAATATAACAATTATAATGCGGAAAAGTAAAGTAACTGGCACAACAAGATTTTGTTAACGAGGAAACCGCAAATGCAGAAAAACCCCGGGACCTAGTCCAGTTTTGAATACTCTCAGAATTAAGCCTCCACACAAAATCTAAACCAACTTCGTATAGTTAAGACCAAGCAGACTACAACTATCTACTTAGTTCCCTCAGTATCCCTGTGCCTTCAACTTCTAGAGTCACGTACGTGAATAGCAAATCCTTTAGATCATATTCCAAATAGCAAAGGAACAATCTGTTTGGTAACCACTCTAATCAATCTTTGCTACAAGATATAGATGAGTTGTTGACAAAGGCTCTTCCGTTTAAACTAATAAAATCCTTTGTATGGTTAGATCAATCTAACTTTAACTACCGAAATAGTCAAGTATAGATTCGCACTCAATCAAAACAGATCTCAAAGAGATATATGAAGAATGTCGATCTCACACAACTAATCAATTGAATAAATCCGATTCTAGTTGGATCCCAGCCTATCAAGGTTTGTGCACACAATTCACAAGATACGAAAACTTATAAGAAATTTTCTTCGTCTTCTAATATTCTTTAATCTTCAATACCTGCACAACAACACTTGAATCTCTTATGGTTAATCACACACATAACGGAGTCTGTTAACAATGGATTATCACAAGATGTCTTTAGATTTACAAACAGTTCTAAAGATCTCGTCGATACTTTGATCTAGTTTGAGTGACCCTTATGTCAGAAGAGAAGGTTCTCAAGAATAATCAAACAGTTCTAAAGATCACGTCGATACTTTGATCTACTTTGAGTGACCCTTATGTCAGAAGAGAAGGTTCTCAAGAATAATCAAACTAGGTGCAATCAAAGATTCAACAACCGTTAGTCAACCAAATCAAATCGAAAACTAATAATACTGCAATTATCTAGTTCCCCACCAATGGTACTCGTAGAGCTTCTTGATCCCACAGAAGTCTTTAAATGAGCGTTCGTAAGAGATTTCGCCTAATTAGGATACTTTCCTCTCCGAATAGATGGCTCTACCAGAAACAACAAATAATGAAGTTTGCCTGGCTTTTAGGATAGTTTGCTAGAAATGCAAACTTAGGCATTTATAGACCAAGGTTGATTAGATACTAAGGAATTTCCAAAACCGAAGATATTTTCAAGATATGCAACGAATGGAAAAATTCGGTTTCCCTAATTCCAATAAATGCTTGTCCAATATTTCCGAAATCTCTCAATAGAAAATCTCCAATTAGTAAATGCACATTACTAATTTTTATTCTCTAGAGATATGCATTTAATTACTGGTAATTAAAGCATATAAAATCAAAAACCTTAATTAAAAGATTCTCAATCTATTTCGGCACAAGATCTCCTTGAGTACTAAGGAATATCTTTGAACAATAAATGATAAGAGTTATTGTCCGTGTTCAAAGTATGTTGACATCTTTTCACTGTAAATCCTTATTCATATTTACATGGATTTACATTTTTGGAATCGGTTGTACCACACTTCCAAACAAGTTTAGAATTGGTTCTCCTGTAATCCAAGATTACGTGATTAATCGAATACCAAATCACATACATGGGTTCAATTGGTTCTACCAATCACTAGGATCGGTTATACCTAATTATGGAAATACTTGTGATCGGTCACACCAGTCACTAGGATCGGTTACACCAGTTACAAGGATCGGTTCCATATACACATGGCATTACTTGTGATCGGTCACATAAGTTACTAGGATCGGTTACACCAGTTACCAGGACCGGTTACACCAATTACAAGGATCGATTACATAACTCATGATCGATCACACCAATTACTAGGACCGGTCACACCAATTACAAGGATCGATCATACCATCACATGTGATTACTTAGGATCGATTATACCAATTAATAAAAACCAGTCATACCGAATCATAAGTAAGACATTGTGATTAGTTATACCAAGATACATAACAAAGTTAAGATCGGTTCTACGAACTCACACATATCGGTTATCCAAAGATTTGCAATGAATAGCCGAACCAATAAGCCTAATGATTTCCCTTTCGATTCACGAAACAAGTTCATAAATGTACTTCCTGTAAACAAATGTAAAACATTGTTTCGTAGGATGAAATTCACCATAACCCATTCACATAATCATAACAATATATACAAGATTATGTCGATGTCATATCTATGAAGTTCAAAAGATAAGCGTTATACTTCGTAGTCTAATTCCCTAATACTATGATCATATGATCATGTATCACTACTAAAGTAATATATACACTATGTACAATATATACAGCTTCGCAGTTATTTTTTCAATATAGTACGACTTGAAAGATACGTTAGGAATGGAACATTTCAAGTCAATATTACTAACCTCAAGAGGAAGGGTGATATCGTCATTGTAGTTCGTTACTTCTTCACATTCTTCAGGTCTTCAGAGTAATACTTGTATGTCTCAACATTCCTAGACTTTTTAGTCTAACCTAAACGAAGTTGACTCTAGCAAATAATCAAGCGACTCTTAGACGATCTTTGATACTAAAATATGATAACCAAACTTGACATATACCAACGCTTGGTGAGTTCAACCGAGCTATGCTCTAACACTACGAGAATCATTTTTGGTTTATTAGGACTATCAATAGTTGGTCATATACTGCAAATTTCATGATTGGATAAAAACGATTGATGAATGATATACTTATCAACTATGTCAAATTCCAATATCATTCATCCAAAATAATAATATCATTCGGCAGTCTTAAAGACATCACCAACCAGATTTTATGTCTGGGATCTTGTGGGAATGCAACTGATCTGTGAATATGTGTTGATAATCTACAACTGAAGCTTGAATAGATTAATGGAAGGTACATGAAAATCAAAACTATGGATGAAAGCTTACGAAAAATAAGCGATGTATCTATAATCCTAGACTATAGTTGGTGGGTGAACTCTGAAAGTCTTACCAAAGCACAGGTGAGTTATATTTTATCCATATTAGATGCGTGATAATTTGAGTTCGGTTGTAATAATGGATAAACATTTCATTTATATTGTGGAATGAAGAAAAGGTGAAAGAATATATGGAAAACAAGATGAAGACCATATATTTATTTATTCATTGGGGGAAGGTTATTTTAATGTTGGTTCCCATTAAAGAAACCACTAACACCAAAGGTCTCCAAAATATCCAGTGCCACATTTTGATCTCAGTCAAATGGTTGACAGGTCAATTCACTAAAAACTGTTAAATGTTAAAGGGACCATGCCCATGGATGTTCGGTCCAAAACGAAAGTCTTTTGGTTTCCCCTTTAGTCTTTTGGTTTTCCCCTCTCCATGTATATAAAGGATAATCTATATACATGTAACATATAGAACTCTTATCAATGGAAATCCTTCTCTTTCTCTGCCTCTTCCTTTTTACCTTATTATTTCCTGAAACACGTTATCATGCACGAAGCTATACCGCAGAGCTAGATTGGATTGGTTGATTTTCTTGTCCACACGGGTGATTTACATCAACGCAGTTATGCAATTATCGTCAAGCTAACATTGAAATCGTTGGAATTAAATCAACTAAGTTGGATCTATTTTTTCCTAATTTTTTTTTAATTTATTTTCCATGGAATCAAATCGGTAATGGTTGATATTTGTGAAAAAGTGGGGGTCTAACAACCACACCCAATATTTCATTTGGAAATATGAATGGACTAGCTCCAATATACTTTCAAGAGAATCAACTAAACAGTCAGACTCAATCTTAAGAAAAGTATATCAAAGAGTTAAATCTCTATTTCTCAATTCAATCCGCAATCAAACAAATAAGAATTTGCGAGCCCGATTGAATATAAGAAATAACTTGGACGGTATCAAAAACCAATATCCAAGTGTTAATCAATTTAATCAACAACCAAAGGTTGGATTCCCAATTGATTGAACTTACGCACGACCTGTGATATTTCAATTATAAAGATAAACAATATAATGCGGAAAAGAAATAACACAGACACCAGAATTTTGTTAACGAGGAAACCGCAAATGCAGAAAAACCCCGGGACCTATTTCGGAATAAACACACACTGATTATAAGATGTTACACCAATTTCCTACTACATAGTCGGACTAGATGTAATACCTGCTTCAGCTGTATTCTTATAGAACTCCTAGCAGAACACTGATTCTCTTTAGGAATTCTTCTCGTAAATCTTCTAGCAGAACCCAAGGCTCTCTTTAAAAGATACAACAACACGGTTGATATTTTTCGATCTTTTGTTTTCACAAAACACCGAAACGATTTCCCTTTAGATGTAAATCAAGTTTTTGGAAATCTTGTGTTTGTTTTAGAAAAACAATTACAAGGTAAAAGTAATATCAAAACAAACTTGTAGATTAGGGATTATTATACTCTTCAAAAATAGGAAGAGAAACCTAATGATTCTACAACAAGAACAACTAGAATAAATCTAGAGATATCTTGCTTAAAACTTCTTAAGGATTTTTACGAGATACCTTAATCGAAGTTTTCTTTCTAGTTTCCGATTTCGACTAACAAGTGTTGGTATACGATCGGAAACTGAAATCTATCAAAACCTAGGGTTTATGATCAACAACTCTTGAATGGTTTTATATCAGAAGAGAAAACCTTAGAATAGACAAGAGGTGAAAAACCTAGATTACAAGTTATATAATCAATCAAGAATATTAAATCCAACTCGGCTTTATGATCCCCAATACAAAGACTTTTATCTCACTCTTGTTCACGAAGAACAGAAGATAAGGAAAACAACCTTGTGAAGCTAACACCAATTTTCCAAAAGGGGATAAAAAAACGTGTAGCACTCACGAACCCTTTATTTATAGTGAAAGGTAGCTTGAAAGCTAAGCAAAGCTATTTTCCTTTTTCAAGACTCTCCTAATTTTGTGAGTCTTTCCTAAGTTACAACTCTTGCCAAAATAATTAATTAATTAGAAAATATTGTATTTATGTGAATAAATCACACTTTAACTTAGGCAGGAATTAAAAGTTATCACAAACACTTTAATATTGTAATCAAATATGTTTGGATTAATAGCTATCTTTCCTAGATAAGGAAACATCATAAACATGACCAAAAATGGCTTCTAGTCACGTAATTGGGCTCAAGTCCGTGAACCGTTACAAACAGTTCGTGGATGGTTTCCTACTAACGAACTGTAACAATTACAACAACACTTATAATTCTTACTTTAATAAATCACTCATAACTTCATCGTTATAACTCGGAATTGAGTGATTCTTGGATCTTTGAATTTGTAAGCTCATTCACTATAACAAGAGAACCTTTCCAGGGATAAAGGTTATTGTCAAAAAAGTCGTGGCTCAAATAACCTCGAGTATATATACATAAGCGTACATTTACCGTCATAGGAATTGTTCCATAGAGTGAGCATTTGTTTCGATAGATTAGAAAGGTAGAATTGAACAAGAATACAAATGAAATCAATTACCACATACCTTTGTTGATGAAGTCCTTGTTGGTGTCTTCTTGTAGTCTTCAAACTTCATCCTTCAAGGATGGCTTCTATTCTACTTCTTAGACTTAATCTAGTCTGAAACTATCTTTAGTATACTAAATCAAGAATGCATTTTGGCAACTAAAATTGAAAACTAACTTGACATACCAACACTAGTGGGTTCAACCGAGCAATGCTCTAACAATCTCCCCCTTTGTTAATTTTAGTGACAAAACCATTTTACATATGGATTGTACTTGTTAAAAGCATTATAGCTCCAAAATCCGACATGCTTGATTTCCTTGGTTCTTCAACTATGCGTGTGTTCATCCTGTACTTGTTGAAGATCCATCATAGTATTATTACATAGCATCAAAGTTCAATTGTATCACAACTTTAATAATAATACTATGGTGATATGTATCACTCCCCCTTAGTCAATACTTCATCTCACAATGAAAACCACTACCCCATACATAATGATCTGTAAACCATATGTATTTGTAGTGTGAAATACAAATTAATTATCCCCTTTTTGTCAATATAAATTGGCAAAGGTACGAAAACTAGTGGGATCCTCATGAAATTTTCAAGGAGGTACTTCATGACCAAAAGAGAACATACCAACTTTACTTTAGATGATATCACAGAGTCAAAACTTAGTGACTTCATCAAGGAGTTTATTAAGATACAAGTTAACCCCTACATGTTCCACAGCCGCACTCCCCACAAAGATTTGGCAGTTAAGCACAAGTTCAATTAAGAACTCTCCCCCATAAAATGTCATTCCCTAAAGAACAACAAGAGTGACCTTACTCCAGGGATAAAGATTTATAAATTGGATTTTAAAAATACCACAAGGAGATATGATTCAAGAATCAATCATTGAAAGTCTCTCATGAGATCGTGTTACTAAAGAATTAGAACTATCTCATGGTAACAATACACAATATGTAATCATGAAGATCAAGTATTGTGATCATCTTTTCTAAGATACAAACTTGTATAAACAAGTACTGATATGCTTAGAAGGAAGAATGACCTTTTCCACAAGGATTTAAACTAAAAATGGTTACCATAAGTGTATGAAAAGGTTTCTTTGACAATAAAAACCATCATCCAATGACTTTGATTATTTCTTCTAACCTGTTATACTTAAAAATTTCAATCACAAATCAAGTTAGGTAATTAAGAATCATACACGTGGTATTTAGCCATATTCATCTTAACCATAACTAGTCCAAATGACTCAAATGAACTAGTTCAAGAGTTGTTCAATTACTTAGATCTTATAGAAGTATACAAGACACAATCGAAGCAAAATCGGTTTTGATTCACTCGAATCGATTCATGAACATTATAGCCACGGTTTGCAAATTGCATTCCTTAATATATAAATGTTTTAGTTCATGAACAAACCAATTTTAGAAAGTAACACACTTAAGTATGCGTATGGGTATGTGTACTTAAGTAACCGGATTTGAGTTTGGTTTGGTTTTCAAACTCAGCAGAAATTCACGGACGTGAACTTTCCGCCAGTATGCATACGGTTACGCGTACTTAGGTAACCGGATGAGTTGGTTTTGATTTCCAAACTCAGCAGAAATTCACGGACATGAACTTCCACCAGTATGCGTACGGGTACGCATATTTACCCAGTCTCCATCAACCATTTTGTATACACACAAGTATGCATACATTTGGTTCCCGGTTTTGGACTTATACACTAATGTGCGAACACACTATATATGCTTATATCCAAGGATGGTTACATGTTCTAAACTCTCATTTCAATCATTGAAACATTCTTAGAGGATGTTAAATAGAGGTTACTCACACATTATTTTTCATCAAAGCAATTTTCAAGATATTGAAACAATCAACATGACTTTCGTCACGAGTAAACATGAACTTAGCCAAAAAGAAATCTTACCAACACATATTCCGAGAAATATGTAAGCGAGTTAGACTCATGTCGAAACAATAAATTTTTCTACATATTCAAAAATTACCCAACATAATATGTGCGCCCCAATTCTTTTGCAATCCTCACCGCATTTTACAAGGGCTTCTTGGTGAGGATGCACTTTCAACATAATTAGGTTGTGTTGAGGTGAACAAAATCTTGCTCACCACAGGTATTCGAAACAAAATCATGCATAGACTCGAGGAATTTAACAACTTCCTTGAAACTTTCAATAACTGTTCCATACCTCTTTAAGATGTTATCCCTTGTCGAACTCTTGTCTGGGAGATCCTTCTTAATAGCACTCGTTGCTTTATTGATCTTCTTTGGTACCCATTTCTGAGCAACTTTTGGAGCAACGTATTTCTTTTTCTCCCCAATATAATTATGAAACTTCTTGGAGGGAATACTGAAAGAACTGATATTATGAGACTCAGTTTTTCTCCAGTTTGGAACATCAGATCTTGTCATCTTAACAGAATCAGATCTGGTTTTATCTTGTTTAAGAAATCTGCAATTCCTTTGCAAGTGACCTGGTTTTCCACAATAAAAGCAATGTTTAGTAGAATGGAAAAAGTTATATTTAGTATTACCTGAATGTATATGTGCTTTCTTTGGAATTTGACAGGATTTCCTCTTTTCGTCATCGGCAGTTGGTAGGGATACTTCACTTTTGTCAACCGTGGAAGTTTTTGGTTGAGAAGGATTTTTAGCTCTAACAAATTTTACCTCTTTGCAAATACTAGGAGCGTCTATTCCTTCATAGCCCAATCCTCGTGTATCACGATGAATTCTACATGCTCCCAATATTGAGGTTAATTTATCTGAGCTGCTATTTCTAGACAAACTCTCTTTTAAACTCGAGTTTTCTTCTTCCAACCTTTTGACCATTTCAAGCCCAATAATTAGATCATTCTTGGATGATTCATTATGAACTTTCAGATCTTCCCGTTATGAATCAAATAACAAGTTCATCTCAATGTCCTCCAAGTTATCTAGCTTTGCTTGAAGAGTAATTTCCCGATCTCGACCTTCGGCAATTTCTTCTTTAAGCTTTCGTATTTCATTGAGACAATCTCTTGCACCAATAGAATCAAGTTGGTCTTGCAAGTCTTTATTCCGACTATGAAGTTTGTCATATTTAACTTTCTCACTGAAAACGGTGCTTTCAGCTTCCGAGAGTTTTTGATGACATTCTTTAAGAAGATTATTAGCAACTGGATCAACATGGAACACTTCTTCATCAGAATCAGAATCAGTATCCAAAAGAATTTTTCCAGAAGATAATGCAACCTCGCCTGCGTACTCTTGGTGATCATAACATTCGGGTCCATCATCAAGAGTATGCAAAGCTGCTGCATATGCCGATTATCTATGGCTCCATCTAGGACATACTGAAGACAAGTGCCCGAAACCACGACAGTTAAAGCATTGTACATCATCATTAGGAGATGTTGTACGTTTAGAAAAACTCTTTTTCCTGTCTCTCAGCATTTTTCTAAATTTTCGTGGAGTAACATCCTTAGCATCTGGCAAACCAGATTTATCCCTAGAGGATTCAGAATTGTTTGCAGCTTTAATAGAAGTCACCTCTTTTCCAGATCGGTGTTCATTATCAAAGATCTTTAACTTTCCAACAAGAGTATTTCTGGAGAGTATAGAAAGATAGTTTGCTTCTTCAATGTCATGTTTCTTAGACTCGTATCTTGATGGTAGAGACCTGAGAATTTTGCACACAATAACTTTCTCCGGAATAGTTCTTCCTAATGAATATGAGGAGTTAACTATTTGAGAAAGTCTTTGGTTAAACTCATCAAAGGTTTCATCATCAGACATGAGAAGGTTTTCCCAGTCAGAAGCTAGATTTTGAAGCCTTGCTTCTTTCTCTGTGGCATTCCCTTCGAATACGTTTTCTAAGATATCCCAAGCATCTTTAGACTTATTACACGTAGTAACGTGGTGCTGAAGATCTTGGGTAATGGCATGGATGATAGAATTTAATCCATCATAATTTTGCTTTGCAGCAAGAATCTCAAGATTATCATAATCACCAATATCCTTTGTAACAATTACAGCGTCTACTGTAACTAATGGAGGATCATAGCCATTAATAATACGAACCCATGATTGAAAATCTCGCGCTTGTATAAAAGCACGCATAGCAATTTTCCACCATAAATAGTTCAAGCCATCAAAGACTAGTGGTACGTGTATAGAGATAGCACTTCTGTCCATAGAATCAGATTGCTACCAACACAGACTTATGAGGTCTTAGCGTGTTTTCCAGCTCTGATACCAATTGAAAAAGTGGGGGTCTAACAACAACACCCAATATTTCATTTGGCAATCTGAATGGACTAACTCCAATATACTTTCAAGAGAATCAACTAAACAGTCAGACTCAATCTTAAGAAAAGTATATCAAAGAGTTATATCTCTATTTCTCAATTCAATCCGCAATCAAACAAATAGGAATTTGCGAGCCCAATTGAATATAAGAAATAACTTGGACGGTATCAAAAACTAATATCCAAGTGTTAATCAATTTAATCAACAACCAAAGGTTGGATTCCCAATTGATTGAACTTTCTCACAACCTGTGATATTTCAATTATAAAGATAAACAATATAATGTGGAAAAGAAATAACAGAGACACCAGAAATTTTGTTAACGAGGAAACCGCAAATGCATAAAACCCCCGGGACCTAGTCCAGAATAAACACACACTGATTATAAGCTGCTACACAAATTTCCTACTACCTATTCGGACTAGATGTAATACCTGCTTCAGCTGTATTCTTATAGAACTCCTAGCAGAACACCGATCCTCTTTATGAATTCTTCTCGTAAATCTTCTAGCAGAACCCAAGGCTCTCTTTAGAAGATACAACTACACGGTTGATATTTTTCGAATCTTTTGTTTTCACAAAACACCGAAACGATTTCCATTTAGATGCAAATCAAGGTTTTGGAAATCTTGTGTTTGTTTGAGAAAAACAATTACTAGGTAAAAGTAATATCAAAACAAACTTGTAGATTAGGGATTATTATACTCTTCAAAAATAGGAAGAGAAACTTAATGATTTTAGAACAAGAACAACTAGAATAAATCTAGAGATATCTTGTTTAAAACTTCTTAAGGATTTTTACGAGATACCTTAATCGAAGTTTTCTTTCTAGCTTCCGATTTCGACTAACAAGTGTTGGTATACGATCAGAAACTGAAATCTATCAAAACCTAGGGTTTATGATCAACAACTCTTGAATGGTTTTATATTAAAAGAGAAAACCTTAGAATAGACAAGAGGTGAAAAAACTAGATTACAAGTTATATAATCAATCACGAAGATTAAATCCAACTCGGCTTTGTGATCCCCAATACAAAGACTTTTATCTCACTCTTGTTCACGAAGAACAGAAGACATGGAAAACAACCTTGTGAAGCTAAAACCAATTTTCCAAAAGGGGATAAAAAAAAACGTGTAGCACTCACGAACCCTTTATTTATAGTGAAAGTTAGCTTGAAAGCTAAGCAGAACTATTTTCCTTTTTCAAGACTCTCCTAATTTTGTGAGTCTTTCCTAAGTTACAACTCTTGCCAAAATAATTAATTAATTAGAAAATATTGTATTTATGTGAATAAATCACACTTTAACTTAGGCAGGAATTAAAAGTTATCACAAACACTTTAATATTGTAATCAAATATGTTTGGATTAATAGCTATCTTTCCTAGATAAGGAAACATCATAAACATGACCAAAAATGGCTTCTAGTCACGTAATTGGGCTCAAGTCCGTGAACCGTTACAAATAGTTCGTGGATGGTTTCCTACTAACGAACTGTAACAATTACAACAACACTTATAATTCTTACTTTAATAAATCACTCATAACTTCATCGTTATAACTCGGAATTGAGTGATTCTTGGATCTTTGAATTCGTAAGCTCATTAACTATAACATGAGAACCTTTCCAGGGATAAAGGTTATTGTCACAAAAGTCGTGGCTCAAATAACCTCGAGTATATATACATAAGCGTACATTTACCGTCATAGGAATTGTTCCATAGAGTGAGCATTTGTTTCGATAGATTAGAAAGGTAGAATTGAACAAGAATCCAAATGAAATCAATTACCACATACCTTTGTTGATGAAGTCCTTGTTGACGTCTTCTTGTAGTCTTCAAACTTCATCCTTCAAGGATAGCTTCTATTCTACTTCTTAGACTTAATCTAGTCCGAAACTATCTTTAGGGCATCCACAATGGACGACTATAACCAAAATTTTGGTCCATAAACCACACGCAGTCGAACTGATTAAATATTAAAAACCAGACTAAAACAAAATATCAGACTATATTTGGTCTGGAACCCGGTTCAAAACCAAATTTAGTCGAGCAGACATTAAAAGTGTGCCTAATACCGAGCGCGGGTATAATGTCCGTTTATATCGGGGCGTAAGTATAAAATTCGTATGATGGTGGGGTGAACATTATACTTACGTTTGAATCAAAAGCAAGTGTAAAATGGGGCGAAGGTATAATGTGAGCCTGATGAGAGGCGAACATTTAATGTGAGTTTGAATGGGGCGGGGGTATAATGTGTGCTCGACCAAATTTTACTCGGCTACCGTAGCGTACCACCACGGACTAAACCCAAAATTTTGACTATTTTTTTGTTTTTGGTCTTTGGTTTTAGTCGCACCATTGCAGTTGCTCTTAGTATACTAAATCAAGAATACATTTTGGCAACTAAAATTGACTACTAACTTGACATACCAACGCTAGTGGGTTCAACTGAGCAATGCTCTAACAATTTGAATTTGTTGTATACCAACCAGATGACTACATTTTATAGTATATTTGTATATGGTTGTTGTGGGTGATTGAAAATTGATTTGAACGTATCCTTACGGCTATACCATAGCCAATCAAATGATTAGAATTATAATTTTATAATACATATATATTGTATTCATTCTTCGTATTCTGATTGATTGTGTTTATAGTCTGTGGGTTGGTTGTAATTCCGTGGGAGAATATTGTGTCCGACCCGGTCCATTCCCGTCCTGTCTGACCCGTTCTTTCTGTTCTTGCATAGGACGTGCGTGACCACGTCTGCTCTGGTTTCGTCTATGTACTGATGGAACCAAAGCTGGATTTGAGGTATGTAACTATTGCGAGTTTTAACACTGCATACCGTATGGACTTATATATTTAGTTTTGAAACATGCCTGGTTTTGGTTTTTTTTTTGTTCTTAAGATAAGTCCATAGAATATGATATTGGCTATAGTTGAATGGTCAATTTAAATTATTATTGTTGATCTCGATCATTAAGGATTTTGCTATTGATGTTATTTTGTTCTCTTGAATATGATATTGGCTATATTAAATGGTGTCTTTAGTTTAATTGGTTGTACCAACTCGATTCAAATGTATTTATTTGAGGCTTAAAAGTGTTTAAGCACCATTATTGCTTACTTGATATTTTCTTCCCAAAATTTGAATGTTCCGTGGAATGTAATCCACTTGCTCGACTATTAATCTGTCAATAGTTTCAAAATATACGTTCAAATAAAATTACATTATTCCAATTTTTGTGGAAGAACTCACAAAAGATGATATGAATCAAAAAAAAAATCCATTTCTCTACTTCATCCATGATACTAACGAACCAGTATATGTTGAAGTATGACAACAAGAGAACTATCTTTAGTAATATATTCAACCTAAAGTAAGTGGTTGAAATGTGTAGTGAGATTCTCTTTGCCTATTGAGATAAATAAATTTCTCAAATTAAGCTAAATGTAGCAAAAATTGAAAATGGAAAGAACCCCGAAGTAATGAGGGTTAGACGCACCGACTCATATAAAGCATGTGAAGAGGGACATATATATCATGAGACAAATATGTATTTTTGTCCCCAGTAGTAATGACACCAAAGTACAGGTATCAACTGAACATGGGATGTAGCTAAGATGTAATTCTAGCTCTCACCAAAGAGTTGGGAATGAATCTTTTAACCGGTATTGGTACAAGTAATGTAACGTGGGTACCATAGCAACAACCAATTTCCATAGGAAGGTCATACTTTAGACATCAACTTTAATGACAAGAAGAACTTTGCCTGGAAAATTGACTATTTAATTGAACTAGATCAAATGTCTGCGCTTATGGAATGAAAAGTACATCATTCTAACGAGACATAAATTTTCTAAAGAACTTGAGATATATCTGGATGAAACGTAACATATATTCACTCTAAAGTAATTGAGTTGAATCTGATTTTTGTTACGTAAGAAGGCCACACCACTTGTTAAATTTCTCAATACTCAATGTCTAAGCTATGTATGTACTAAGGGCTAACCACATCTTGTTAAGTGCAAAGAGTGTTCATGCGTGAACTATTACCTACCTTTTTGGAAACTTACAGTGAGAATGGATTTGATTGCATCTATAAATTATTTCTTATGAATGTGGAAGGAAACATATTCTTAGAAAATTAATGTGTCAATCTAGTGAATCATAAATCACTGGAACTTGAATTACTGAATCCATATTAACCCCAACAATGAAATGATTGGGATGGATTCATAAAGACTTTGACATAACCATAAGTCACATTGGTCGTGACACGATATTCCGTTTTGAAAGTACTAGCACGGGAATCACTTCATTTGAGCGTACAAGACAACGAACTAATAGAATGCGAAGTTACGACATCTATCACAATCAGTGATTTCTAAATTTACTAGATTTGCACTACCTCTCCCCATTATGCTTTAGAGTAAGAAAGCACGCCATACATCTTACAAAGTCTTCCTTTAGTAAAACATGATTGAGACCATCATGTTTTACTTAGATGCAAATGGTAAATAACTCATTTTCCAAAGAAATAAAGTGTTGTTAGTGAACATATATCCATGAATAATGCAGACCATTCAAGTGATTTATGACTCTGGTGGATGATTCGATGTATTGAATCAGTTATTATTAGAGCGCTGCTCGGTCGAACTCGCAAGCGTTGCTATCTCAAGCTTGTTTGTCAATGTGAGTGACCAAAACTATAAGTCTTGATTTCTAGTCTACTTATAGTGATGTCTCGGACTAGGATAGATTGTGTAGTTGAGCACTATACTTCACGGCGTTCATCTATTGAAGACGAAGAACTACTAAGGAGAGCTTGTGGAACTTCATCAACAAAAGGTATGTGGAGACTAAAACTCATCTTTCACTTCGAAAGTCTATTGTTACTCTATCTCCTATATTGAGAAAATATTCGTATTACTATATAGTATTCGATTATACACATTTGAGATTTCGAGCTGAGTTTAACTCGCTTACATATTTCTCGAAATATGTGTTGGTAAGCTTTCGCTTCAACCAAGTTCATATTATATTCTTGACGAAAGTCAAAAGATGATCATATGAAAATCGCCGAGTAACATCTTACATGGTTTGTGTGATACAATCATTTGGTGTAGACTTTGAATGTTTCGTTATGATTATTTCAATAACTTGAAAATTACTTTGATGCTAATAGTGTGTGAAAACGGCTATTCTCATCCTCTAAGAAAGTTTCAATGATTGAAATAGAGTTTAGAACTATTGGATTTTGAACATAGTATGCATTCTTGCATGTATGTGATCCATAACCGGAACTATTGTATGCATACCCGTATGTGTACTTGTAGTTGTGGAATTCCGGGTACCAAGTACACATACCGGTACGCGTACTTGCATGAGTTATAGATCTGGGAATTTCTACTGGGTTTTGGAAGTGTACTAAGGTATGCGTATCCATTTGCATACTGGCGAACCCAAACTCAGATCGGCTACTTAGGTATGCGTACCTGTATGCATACTTGAGTGGTTAAAGTTCTAAAATCGGTTGTCTCATGAACTAATACGTTTTATATATTAAGGAATGCATTCATTGCAAACCATGGATATAATGTTCATGAATTGATTCGAGCGAATCAAACCGATTTTGCTTCAATTGTGTTCTTGTATACTTCTATGAGAATATAGCAATTGAACAACTCTTTAACTAGTTTCATTTGAGTCATTTGAACTAGTTGTGGTTAAGATGAATAAGGTTGATATGAGAGTGTTCATATAGCTAACCTCGGTTAACTACTGTTGATCCAACATGGTGTACACTTTAGGTACGGTTACTCAAACCTAAATGAGGGTACATTTCATTTGTGTATAACAAGCTAAGTTCGATCTAACAGTTGAAAGGTATTAGTTTGTATCTAATCAGGTTTTCATCTAACTGTGAATATTGAATTCTTTATTACCAAGGTAACTTAGATTGTAAACCCTGATTTGAAAACTATATAAAGGAGAACTCTAGGAAATGGGAAACCTAATCCCCACACCTCATGTGTAATACTAGTTGCGACTAGAGTCGATTCTCCTTTAACCTTAGGTTTTTCACGAAACCCTATAGGTTAACGACTTAAAGACTTCATTGGGATTGTTAAGCCAGACCCAACTATTTTCTCTGTAGTTGCGTGTTCTGATCTTGCCCTATTCTATCGTATTGAGTACTATCTTCTCTAAGTTTTGATCGAGATTGATTCAATGATATACAAGATAAAAAATAGTCACAAACATCTTCGTCTCATCGTTTGTGATTCCACAGTATCTTGTTTCGCTTCCGTACTGTTAGAGCATATCTCGGTTGAACCCACCAAGCGTTGGTATGTCAAGTTTGTTTGTCATATTTTAGTGAATCAAAACTCATTTAAAGAGTCGCTTGATTATTTACTAGAGTCAACTTCGTATAGGTTAGCTAGAAAGTTACTAGGATATGAGATTTACAAGTATTACGTGAAGACTTGAAGAATGTGAAGAAGTAAAGAGCTACAACGACGACATCATCCTTCCACTTGATGTTAGTAATATTTGACTTGAACTGTTTCATTCCTAACATATCTTTCAAGTCGTGCATATTGAAAACATAACTGCGAAGCTGTGAATGATTATACTCTAGTTAGACATAGTATTAAGGAATTACAATACGAAGTATAACGTCTATCTTTTGAACTTCGTATATAAGACATCAACATAATCGTATGAACGCTATTGTGATTATGTATGTGTATGGGTGAAGATTTCGTCCTATGAAACAATGTTTTATATTCGTTTAAAGGAAGTATATTCATAAAATTGTTTTGTGAATCGAAAGGGAAATCGCTAGGCTTATTGGTATTGTTTTTCATTGCAAATCTTTGGATTACCAATATGTGTGTTTAGTATAACCGCTCATAACTTGTTTATGTATCTTGGTAAAACTATTCACAATGCCTGACTTTTGTATTGGTATGACTTTTATTAGTGAAACCGATCTTAAGTAATCACCTGAGATGGTATGATCGATTTATTGTAATTGGTATGACCAACTCTAGACATTGGGGAACCGATCCTAGTAAGAGGTGCAATCGATCACAAAAGGGAATCGATCCTTGTAAGAGGTACAACAAGTTTTTAGTAATTGGGGAACCGATCCTATGACTTGTGCAACTAAATACAAGTTTATACCATAAATATGTGGTAACCGATCCTAGTATCTAGTCAACCAACTTTTGGTAACTAGCGTGACTAATCTTAGTACCCACATGGAGGTAGAACCGAAACTTGTTTTGGTAGAACCGTTGAACCCATGATTAGTGATTTGATAGGATAATCAATCACATAGTTCTTGGAAGTCAGATGAACCAATTCTAAACTTGTTTGGAAGTGTGGCAAATCGGTTCCAAGATTGTAAATATGAAAAAGGATTTACAAAGGAAAGATGTCGACATACTTTGAACATGTGTAGTAACTCTTATCTTTTATTGTTCAAAGATATTCCTTAATAGATAAAGGAGAATCCCGGATCGAAATAAATTGGGAATCTTTTAATTAAGGTTTTTAGTTTTTATATGCTTTTAATTTCCATCAATTAAATGCCTATCTTTAGAAAATAAAAATTAGTAATGTGCATTTACTAATTGGAGATTTTCTACTGAGATTTAGGTTAATATTTGGACAGTGCATTTCCAGGAATTATGAAAACCGATTTGGACTTTATTGCATATCTTTGAGAATATTCGGTTTTGAAATTCCTTGGTGTCCAAACTTCCTTGGTCTATAAATATTGAAGTTTGCATTTCAAGCAAACTAATCCTCAGAGCCAGCAAAACTACCTAGTTGTGTTGTTACTGGTGGAGCCGTCTATTCGGAGAGGAAAATACCCTAATTAGGCGAAATCTCTTACGACCGCTCGTTTTAAAGATTTCTTTGGGATTGGGAAGCTCTACGAGTACCGTTGGTGGGAAACTAGATAATTGCAGTTTATTATTAGTTTTCGATTGATTTGATTGACTAACGGTTGTTGAACTTTGATTGCACCTAGTTTGTTTATGCTTGAGAATCTTCTCTTCTGATATAAGATTCACTTAAACTAGATCGAAGTATCGTCGGGGATCTTTATAACTGTTTGTAGATCTAAAGATGTCTTGTGATAATCCATTGTTAACAGACTCCGTTATGTGTGTGATTGATCACAAGAGATTCAAGTTGTTTGTGTGCAGGTGTTTATTGAAGATCTAAGAAGATTTGAAGACAAAGAAGATTTTTTATTTGAGTTCATAATCTTTGGTGTGCACAAAACTTGATCGGCTGGGGATCCAACTATAATCGGTTTATCTTTGTGATAACCTTGATTGAATAGTTGAGTAGATCGGTGTCATGTACCCAAGACTATGGACCGAGTCATTTAACTAAGTCGAGTACTTCGACTCACCGGGTTAGCTAAGTTAGTCACGTGTGGGCAGTGGTGTGTGATATTTTTATTTCCTCGAGTACCGTTTTCTGTTCTTCTTTTTCACTGATGTAATGAGGGTCATTGATGTCCATCTTCTTCTTCTCAGATTGGTGGTTAAATACCCAATCATTGTAAGACCCTAATTTTCATCAATGAAAAACTATTTTGCTTTCAATTTTTGAAGGTTAGGCTCTGCTTGCAGAGATAAAGCAGCTTGCTGCTATTTATCCTTGATCAAATCCTTGCAGTTGTACGTCAGTACACTACAATTGGTATCAGACTCCTTTCCTGGAACCTATCGCCATGACAAATCGATAAAAAAATTCAAGAACTCACTATTTCTGTTGCTGATAACACCACTTCCATTAACGAAATCAAAACTGAACTCACTTCCCTGAAGACTTCAGTCGCTGATATTAGTTCCCAATTGAAATTTCTTATTCAGTTATCGCAGAACAATCATCAATCAACAGATCCCAATTTCTCTGGTGAATCTCAGACCGAACCTGATAATTCTATAAATGATCTTCGTCAAATCATCAAGACCTTAACTCCTCACAACAACATTAAGTTCTCTCGTACACCCAAAATTGATTTTCTGAGATTTAATGGTTCCAACCCTCGAGGTTGGGTTCTTAAGTATGAACGATATTTTGCATTTCACAAATTTCTTGATGAGGATCGTGTCGATATGGCCGCCATACACTTTGACTCTCAGATAGATCCCTGGTTTAACTACCAACAAGGTAAGGAATCTATTCAGTGGGATACTTTTGTTAGAGATTTATGCATTCGTTTTGAGGATATTGCACATGATGATTATGTGGGTAGTTTTAACAAATTAGTTCAAACTACAACTATAGAGGATTACTATGATAAATGGGAGCATCACAAAGGTTTCATGGTTGCTAACAATCATTCTTTACTAGAAAGCTTTTACACCCTCAGTTTCATTAGTGTTTTGAAAGATGATATACGCAATACTGTTAAGATGTTCAAACCTAAAACTACTTCTGAGGATTTTTTCTTAGCAAGGATGCAACAGGCTTCAATGCACCATCAGCCAAGGCCTATGAAATCATTCTCTAGACCTTTTACACCCACACCATTATCTGTTGGCCATCCACCTTCATCTATAAACCCACTTTTTTCTTCTACCTCATCTTACACTAGACCACAGAATTCATCTACTACTCCCATTGTGACACACCCTACCACCCCGACAAAAACTTCTCCAGACAATTTCCTTCCACCAATTAAAAGAGTTACTCATGCTCAGATGCAGGTGAAAAGATAAAGGGTTATGTTACAATTTTGATGAGTTTTATAGGCAGGGCCATAAGTGCCAAACTCAACAACTTTTTATGTTAATTTCTGATAAAGAAGAAGAAGAACTAGATCAACTGAGCACTGATGACTCCACTGTTGCTTCTCCTTCCACCATTGATTCCCTTATTGAGATATCTATGCATGCCTTAACAGGGAATGTTGTTCATGATACCATCAGAATTACAGGTCACTTACATAAACACCCCATCATGGTCCTAGTTGACACTGGCAGTACACACAGCTTCATTGATTCTTCACTTGTGGCTAAACTAGGCATTCATGCTTCCCCAACAGGTTCAATGTTAGTTAATGTAGCAAATGGAGACAGTATAATGAACAAAGGCATATGTCAAGACCTACATTGGGATCTACATGGCTATGAATTTTCTTCTAACTTAAGGGTCTTACCATTAGGGGGTTTTGATATGGTATTGGGAGCAGATTGGTTACAGCAATTGGGAGACATCACCTTCAATTTTGCTCTACTGAAGATTTCTTTTATGCATCATGGTAGCTGCATCACACTACAGGGCAGTCCTTCTAAACCTTCTCTTAACATTATTTCTGGCTCTTCCTTGAGGAAATTTATCAAAAGTAACACACCAACATTAATTGGTCAGTTTTTTGCTATTTCTACTACACCTTCTACTCTCATACCTACTCCAGTACAAGAGGTTTTGGATTCCTTTTCTGACATTTTTGCAGCACCTTCTGCACTTCCTCCACCCAGAAATTTGGACCATAAAATTACTCTTCAACCAGATTCTAGACCCACTTCACAGAGACCCTATAAATGCCCTTACATCCATAAATCTGTAGTGGAACAAATGGTTCAAGAGATGCTTTCTGCAGGCCTTATTCAACATAGTAATAGCCCTTTTGCTTCTCCTATTCTACTTGTGAAGAAGAAAGATGGTACATGGAGGTTCTGCATTGATTACAGGAAGCTCAATGAGTTGACTATTAAAGATAAATTTCCCATTCCTTAATTGATGAGTTGCTGGATGAGCTAAAGGGAGCTGTTATCTTCACCAAAATTGACTTAAGATCTGGCTACCACCAAATAAGGGTCTTTGGTCCTGATATATTCAAAACAGCTTTTAGAACTCACCATGGCCATTATGAGTTCATAGTCATGCCCTTTGGCCTTACAAATGCTCCTGCTACATTTCAAGCCTTAATGAATGACATATTTCAACCATTTCTCAGGACATTTGTTTTGGTATTTTTTGATGATATATTGGTTTACAACTCTTCTTTGGAGGAACATGTTATGCACCTACAATAGATATTTACACTCCTCAGACAACATTCCTTATATGCTAAGCTATCTAAATGTGTCTTTGCTCAGCCTCAGCTAGAATATTTGGGACATCTCATTTCTGCAGATGGAGTAGCTGCTGACCCTGAAAAGATATCTGCTATGCAAACTTGGCCACTCCCTACAAACTTGAGACAATTGAGAGGATTCTTGGGACTCACAGGTTATTATAGAAGATTTATCAAAGGCTATGGTACCATTTCTAAACCCCTCACTGATATGCTTAAGAAATATGCATTTCATTGGTCTCCTTCAGCTTATGAATCTTTCAAGGCACTCAAAACTGCAATGACAATGGCTCCAGTATTAGCACTACTTGACTTTACAAAGCAGTTCATACTAGAAACTGATGCTTGTGACAGAGGAGTGGGTGCAGGACTCATGCAAGAAGGTAGGCCACTTTATTTTTTCAGTAAAGCTTTGGGTCCTAAAGCTTTAGCATTATCAACCTATGAAAGAGAATTTTTAGCAATAGTCATGGTAGTACAAAAATGGAGATATTACATTTCTCATAGTAAATTCATTATCAACACTGACCACCAAAGCGTACAATATCTAATGGACCAAAGGCTTTCTAATACCTTACAACAAAAGTGGCTAGTTAAGTTGATGGGCTTTGATTATGTCATCAAATACAAGAAGGGTCGAGACAATATGGTTGCTGATGCACTGTCCAGGCTACCAACAATCTCTGCAAACTGCAATGCAATATCCTTGAGCACTCCTCAGTGGGCACAAGATATCATATCCAGTTATGAAGATGATTTTGTGGCTCAACAGCAAATTGCATCACTCCTTGTCTCTCCATATCAGTCCAAGTTTTTCTATACAAAAGGCATACTGAGATTCAAGGGCAGACTATACATTGGTTCAGGTAATGAAGTCAGACAATCCATTCTTCAGTCTTTACATTCTTCTGCTATTGGAGGCAACTCATGCATGCTAGGTACTTACCATAGAGCAAAATCTCATTTCTTCTGGCCAAAAATGAAACATGATATCATGTAATTTGTGGCTACTTGTGAGGTGTGTCAATACAACAAGGGCACTACTTCTTTCCCTAGTGGACTTTTACATCCTCTACCAATACCAGAAAAAGATTGACAGGATATCTCCATGGATTTCATTGAGGGACTTCCCCTGTCCAATAAGAAGAGTGTCATCTTAGTCATTGTTGATAGACTTACAAAATATAACCACTTCATTCCACTGAGTCACCCCTTCACAGCTATGTCAGTTGCCAAAGAATTTTTCAACAACATCTTCAAGCTATATGGCTTACCAAGCTCCAGAGTTAGTGACAGAGACAAGATTTTTGTCAGTCATTTTTGGCAGGCTTTATTCAAGTCCTTAGGCACCACTCTCAAGCTCTTCACTGCTTACCATCCACAAACAGATGGCCAGACTGAGAGAACCAATGCCTGTGTGGAACAGTATCTCGGATGTATGACCATCTCTAAACCCAAGCAATGGACACAGTGGTTAGCTCTTGTAGAATGGTGGTTCAACACAAACTACCACTCTAGACTGAAGATTTCACCCTTTCAGGCTTTGTATGGTTATCAACCTCCTCATCTCATCTTTCCCATTAGGGCTACAACTTTAGTTGTCTCTGTAGAGAGTTACTTGAAAGAGAGAGATACTATGTTACATCTCCTAAAAGAAGATTTAGCAAAGGCACAAGATATAATGAAGTTTTTTTTGAAGATAAGAAGCGTTTGGATAGAGAATTTGCAGTGGGAGACATGGTTTTTCTTAAACTTCAACCATATCGCCAATCCTCAGTTGCCATCAGAAAGAATTTCAAGTTCTCTGCCAAACACTTTGTCCCCTTTGCAGTACTGAAACGAGTTGGAGCAGTGGCTTACAAACTGCAATTGCCAGTAGGGTCTCGGATCCACCCCGTCTTCCATGTGTCTCAACTTAAGAAATAAATTGGGCTCAAGGCTTCTACACTTCCATTCCTTCCAGTGGTAGATGATAATGGTCATTTTTTTGTCGAACCAGTAGCTGTGTTGGCCACTCGTAACACTCTCAGAGGTAACCAATCTGTTCCTCAAATACTCATTCACTAATCTAACTCTACCGCAGACGATGCTACCTGGGAAGACACATCCCACATACAAGCTCAGTTTCCAGACTTTATCCTTGAGGACAAGGATCTTTAAAGGGGGAGACATTGTCATGTACCCAAGACTATGGACCGAGTCACTTAACTGAGTTGAGTACTTCGACTCACCGGGTTAGCTAAGTTAGTCATGTGTGGGCAGTGGTGTGTGAGATTTTTATTTCCTCGAGTACCGTTTTCTGTTCTTCTTTTTCACTGATATAATGAGGGCCGTTGATGTCCTTCTTCTTCTCAGATTGGTGGTTAAATACCCAATCATTGTAAGACCCTAATTTTCATCAATGAAAAACTATTTTTCTTTTAATTTTTGAAGGTTAGGCTCTGCTTACAGAGAGAAAGCAGCTTGCTGCTAGTTATCCTTGATCAAATCCTTGTAGTTGTACGTCAGTACACTACAATCGGCATCAATACAATTCTTTGTGATTCAAAGTATTGATTGCAAAATCTAAACAATTACTTTGGGTTGTTGAAAGATAGATCTAAGAACCTTACAAAGGAGTTTATTGGGATAAACGGAAGAGCCTTTTTTCAAACTTATATCACTTTGTTTAAAAAGAGTTGTTACTGAACAGATTTGTTGTTCCTTTACTGTTTGGAATACGAACCAAAGGAATTGTTCCAAGTGCGTGACTTATTACAGGTTGGAGGAACAGGGATACTAAGGAATCTAGGTGAACTATAGGTTTAGTTGCTTGGTCTCAACTATACGAAGTTGGTTTAGATTTTGTATAGCGGCTTAATTCTGACAGTATTCAATTCTGGACTAGGTTCCGGGGTTTTTCTGCATTTGCGGTTTCCTCATTAATAAAATCTTGTTGTGTCTTTTACTTTTCTATTTCCGCAATTATAATTGTTTTCTTATAATTATAAGTAAAATACAAAAATGTTAATTCCTATTTACTTGATAACAATCCTATTATGTTTGGTTAAGTCCGAACCTATTATCAAGTAAACATACTTCGTTGTTATATTGTCTCGGTCTTGTATCCATATTCAATCACGCAAGTTATCTTGTTGTCGTATTGTCTCGATCTCGTATCCATAGACGATCACATGAAGTGTGAACCGATTAGTTGTATTGTCTCGACCCAGTCCATAGACAATCACTTTCGGAGAAAGGACTTATAGGTGGAAAAGTTTTAGATTGAGGTATATTTGGGTACCCTCGTCTTTTCAATTGGTATCAGAGCAAGAAAACACGAAAACATCTAACAATCTGTGTTTGGTGCGATCCATCCTATAAGAAATTGAATCTAATGGATGATTCAGTTAACGTAGATCAAGAAGATGATATACTTCAGAAAGGCAGTTTGGTTTCAAAACCTGATAAACAGCTCTGCATTGTTAGTTCACTAGTTGAACACAACTCAGAAAATACTAACCATGATGTGTTAATAAGAAACCAAATACTTGTGAAAAACAAGTTAGATTCACATGACAGTGATGAGATTAATTTTTTCATAAAACTTGCTGAAAAATACAATCTAAAAGATAATTTATATTATCCTTCTGTCGAGAAGCTTATTAGAGAATCTCTGAAAACTATGATTCATGAAGAAGCTGAATCTAAGGAACATAACTTTGTCTGAAACAAAAATGTTATATTAGTTAAAATAAGGATATGTGATTCTAATCTCCAGAATCTCTTAACTAATATACAACATCGTGATTCTAATAGTCTAATCACTTACAAGAATCAAAATAGATGTGTATCAATAGGAAATCCTATGACTAATATCCGGTCAAGACCATCTGTCATACATTATGACAATGACTATCTCTTAGACAGAGGAAAAGATCAACACAAGTGCACAAAAACTAATGATTTCAGATCATATTGTTTTGTTATTGATCAACTATCTAAAACATAGTCTAGGAAACAATCTCATCAAATGATGTTGTCATATTCCAAGAAATTCCTGGGTCAATATAAGAGTTCTGATTATTTCACGACTCAAAAGAATTCATGTCACGCGTATGATACTGTTCATCAAACTGATAATTCTGTTAAATCAGATCACTTCAGCTGCGACATATTAAAAGAAGTTTATTCTTGGAATAATCCCAAAAGGGAAGATGTTCGAAAATATCAAGATGGATCATGTTCCACAAAATTTGAGCTATCACAAGCTCACTCCAACCACTGATGTTGGTGATCATAATTTCCCTAGATGTGCTCAATTCAAATAAATGGGAAGTTCTTATAAAGAGCACAAGAACATGAAGAAGGTCAAATGCTATACAATATACCAGTATCCTGAATATCTAAAGAATTTTTCTAGATTTGGAATACTTCTTCTATTTTTAGAAACTTACTTTCGATATTGGAGAATTCATGACAAAATTGAACAAGATAATATGAAACCCTCTTAATCGCATCGATTTGGAAAATCTCTTAATGTTATTTTCGTAAGTATAATTTTATCAAATAAAAATACCTTGTTTAGTGTTAGAGAACTGCTCGATCAAACTCGAAAGCGTTGCTATCTCAAGCTTGTTGTCAAGTTTAATTGCCAAAACTATAAATCTTGATTTCTAGTCTACTTATAGCTAAGTCTCGGACTAGGATAGAAAGTGTAGTTGAGCTCTAGACTCCACGACGTTTATCATACAAAGACGAAGAACTACTCAAGGAAATGGTAGAACTTCATCGACTAAAAGGTATGTGGAGACTTGAACTTATCTATATCTTAAAAAGTCTATCCACTCTATCTCCTATCTTGAGACAAAAGTCGTATTGCTATATAGACTTCGATTATACACATTTGCTATTTCAAACCGAGTTTATCTCGCTCTCGAAATATGTGTTGGTAAGCTTTCGCTTTGGCCAAGTTCATCTTTACAAGTGCCGAAAGTCATGTTGATTATTTCAATATCTTGAAAATTGCTTTGATGAAAAATAGTGTGTGAATAACCTCTATTTAACATCCTCTAAGAATGTTTCAATGATCGAAATAAAGAGTTTAGAACATGTAACCATCTTTGGATATAAGAGTTTAATACAGTGTGTGTTCAATCTGGACTAGGTCCCGGGGTTTTTCTGCATTTGCGGTTTCCTCGTTAACAAAACTTCTAGTGTCTGTGTAATTTCTTTTCCGCATTATATTTTGTTATATAATTGAAATATCACAGGTTGTGCGTTGAATCAATCAATTGGGAAATCCGACCTTTGGTTGTTGATTGAAATTGATTGATACTTGAACATTGGTCTTTGGTACCGTTCAAGTTAATTTCTCTTGTATTCAATTAGACTCGCAGATTTCTATTTGCTTGAGTAAGGATTGAATCGAGAAATTTATATATAACTATTTGATATACTTTTATTAAGATTGAGTCTGACTGTCTAGTAGATTCTCTTAAAAGTATCTTGGAGTTAGTCCATACAGATTGCTAGTCCACCAGTCTTCGATGGCTCAAATTACTTATGGTGGAAAATTGCTATGCGTGCCTTTCTTCAAGCACGTGATTTTCAATCATTGGTTTATGTAGTTAATGGCTATGATTCTCCCGTTATGGCAGTAAGAGATGCAACCGTACTGAAAGATATTGGTGCATATGACGCTGCTGAGTTACTTGTTGCAAAGCAAAATTCTGACGGTTTGAATGCCATCATACATGCCATTACCCCAGATCTTCAGCACCATGTGACTACGTGCACTCGGTCTAAAGATGCTTGGGATATCTTAGAAACCGTATTTGAATGGAATACCAGTGAAAAGGAAGCCACGCTTCAAAACCTAAATTCCGATTGGGAAAACCTTCGTATGGAAGATGAAGATTCATTTGATGAGTTTAATCACAAAGTGTCTAAAATTGTTAATGCATCTTTTGCATTGGGTAAGACTATTCCTGAAAAAGACATTGTGATAAAAATTATCAGATCGCTGCCATCTAGATACGATTCTAAGAAGCATGCCATCGTTGAAGGAAATAACCTTGATACTCTTTCCAGAAACACTCTGGTTGGGATGTTAAAGATCTTTGATCATGAGCATACATCCAAATCTGGGAAGGATGTTGCTTTTAAAGCACAGAAGAACACTAAATTACTTGAAAAAAGTAAAAGTGTTTGCATCTCTGAAGATGATCTTTCTGAGACTGATTCATCAGATGAAGATCTTGACAAGTCAGTCTCATTGATCACAAGACAGTTTAGAGATATACCATTAAAGAGAAGTAAACGGTTCTTCAGAGACAAACCCAGATCGTCAGTTATACCTCACAATCGCATTCCTCCTAAAAATAAGGATGCTGAAAGGCTGATGACGAGGATATGCCATAGTGCTTTAAGTGTAAAGGTTTTGGTCATTGTGCAAATGAGTGTCAAAATCGAAAGAAATACACTGGAAACAAAGGTCTTGCTGCAACTCTTGATGAAATGTATGACAACTATGATTTTAATGAAGACGAAAAGTCAAGTGTTGCACTTCTTAGTGAAAATATTGATTTTGATAATTGTAGCGATACATACATCAATATTGATATTCTTTAAGAAGAAAACTCAACCGATCTGGAAAAAAAAATTGATCTTTCCGTTGGAAACTCTTTGTCTAATTTTTCAGGTTCTACCCTGTGTCTAGCAGCTTGCACATCTCAGATACCTGAATCATATTCCAGGTTGACATGCTCATATTGTTTGCTAAATGGTCATGAGCTATCAAAGTGTTACAAGTACAAACACAAATTAAGACATGTCAACAAACTTCAACGAAGAGCAAATCGATTAGCAAACAAGCTCAACCTTGTTCAAAAGACCGCAGAGGTATGTAAGATTTTATCTTCGTCAAAGAAGTTAGTTTCCAAGGATAAGACAAGACCATTGGAAAGAAGGTTATGGTCTAAAAACTATGAGAAACAGGGTTTTATGAATTCCAATCAAAAGGGATATGATGGACAGATTATTGTTCATCCCAGCGCAACTTAAATTGTGTTGGTTAGTGCATCTTGTCTCATGTGCCTGATTAAAAGAGACAAGATGTTGCACACCTCAGGCTTTAAGAAAAGAAAACTCTTTAGTTGTTTTTTGTCTTTCTTTTATTTTTGCTCTTAGAGCATTGTAAAGTCTGGAATTCATGTCGCCTTTCATATCTAATTGATATTGGAAAGGACTTTCCTGTTGATAAATAAAAGAGGGTTAAAAATGATAATTCTTCCTTTTATAGGGTAAGAGTTGTGCGTACGTTAATCCTTTTAAGTGTGTAAAGGTTTCGTAACCCTACATTCCTTTTTCCTTCCCTGAAACTCTTTTTATCCTAAGACTGCTTGTTGAGACTCAAGTTATGATTTCCTCTCATATGGATACTCCAAGCATCATGTCTTCCGATGGAAAAGATGTTAATATGATTGTTAAGCCATCAATCACGAAGGAAAAAGAGAGATCTCCGTTACCTCCAACCTTGAAAAGAAAAAGAAGGAATGTGAGGAAGCCAAGGGTTGTTCCTTCAAATTATCAGAAGTTTTCTGATGTTCTTGAAGAGTTGAAGGAGATAAGAAAGGAGATCCAGCAAATAAAGGATTGTGTTTTGAGAATTCTAGAGATTCAGAAGGCCCTGGTTCGACATCTTCAACCTAGAAGATTTGTTGGAATTGGCTCCTTTCTTCACGAACCATATGTTCCTATGGCTGTTGAGGACAAGGAGTTCAGGGACGATAAATAATTTTTCAGAAGTCTCAATGTCTAGGAAAGCTTCTTATGAGAATTTTATTCTTGTGTTTTTAAGAAGAATAACTAGAGTTTGGAATAGCCATTATTGTGACTACACATAGCTATGTCCAAAGTTTTCATCTTCAATGTTTTTAGATTTATTTATTTAAACTCTAAAGTTGGTTTAGAAGATGATTTTGCAGTATTAACCTTTATGGTTTTATATATTGCAATTTGTTATGGGATATGTGAGTTTGCGTCCCTGAACTATGATTGTCCCTTACGTTGTCAAAAGTTTAGTCTTTCGTACGTCGATATGCAAGTATTGATAAAAGAATGAATGAACTTTTGACACAAACAAAAGTTACGCCTTTTATGTCATTATGCAAATATTGATGGAAGAAAGGATGAGCTTTTGTTTACAAATATTAAGTCTATTGTATGTCATTGTGCAAATAGTGATGGAAGATAGAATGAATCTTTGTCTATTCCGCAGTATTGATCTTCCCTGATCCATATCTTTTATGTATATACTGTGTGGCTGCGTAAGTTCTCTTATGTTGAGCATTTCCAATTGGATTAATCATGGGATCTCTTGTGGTAAATTTAGTTGAGTATTCCGGTTGAATTAATCATGGGTTCACTTGTGGTTAATTCAATTGAGTATTTTGGATATAATTTCATATTCTTATATGATTTGTTGTTGTCCAAAGAAATCCTTCTTTTCTTGTGAAAGTAAGGTCGCTCTTGTTGTTCTTTCGGGAATGACATTATATGGGGGAGAGTTCTTATTTGAACTTGAGCTTTATTACCGAATCTTTGTGGGGAGTGTGGCTGTGGAATATTATAGGGGTTATCTTGTATCTTTATAAACTCCTTGATGAATGCATTTAGTTTCGGCTACATGATTACATCTAAAAAGTTGATATGTGCTGTCTTTTGGTCATGAAATTTCTCTATGGAAATTTCACTAGGATCCCACTAGTTTTCATACCTTTGCCAATTTTATTGACAAAAAGGGGGAGAATTAATGTGTAGTTCACACTATAAATACATATGGTTTTCGGATCATTATGTAAGGGGGAGTGGTTTCCATGTGAGATGGAGTATTCACTAAGGGGGAGTGATACATATCACCATAGTATTGTCGATAAAGTTGTGATACAATTGAACTTTGATGCTGTGTAATAATACTATGACACTGTGTAACAATGATTGAGAGCTATTGTTTTCTCATTGTTATAGCTACGGATCTTCAACAACGATGATGCTGAATTGAATACCTTTAGAATTATTAGAGTACTTGGAAATGACGAAGATTTCGAGTAATGTTGAAGAACCAAGGAGATCATGCATGTGGAAGAGAAGCTACAAAGTTTATTTTTTGTATTCCATATGTATTGATAGTTTTGTCACTAAAATTGACAAAGGGGGAGATTGTTAGAGAACTGCTCGGTCGAACTCGCATACGTTGCTATCTCAAGCTTATGCTCAAGTTTAGTTGCCAAAACTATAAGTCTTGATTTCTAGTCTACTTATAGATAAGTCTCGGACTAGGATAGAAAGTGTAGTTAAGCTCTAGACTCCACGGCATTCATCATACAAAGAAGAAGAACTACTCAAGGAATTGGTGGAACTTCATCGACTATAAGGTATGTGGAGACTTGAACTTATCTATCACTCAAAAAGTCTGTCTACTCTATCTCCTATCTTGAGACAAAAGTCGTATTGCTATATAGACTTCGATTATACACATTTGCTATTTCAAGCCGAGTTTATCTCGCTCTCGAAATATGTGTTGGTAAGCTTTCGCTTTGGCCAAGTTCATCTTTACAAGTGACGAAAGTTAGTATGTACCTATGATCAGTGTGAGATTGATTGGGGTTCAACTACAGTCCAGACCGAA
This sequence comes from Papaver atlanticum, assembly GCA_023531105.1. Classification (NCBI taxonomy): domain Eukaryota; kingdom Viridiplantae; phylum Streptophyta; class Magnoliopsida; order Ranunculales; family Papaveraceae; genus Papaver; species Papaver atlanticum. Next base: position 3,350,790 of record JAJJMB010010581.1, read on the forward strand.
GTTAGTTTGTAGTAGGCTAGTATCTGTAGCGTCTTAATACAGTGTGTGTTCAATCTGGACTAGGTCCCAGGGTTTTTCTGCATTTGCGGTTTCCTGGTTAACAAAACTTCTGGTGTCTGTGTTATTTCTTTTCCGCATTATATTTTGTTATATAATTGAAATATCACAGGTTGTGCGTTGAATCAATCAATTGGGAAATCCGACCTTTGGTTGTTGATTAAAATTGATTGATACTTGAACATTGGTCTTTGGTACCGTTCAAGTTAATTTCTCTTGTATTCAATTAGACTCGCAGATTTCTATTTGCTTGAGTAAGGATTGAATCGAGAAATTGAGATATTACTCTTTGATATACTTTTATTAAGATTGAGTCTTACTGTCTAGTTGATTCTCTTAAAAGTATCTTGGAGTTAGTCCATATAGATTGCTAGGCGAATTATTGGGTGAGGTTGTTGTACCCCCACTTTTTCATTATGGTCTCCGATGATGAAGATGATGATTAGTTTTTCGTGCTTTATCAGTTTTTGGTTTTAGAGCTTGTCGATTTCTTTTTGTCTAGGAAACTTCTTATGAGAATTTATTCTTATGTTTTAAGAAGGATAACTAGAGTTTGGAATAACCATTATTGTGAGTAAACATAGCTATTTCCAATGATTTTATCTTGCAATGTTTTTAAATTTATTTATTTAAATTCTAAAGTTTATTTGGAAGATGATTTTGCAATATTAATCTTTATGGTTTTATATATTGCAACTTGTTATGAGATATGTGTGTTTGCGTCCGTGAACTTGGATTGTCCCATACGTGGTCAAAAGTTAAGTCTTTCATATATCGGTATGCAAGTCTTGATAAAAGATTGAATGAACTTTTGACAAACAAAAGTTAAGCCTATTATGTCATTATGCAAATATTGATGGAAGATAGGATGAACTTTTCTTTACAAAGATTAAGTCTATTATATGTCATTGTGCAAATAGTGATGAAAAATAGAATGAATCTTTGTTTATTCCGCAGTATTGATCTTCCCTGATCCATATTTTTATGTAAATACTGTGCGTCTCCGAAAGTTCTCTTATGTGAGCATTTCCGATTAAATTAATCATGGGTTCTCTTGTGGTTAATTTAATTGAGATTTTTTGATACAAATTCATATTCTTATGTGATTTGTTAATGTCCAAAGAAATCCTTCTTTTCTTGTGAAAGTAAGGCCGCTCTTGTTGTTCTTTCGGGAATGACATTATATAGGGGAGAGTTCTTAATTAAACTTGTGCTTAATTGCCAAATCTTTGTGGGGAGTGCGGCTGTGAAATATTATAGGGGTTATCTTGTATCTTTATAAAATCCTTGACGAATGCATTTAGTTTCGGCTATGTGATTGCATCTAAAAAAGTTGATATGTGCTTTTCTTTTGGTCATGAAGTATCTCTATGGAAATTTCATTAGGATCCCACTAATTTTCATACCTTTGCCAATTTTATTGACAAAAAGGGGGAGAATTAATGTGTTGTTGACACTACAAATACATATGGTTTTCAGATCATTATGTAAGGGGGAGTGGATTTCATGTGAGATGAAGTATTGACTAAGGGGGAGTGATACATATCACCATAGTATTGTTGTCGAAGTTGTGATACAATTGAACTTTGATGCTGTGTAATAATACTATGACACTGTATAACAATGATTGAGAGCTATTGTTTTCTCACTGTCATAGCTACGGATCTTCAACAACGATGATGCTGAATTGAATACCTTTAGAATCATTGGAGTACTGGGAAGTGACGAAGATTTCGAGTAATGTTGAAGAACCAAGGAGATCAAGCATTTGGATGAGAAGCTACAAAGTTTATTTATTTTGTATTCTATATGTATTGATAGTTTTGTCACTAAAATTCACAAAGGGGGAGATTGTTAGAGCACTGCTCGGTCGAACTCGCAAGCGTTGCTATCTCAAGCTTGTTTGTCAAGTTTAGTTGCCAAAAGTATAAGTCTTGATTTCTAGTATACTTATAGCTAAGTCTCGGATTATGATAGTAAGTGTAGTTGAGCCTTAGACTCCATGGCGTTCATCGATTGAAGACGAAGAACTACTCAAGGGAATTTATGGAACTTCATCAACAAAAGGTATGTGGAGAGTTGAACTTATCTATCACTCAAAAGTCTATCTATTCTATCTCCTATTTTGAGACAAAAGTCATATTGCTATATAGACTTCAATTATACACATTTGTTATTTCGAGCCGAGTTTATCTCGCTTATCTATTTCTCAAAATATGTGTTGGTAAGCTTTCGCTTTATCCAATTTCATTTTTATTCGTGACGAAAATCATGTTGATTATTTCAATAACTTGAAAATCGCTTTGATGAAAATACTTTGTGAATAACAACTATTTTAACATCCTCCAAGAAAGTTTGAATGATTGAAATGAGAGTTTAGAACAAGTAACCATGTTTGGATATAAACATAGTGTGTTCTCACATTTGTGTAAAAGTCCAATACCGGGAACCCAAAGTATGCGTACCCAGTACGCGTACTGGCGGTTGTTGGAAATCCGGGTGAGTATGCGTACCCGTATGCATACTGGTGGAAAGTTCACGTCCGTGAATTTCTGCTGGAGTTTGAATGAAAAACAAACTCAATACGATTACTTAAGTATGCGTACCCGTTTGCATACTTAGGTAGGTTACTTTCTAAAATCGGTTTGTTCATGAACTAAAACATTTATATAATAAGAAATGCAATCTTTGCAAACAGTGGCTATAGTGTTCAGGAATTGATTCGAGTGAATCAAAACCGATTTTACTTCGATTGTGTCTTGTATACTTCTATAAGATCTAAGCAATTGAACAACTCTTTAACTAGCTCATTTGAGTCATTTGAACTAGTTATGGTGAAGATGAATAAGGTTGATATGAAAGTGCTCATATGGCTAACCATTGGTAAACTATTGTTGAACCAACTAAGTGTACACGTTTAGGTATGGTTACTAAAACCTAAATGAAGTTACATTTCATTTGTGTATAACAAGCTAAGTTTGATCTAACGGTTGAAAGATATTAGCTTGAATCTAATCAGGATTTCATCTAACGGTGAATATTGAATGCTTTGTTACCAAAGTTACTTAGATTTCAAACCCTGATTTGGAGACTACATAAAGGAGAACTCTAGTAACTGGGAAAGTTAATCCCCACACCTCCTGTGTGATACTAGTTGTATAAGATAGAGTTGATTCTCCTTTAACCTTAGGTTTCTACCGAGACCCTATAGGTTAACGACTTAAAGACTTCATTGGGATTGTGAAGCCAGACCCAACTATTTTATCTGTAGCTGCGTGATCAGATCTTGCTGTTTCTATCGTATTGAGTACAATTGTAAAATTGGCTCGAGATTAATTTCTCCGATAGGCAAGAAAGAAAAGTAATCACAAACATCTTCGTCTCATCGTTTGTGATTCCACAATATCTTGTTTCGCTAGTCGATTAAGATTATTGGGAGGTGATTGATAATTCTAGGCTGTTCTTCGGGAATATAAGTCTGGGTTATCGATTGGTTCCTGTTCACCTTGATTTATCAAAAGACGGAACAAAAACTTGTAGGTATTTCTGTGGGAGACAGATTTATCTATTTTTGTAGACTTTTCTGTGTGAGACAGATTTGTTTATTAAAGTCTTCGACTTTTGGTCATTGCAACTCTTAGTTGTGGGTGAGATCAGCTAAGGGAATCAAGTGCGTAATATCCTGCTGGGATCAGAGACGTAAGAAGCACGAGTGTACCTTGAATCAGTGTGAGATTGATTAGGGTTTAACTACATTCCATACCAAAGTTAGCTTTGTAGTAGGCTAGTGTCTGTAGCGGCTTAATACAGTGTGGTATTAAAATCTGGACTAGGTCCCGGGGGTTTTCTGCATTTGCGGTTTCCTCGTTAACAAAACTTCTGGTGTCTGTGTTGTTTTTTTTTCGCATTATATTTTGTTATATAATTGAAATATCACAGGTTGTGCGTTGAATCGATCATGGTAAATCCAACCTTTGGTTGTTGATTGAAATTGATTGATCCTTGAACATTGATCTTTGGTACGGTTCAAGTTATTTCTCTTATATTCAATCAGGCTCGCAAATTCTTATTTGTTTGATTGCGGATTGATTTGAGAAATTGAGATATAACTCTTTGACATACTTTTTATCAAGATTGAGTCTGAATGTCTAGTTGATTCTCTTGAAAGTATAGTTAGTCCATACAGATTGTTAAGAGAAATATTGGGTGTGGTTGTTAGACCCCCGCTTTTTCAAATGAGGTAACACATTCGAGTCCAACTATGTTCTAAGTTATTGTACTCTTTTTCTTTAGTTCAGGGTTTGTCCCTCTGGGTTTTCCTGACGAAGTTTTAACGAGGCAATTAACTTAGACTCATCGGTCTTTGAAGATCGTATTGCATGTGATGAACAACATATAAAGTACGAGACAACATGTGAAGTACTACATGTGAAGAGTTGTACCAAGGTTTTCTCCTACTGGGTTTTTCCTTTTCAAAGTTTTAATGAGACAATTGATTTCAACACAAGTCATCAAGGAGAGGACGACATTTGAAGAACTACATCCGAAGCACTATTTGTGAAACACTGCATATGAAGTTTTATTGAACCGCACAAGGGGGGTGTTAAAGGGACCATGCCCATGGATGTGCGGTCCAAAATGGAAGTCTTTTGGTTTCCCCTTTAGTCTTTTGGTTTTCCCCTCTCCATGTTTATAAAGGATAATCTATACATGTACATATAGAACTCTTATCAATGGAAATCCTTCTCTTTCTCTGCCTCTTCCTTTTTACCTTATTATTTACTGAAACATTAAATAATTATTTATTTATTTACTTTAATAATATTGTAAAAATATACTCTCTCCGTTTCTAAAAAGAGATACTTTTCCTATTTGCACAATTTTTATGGCAAGCATGTGAGAGAGTAGCTTTTTTAAAAAAACCAAACAATATATGCCTTAAAGTATCTCTTTTTTAGATACAAAAATTAAAATGAAAAGTATCTACAGAGAGAATAATATTTTTTAATTTAGCAAATTTAATTTACTTTTAATTATAAAATATAATTTTTGTACGAAAAAAAATCTGAGAAAAAAGTTAAAAAAATACATCACATTTTCAAAAAATTAATTTTTTTCTAAAGTCTTTATAAATGATAAGATTTTTGGATAGTATTAAAAATGAGGGAGAATCCCCTCACACTATCTCACACTTTGAATGACATTTTTCTTGACAGAGCTTAGACGATAGCGTATTTGAAGCTATTATTTTGGAAATATGCTCGTCTTATAGACTCTACGTACTCGCAAAAGATGAGCACATCCCAAAATAATAAACCTCACCATTTACTAATCTTACTTTTAACGGTTGAAAATTCGTTGATTTTCGAAGGTTGATTTTCAAAGTGGTAGATGATAAAGTTATACGTTTCAGAATATGTTCATTTTATCTGGGTATGTAGAGCTTGTTAAGACAAACATATCTCCAAAATATTAGCTTCAAATATGTTACCGTTTAGTTCTTTCTTTAAAAAAAATTAGTGTCCAAAGTGTGATATAGTGTGAGATTAGGAATGTGAGGGGATCCTCCTTCATTAAAAATTGTTAAAAAATAATTTCTAATAGTCTCTAAGCAATTGACCAGTCAATAGTTGGACCACGTCCTTGTGGTGTTGATGGTCACTTTACTAAAAAAAATTCAATCATCAAAAATAAATACTTAATAAATTTATTTATTTATTTTGTGTTGGTCAATCAAGACATTTGGATAAATTCACTTTAAAGACATTTGTAAATTCAAACTATAAGAGGTTATCGAATTCAAATTAATGCTACTCACTTATTACATATCGGAGAAGTATAAAATCTCATATTTTGGGATATTACAAAATATACGGTCGTTGGACGTCTATGACTAAGATGAGACTGGGATAACCGGATGAGACATTTGTCTCTCAAAATCTTATCAGTCTGTCTAAGGCTCAAAAACCTATGTTGTTTTGTGTTGTGGATAGTGATGTTCAGGAACGAGCCTTGAGCCTTCCCTAGATATGTAAGGCTCATCTAGCCTTTTTTTTTTTTTGTTTTTTTTTTTTAATTTTATAAACTCCTCTAACCAAAATAGAGAGATAAAAAATGGACAATTGTTGGTAAACTAGGGATTAAGTTGGGCTACAGAACAACTTGGGTGAATATAAAAATTATAAAGGGTAATATAGTAATGTGAATAAGCAATTATATAGGGGTAGGTAAGTATTTTTACGTTAAGTTAGTTTTTCTCTCCAACAGATGCAACTTTATCCAACTACTGAACAAATTTACAAAGTTGCTAACATCCAACCGGGATTATAAAAAGAAGAACGCTGGAAATCCTTGTGTTAAGAAATCCTGGATTATGTGTAGTAAAAATTTGCCATACCAATACTTGATGGGTTAAATTGAGCAATGCTCTAACGCGTGCAATAATAAATTATGCGTGATTTCTCAAGTAAATGACATTCAATATTTGTATCCATTTAAAATTTGCTCATAAAGTGTGTTAGAATTATAATTTATCGAACATGACAAATGTACGTAAATTATTACAAAGATCTTATTGATACACTTTATTAATTAATCTTGATACCGAAAGATCTAATCGATAAATCATTACAAAGATCTTATTGATACACTTTATTAATTAATCTTGATACCGAAAGATCTAATCGATAGATTCTGTGTTAGTACAGCTGTCGGTCCTTGTATTAAATATACATATTAATAACAAAAGATTCTTTTTAATTTATAAGCAAAATATGTTAAGATTTTATTTTCTCAATACAAGTGCTATAAATTAAAGTTTATTTTGCACATAGTTGTGTCCATCAAAAAAATGTTTACCTCAAAAATGGGAGGAAATATTTTTATTTTTGTTATGACAATTACTCATGTTTCGCTAATATTAAACTCAGTCATCTCGGTGAATCCAAATAAAGGGTTTAGTCTGAAGATGATTCACAGAGACTCCAAAGAATCACCTTTATATCCAGGTGATCATTTAACACAATATGAGAGGCTTCAAAGACTCGTTCAACAATCCAAAGACCAAGCACGCTACTTAGAGTCACAAATATTACTCCAGAGTAATGCCACAGACTCCATGATTCCCGATATTGCACGTTTGCCTGTAGTTTATGAACCAATAAGGTTATACGTTGCAATGATTGGTTTAGGTACGTTTCCTGGTAAACGAAAACCATTCATGAATTACTATTTGATGATTGATACAGGTAGCGATGAAACGTGGCTTCAATGCGAAGGTGCCTCTAAAACTTTTAATCAAGATATGCCACTTTATCCTTGGAGTTCGTCAACCACATATCGTCCTGTTCCTTGTAATACGCATCCTTTATGCAAGGGAGATAAGTGCAATAGTGATGGTCAATGCACCTACCTAATAAGGTATGCGAGTGGATCAGTTACATCCGGTATTTTTGCTGAAGAAAAATTCACTCTAGGGTCTGACACTGGTGGCCTTGAAAGTATTAAATTAAACATCGGTTGTGGTTTTCTCCAAGAAAATTTTGAAAATTTTATCGGTAATAATCACTTACATGGAAAACCTGATCTTATTGCAGGAATACTCGGTTTAGGATTAGGACAATGGTCTTTCCTAAACCAACTAGGTGTTGATGGACAAGGTAAATTTTCATACTGCTTCGAGGTGTTTAACCAGAAAATTCAGGGATCAGATACATATTTAAGGTTTGGTGCAGATGCGACGATTAAAGACGTGGGTCATAAAATATATACAACTCCCATTCTTGTTCCTAAGTTTCGGACTTCGCTTTACTACTTAAAACTAGAAGATATTAGTGTAGGTAACAAAAGAGTTGGATTTCCAAGAGGTACTTTTAAGCTTAACCGGAAAGGAGAAGGCGGTACTGCCATAGATTCTGGTACTGCAATATCCATTATGTATAAGGATCACTTTGATAGAGTTGCAGATTTGGTAAAAGCATATTTTGACGACCTCGGAATTGAATATATTGGTTCTCAATACAGTTTTAATGTTTGTTTTCGCCCGCGAGGAAGATTTGATACTACTAAATATCCTTCCATAACACTTCATTTTCAACAGGCCGATTATGTTATTCAAGATTATAAAGCTAATTTTGTGGTAACAGATGCTGGAATTGTTTGTTTAGGCATCTTCCGAGGGGATACAAATATGCCAGCTTTTACTTTAGGAGCAATGCAACAAGCTAATAAACGTATTTTGTACAATGTTATGGATCAGTCACTCTCATTTGCTACAGAATATTGCGAATTAGGTTCATGAAGGGACAATACCATCTATGTGAGAATTAGCCAATAATGAATTCATTTCGTCAAGAATTTAATAATCTATTATTTTGTTTGAAGTATTTTGCTCTATTTGGAACAAAACAGAACTATTCTAATTAAAATTATCATGTTCAACTTCATTTTCATATAGACATTGTTTGAAACAAATTCACATAATTTATTTTATTAGTACCTAAAAATTACTTCCAGGTAAAACAAATACACTGCTGTGGTACTTTCTGTTTAGGTCCGAAAATCAAAATCGAACAAGACAAGCCTAAACAACGATATCGGTCATTCCATCCTGCTTCAGTCACGATGGAGAGGAAGATGGGTTGATCTTAGGGAAGGTGATATAATTTAGATAGTGGTAATAATAGTGGTTCGTTTAAAGACTTGTGAAGATTCGTTTTAGACTCAAATTTAATAAGATTGATTTCAAGATTATAAAGAAATATGAGACTATGGATTCCACCATTAACTAATTATCAGTGATTCAATCAATAACAATAATTATGCAACTCATACATTTAATTTGATTCTAAAATATTGCCTAGACAAGTAGATTCTCAAAACAATAGTTGTAAATCGAAAGCATGGACCATCAAAAGACTTGACCTAAGCATGAACCATCAATTGAGAACACAACTACTTAATCAGAATCATATATTCAATTTAAGTTCAGTGCAAATAATCATAAAGAATTGAAAAAATTAAGTTAAATAGAAATTACCACATAATAATTGGAAAAACGGCTTCCTCTATTGCCTCAGCAATGGGGTATAGCTCCTCATATTAATCACTTGCTCAAAATGGGTGTTCATAGCTCGAAAGTTGATTAAAAGGGAGAAAAAGTATAAAGCAGCGAATTTGTAACATATATAATTGTTACAGAACTCACTATAACAGAGGAAAAGGTTGCAGAAAGTATGGAAACAGTGGCTAAAGGTCTATTGCATGGACAGTGAATAAGCGATATGTATTTTCTGCTGTTTAATCTGCGACAAACTCTGTGAGTCTTATGTTCTTCAGCTTCTTCTTCTTCAATTGCTGCTGCTGCGTCTCTGCAATTCTTCTTTCTTTTATGTCTCGGCTCTTCTAGATACCCAAAGGTATCGATTCCCTTCCCTGGAACTCAAACCTTTATATTTATACACAACAGGACTCCTAACTCTCTCGGATATCTTCCCATAATCTCCTTCTTTCCTTCGACCAAAAGTCACGGACTTTCACTATTTCTTCTGTTCTTTACGCGCTGAATTGCTACAAATTTGATGTGTACGAATTTTTAGGAGAATCTTGACTCCACTTTCACACGTAACTTCCTTAAACAATTTCTCCAGAAAACCCGAGACCTTCACATACCCTGTTTTACAGAACGTCCGTGTAACTCCATGAAGTAGAGTGATTTCAAACCTATTATCATTCCTGTTTAGTATTTACACGTCATTCCCAATCCGCTTCTAATTCAAACTCCGACAAAATCTCATTAATCTCCAATTCAGAAACAATGCAGTTGAATAACCATTTTTCCCGTCAAATATGGTTGCTTCGTATGAACAACCCAGCCCAAGTTGGTCGAATATATCACGCATAGCAAGCCTGGTTTGGCCTAACAGATCAATCCCAATCAAAATCAGCAATTTAATCTCCTCCAAACACTTCCAAAATCGGAACCCTAATTCTGCCATTATCAACTGGGTACCCCTTATCCATTTGAGGGGTGTAAATAACACATCTCTGGGCTGCTTCCAACATACTTTTCGAGCCAATTTCTTCACACAAGAGCTTATTTCTCCAAAAACACCTACAAAAACATAAAAAGCCAAAATAAGTATAAAATAAGCACTAACAAAATAGATGATCTAGACTAAAATAGAAACATAAATGCGTCTATCAAATACCCCAAACCTTATTATTTGCTCGTCCTCAAGTAAATCAAATCTACAAAATAAAATTCTAACTCATTGTCGCAGGCATCGCGATTGCACTTAGCGTGTGCAACAAGCCTTTAAACCCCTAGATGGCCCTAGTGGCCGAGTTATAGTCTCGGGAGGGTTTACAAGAGGTGTACCCACAAAACCTTTACTCCAGACCCTAGCTATCTATGCAAAACATTGGAATAGCACTAAAGAATCTCCTTGGTTGGCATACTCTCATTGACTACAAGAGGAAGTACCCTGATGCGAAATTCCAATTGCTGTACACGAGTTTGCACTCAACCATACTAAAATTCATATATAAGTGACAAAGCTCTACTCAGATAGTCTCACTATGGACATCAATATCCAGAATCAAACAAATCATATGAATAGATTAAGAAGATGGAAATAAAAATAGATGGTTGCAAATGGATGTCAATACCTAGATGAATCCTATGACCTACTGGATTGAGATATTATTCTGGACTAATATCAACAGAGCTGGCATATACAAAGGAACCAGTGGTCGATAATCATAATTCTATATCAACTCGTCTGGCATATACAAGAGAACCAGCGGTCGATTTTATTGAACAATTTATTCCGGTTGGTCTGATGGTCTGGTCTCAATTTTCTTTTCTTTTCTTTTCTTTTCTTTTCATTTTTTTTTTCCATAACTCAATCACCCTATTTCAACCCAGCAGACATCAACATAAGAATTATGCAAAAATAAAAACAGAAGTAATAAGGATTCCGAGATACGGTGAAACTATCATGTTATTTCTAACACCTGAGCTCTGTGCTTTTATGAATAGACTTTATTTAGATGTTTCCATCCATTCAGATTGGTTCCTCAACTCCTACAACCAAGATGCTTCTATCCACTTAGATTGGTTAGTGCTATCCTTAATAGGCATAAATTTCTAGGCTCTGGAGTTTAATAATGCAACTAAAGAGTTTCTCCCATACCCCCAAACTTAAATCTAACATTGTCCTGAATGTTCTAATGATGAAATTAAAAGCATGAACAAAGAGAAACGGTTACCACTTGAAGCAAAGGAAATAAGGAATGATATTACCGTGTTGCATGAGCATGGGTTACCTCCCAAGAAGTGCTAAGTTTAAAGTCTTCAGCCAGACTAAGAAATGATTAGTCACCTCATAAAATCATAAAGTAATAGCCGAAATATTTGTGGGTCATCAAAACCAAATAAAGCTATCACAAGTAAAAGGAATCTGCAACATGCCAAGAAAATAAACTAAATAAAGCATACCCTTGTCTAGTTTCCTGTTTAAGACAACTACATCTAGTTGTGGTTCAGTTTCAGGTTCTATAACTGGGTCCAAATAAAATATTTTCATGGTTTGCATTTCCGCATACGTTAGATCCGAATGATCAGGTTCTAGATTCTGGAAAAACTCAAATAAAAACTTAGAAGCATATAATAATAACCTGAATAACTGCGGATCCTTAAAGTCTATCAAATTTGACTTACATAGATGACCATAATTGAAGTGGTGGTCATTCTTAAACAAATGTGTCGATTCTAATATCCTAAAGTACTTATGTTTAGTCTCAAAACTTAATAATTGACACATTTGAAACTTATACGTTCCCACAATTGGTTGAAAAATATTTGGTGGGAAAACAAAGTCAATTTGGGTATTAATGCCTGGGTAAACCACATCAATCATAGAATGGGTTTCTAACAACTGAACTTCTTCCTGGATATTATTAGGTTCGGGAGAGCTAGTATGAAGGTAATATGGCATAATATTTGAGACACTTATTATATCAAGTCCCAAGTGAGGGATCTCTACAAGAGTCAAAGGTGAAGCACATGGAGAATGATAATCACCCCCAAACTTAGAGTTTTCAGTGTCTCTAGGTAGACTAATCACGATCTCCCTAATTTCTAGGTCATTAGATTCCTGAAAATGGTCAATTGATTCTTCTAAGTTATAATTGGGAGGTACATCCTCACTCATATTTGAACTCTCTACGAGTCTATCTTCTTCATCTAAGACTAATGTTTATGAATCGCTAGACCCGGAAACAGTATTCTCGGGATAAACCCGCTCCTCTAAACCATCATCGACTTCGTAATCATAAGGAAATACTACATCGTCTAAAATGGTGGTATCTCTAGTCAAATCCTCGTCCTTTTGAATAGGTAAATAATTATTAAAATTATTTGGATTTGAACTAGAAATAATATTATCATTGTAAAGATCAATTGGAGTAACAAATTCCTGATCACCATGCCTTTGTCCGATTCTTCATCAACACTGTCCTCATCATAATCATCATTATAATAACATGAAAATGGTCGAACCTCATCTAAAAAAGTAGTGTTACCAATTCTAACCTCGTCATCTTGATTATGCAAATAATTATCCTCATTTTCAAGGGTACTATTGGAAACACTATATTGGAAATTAAGATTATTTCGAGCAGTTCTGTTCTGGGCCTCTAACAAAAGTTTTTGAGTCAACTCACATGACTTCCTTATGGTATCGTGAATCGACTCACATGACTTCCTTATGGTATCGTGTATAGAAGGTTCACTCATAGGTGCATTTTGTTTATTCATTTCTAACACAAACCTATTTGTATTCTCAGTTAATTGTTTGAGAGACTCTTCTAGAGGAAGAAAAGGTTCAGAAGGATCATAATAGGGATTAGTTTTCAACATTTTCATTATATTGTCCAAAGACAAGGAACTAGTACTATACTATTCCTTATTTTCTTGCTCGTATGACCGGTGTTTGTGTGGATAGTAATTAGTCTCACCATGGTATGAGCCATAACCTTCAAAAGTTTGATGCTCCCAACCACTATTCACACTATGGTCAAAGTAATGTCCATTTTGAAACTCATTCGGATAATCATTGTATTGGCTATTGTAATACCAGTTCGACATTCTATTTTGCACGGGTTGTGTTGTCAAATAAAACCCACTGACATGGGATTCGTGGGTGGATAGAGTCTTACCTCTCGTACCAGACGGGCGATGAACCGTTGAAGTCGACTCAGTCCACCGACTCCTATGTCAGTGTACGAACCCGAGGGGCCAAGACAGCATCGTAACTGTCGTCCTTCCTTGCAAACAGTTTTATTTAATTTTTAACCCTTCCTTAGGGTTTTAAAAATAATGTCCAAGTCCAAAAAAAAGTGTCCACAAATAAAAATAAAATTTACAAAAATACAACAAACCCTAATACAATTTTCCAAAAATAAAAAGATAAAACATAGAAACAAAAATAAAATCTTCTTCACTCCTTTTGGATTCCTCTTTTCTCTCCTTCTTTGGCTTTGCTTTCCTTTTATAACGCCTTTTCTTGTCTTGTAGCTTCGCTCCAAATCTGAAAAGAATAAAAAAATACCAAAGTCATAAAAGAGAACAAAAAAAAAAAAAAAATCTAAAACCTAAATACAAGTCCGCGTCGGCGGTGCAAAAAATTGATATAATTTTAGATAGTGGTAAGAATAGTGGTTCGTCTAAAGACTTGTGAAGATTCGTTTTAGACTCAAATTTAATAAGATTGATTTCAAGATTATAGAGAAAACTGAGACTATGGATTCCACCATTAACCAATTATTAGTGATTCAATCAATAACAATAATTATGCAACTCATACATTTAATTTGATTCTAAAATATTGCCTAGACAAGTAGATTCTCAAAACAATAGTTGTAAATCGAAAGCATGGACCATCAAAAGACTTGACCTAAGCATGACCCATCAATTGAGAACACAACTACTTAATCAGAATCATATATTCAATTTCAGTTCAGTGCAAATAATCATAAAGAATTGAAAAAATTAAGTTAAATAGAAATTACCACATAATAATTGGAAAAACGGCTTCCTCCATCGCCTCAGCAATGGGGTATAGCTCCTCATATTAATCACTTGCTCAAAATAGGTGTTCATAGCTCGAAAGTTGATTAAAAGGGAGAAAACGTATAAAGCAGCGAATTTGTAACAGATATAATTGTTACAGAACTCACTGTTACAGAGGAAAAAGTTGCAGAAAGAATAGAAATAATGGCTAAAGGTCTATTGCATGGACAGTGAATAAGCGATATGTATTTTCTGCTGTTTAATCTATGACAGACTCTGTGAGTCTTATGTTCTTCAGCTTCTTCTTCTTCACTTGCTTCTGCTGCGTCTCTGCAATTCTTCTTTCTTCTGTGTCTCGGCTCTTCTAGCTACCCAAAGGTATCGATTCCCTTCTCTGGAACTCAAACCTTTATATTTATAGACAACATGACTCCGAACTCTCTCGGATATCTTCCCATAATCTCCTTCTTTCCTTCGACCAAAAGTCACGGACTTTCACTATTTCTTCTCTTCTTTACGCGCTGAATTTCTCCAAACTTTCCAAATTTGATGTGTACGAATCTTTAGGAGAATCTTGACTCCACTTTCACATGTAACTTCCTTAAATAATTTCTCCAGAAAACCAGAGACCTTCACATACCCTGTTTTACAGAACATCCGTGTAACTCCATGAAGTAGAGTGATTTCAAACCTATTACCATTCATGTTTAGTATTTACACGTCATTCCCAATCCACTTCTAATTCAAACTCCGACAAAATCTCGTTAATCTCCAATTCAGAAACAACGCAGTTGAATAACCATTTTTCCCGTCAAATATGGTTGCTTCGTATGAACAACCCAACCCAAGTTGGTAGAATAAATCACACATATCAAGCCTGTTTTGGCCTAACAGATCAATCCCAATCAAAATCAGCAATTGAATCTCCTCCAAACACTTCCAAAATTGGAAACCTAATTCTGCCATGCCATTTAAACACAAATTTTCCCGCCTTTTTCCTGATTTGAATTTGAGAAGAAAGTGACCTCCCCCTTATCCTTTGATGGGGTGTAAAGAGAAGGTGTGCCACCCCTTATCAACTGGGTGCCTCTTATCCATTTGAGGGGTGTAAATAACACATCTCCGGGGTGCTTCCAACATACTTTTCGAGCCAATTTCTTCACACAAGAGCTTATTTCTCCAAAAACACCTACAAAAACATAAAAAGCCAAAATAAGTAAAAAATGAGCACTAATAACAAAATAGATAATTGAGACCAAAATAGACACATAAATGCGTCTATCAGCAGGGAAGCAGAAAAGTTTGAGAAATTGACAATGGCATTGAATTGTGTGTTGGGTATTGAAAACTAGGAAGAATGCAGAGCTTTTTGTTATGAAAGCTTGGTATGTCTTCTGAATAGGATAAATGACCTATTTATATTAGTTTATAATACGCAATGCCACTCTCGTGAGTATTTGAGGTAGTGAGGTTGTGGAGAGATGGAGAATATGGGATCATGTGAGATAAACTAGGGAAGTTTCGGGAAACTCCTTTTCTCACGAATCCATAATCTCTTCAACCGTTTGCAACAGTCACCACTACTTTGCAAACCATGGCTATAATGTTCAAGAATTGATTCGAGTGAATCAAACCGATTTTGCTTCAATTGTGTTCTTGTATACTTCTATGATAATATAGCAATTGAACAACTCTTTAACTAGTTTCATTTGAGTCATTTGAACTAGTTATGGTTAAGATAAACAAGGTTGATATGAGAGTGTTCATTTGGCTAACCTCGGTTAACTATTATTGAGCCAATATGGTGTACATGTTTAGGTACGGTTACATAAACCTAAATGAGAGTACATTTAATTTGTGTGTAACAAGCTAAGTTCGATCTAACGGTTGAAAGATATTAGCTTGGTTAAATCAGGTTTTTCATCTAACGGTGAATATTGAATGCTTTGTTACCAAGGTAACTTAAATTGCAAACCCTTATTTGGAAACTATATAAAGGAGAACTCTAGCAACTGGGAAACCTAATCCCCACACTTCAGTGTGTTACTAGTTGCATAGCTAGAGTAAATTCTCCTCTAACCTTAGGTTTATCACGAGACCCCGTAGGTTAACAACTTAAAGACTTCATTGGGATTGTGAAGCCAGACCCAACTATTTTCTCTGTAGTTGCGTGATCTAATCTTGTTGTTTCTATTGTGTGTGAGTGCAATCGTAAGATTGGCTTGAGATTTATATCTCCGATAGGCAAGATAGAAAAGTAATCACAAACATCTTTGTCTCATCGTTTGTGACTCCACGATATCTTGTTTCGTTAATCGATTAAGATTATTATGAGGTGATTGATAATACTAGGCTGTTCTTCGGGAATATAAGACCGGTTTATCAATTGGTTCATGTTCACCTTGATTTATCAAAAGACGGAACAAAAACTCATAGGTATTTCTGTGGGAGACAGATTTATCTATTCTAATAGACTTTTTTGTGTGAGACAGATTTTTTTATCAAGTCTTCAACTTTGGGTTGTAGCAACTCTTGGTTGTGGGTGAGATCAGCTAAGGGAATCAAGTGTGTAGTATCCTGCTATGGTCAGAGATGTAAGGAACGCAACTGTACCTTAAATCAGTGTGAGATTGATTAGGGTTCAACTACAGTCCAGTCCGAAGTTCATTGGTAGTATGCTAGTGTCTGTAGCGGCTTAATACAGTGTCGTGTTAAAAAATGGACTAGGTCCCGGGGTTTTTCTGCATTTGCGGTTTTCCTCGTTAACGAAATTCTGGTGTCTGTGTTATTTCTTTTCCACATTATATATTGTTATATAATTGGAATATCACAGGTTGTGCATTGTATCGATCAATTAGGAAATCCAACCTTTGGTTGTTGATTGAAATTGATTGATCCTTGAACATTGGTCTTTGGTACTGTTCAAGTTACTTCTCCTATATTCAATCGAGCTCGCAAATTTCTATTTGCTGATTGCAGATTGAATTTAGAGATAGAGATATAAACTCTTGTATATACTTTTCTCTAGATTGAGTCTGACTGGCTAGTTGATTCTCTAGAAAGTATATTGGAGTAAGTCCTCTCAGAATTCCAAACGAATTGTTGGGTGTGGTTGTTATACCTCCATATTTTAAATTGGTATCAGAGCATGCAAAACATTAAATACCTTATAAGTCTGTGTTTCTAGCGATCTGATATGGACAGAAGTGCTATCTCTATAAACGTACCACCAGTCTTCGATGGCTCAAATTACTTATGGTGGAAATTGCTATGCGTACCTTTCTTCAAGCGCGTGATTTTCAATCATGGGTTTATGTAGTTAATGGCTATGATGCTCCCGTTGTTGCAATAGGAGATGCGACCGTTCCAAAGGATATTGGTGCATATGACGCGGCTGAGATTCTTGCTGCAAAGCAAAATTCCGACGGTTTGAATGCAATTATTCATTCCATTACCCCAGATCTTCAGCACCATGTGACTACGTGCACTTGGTCTAATGATGCTTGGGATATTTTAGAAACCGTATTTGAAGGGAATACCAGTGAAAAGGAAGCCAGGCTTCAAAACCTAAATTACGATTGGGAAAACCTTCATATGGCAGATGAAGATTCATTTGATGAGTTTAATCACAAAGTGTCTGAAATTGTTAATGCATCTTTTGCATTGGGTAAGACTATTCCTGAAAAGGACATTGTGATGAAAATTCTCAGATCGCTGCCATCTAGATACGACTCTAAGAAGCATGCCATCGTTGAGGGAAATAACCTTGATGCTCTCTCCAGAAATACGCTGGTTGGGAAATTAAAGATCTTTGATCATGAGCAATCATCCAAATCCGGAAAGGATGTTGCTTTCAAAGCACAAAAGAACACTAAATTACTTGACAAAAGTAAAAGTGTTTGCATCTCTGAAGATGATCTTTCTGAGGCTGATTCATCAGATGAAGATCTTGACAAGTCAGTCTCTTTGATCACAAGACAGTTTAGAGATCTTCTATTGAAGAGAAGTAAATGGTTCTCCATAGATAAACCTAAGTCATCAGTTAAACCTCACAATCGTGTTCCTCCTAAAAACAGGGATGTTGACGACACTGATGACGAGGATATGCCACAGTGCTTTAAGTGTAAAGGTTTTGGTAATTTTACAAATGAGTGTCCGAACCGCAGAAAATACACTGGGAACAAAAGTCTTGCTGCAACTCTTGATGAAATGTCTGATCACTATGATTCTAATGAAGACACAAAATCAAGTGTTGCGCTTCTTTGTGAAAATATTGATTTTGATAATTGTAGCAATACATACATCAATCTTGATATTCTTTTAGAACAGTACTCAACCGATCTGGAAGAAAAAAAATTAATCTTTCCGTTGGAAACTCTTTGTTTAATTTTCCAGGTTCTACCCTGTGTCTAGCAGCTTGCACATCTCAGATACCTGAATCACATCTCAGATTGAGTCTAACTGTCTAGTTGATTCTCTAGAAAGTATATTGGAGTAAGTCCTCTCAGATTGCCAAACGAATTATTGGGTGTGGTTGTTATACCCCCGCATTTTCAAAATCTACCTATCTTACCTTTAGGGGGAGTATTAGATTTGTTATTCAAATGTCAACAACGGCATTTATTAATTGAATATATGCAGGTTATTGTGCTGTTGAAACTTGGAATCAAGCGTATGTTTAATGAATTCTTGTAATTTGTTTATCCATATGTATTAAGTGTCTTGTCACTAAAATTGACAAAGGGGGAGATTTTTATAGCATAGCTCGGTTGAACCCACCAAGCGTTTGTATGTCAAGTTTGGTTGTCATATTTTAGTGAATCAAAACTCATCTAAGAGTCGCTTGATTATGTACTAGAGACAACTTCGTATAGGTTAGACTAGAAAGTCTAGGATTATGAGACATACAAGTATTACTCGATGACCTGAAGAATGTGAAAAAGTAACAAGCTACAACAACGACATCATCCTTCTTCTTGAGGTTAGTAATATTGACTTGAACTGTTTCATTCCTAACGTATTTCAAGTCGTGCTGTATTGAAAAGATAACTGCGAAGCTTTGAATGATTATACTCTAGTAGTGAGACATGATCACATGATCATAGTGTTAAGGAATTATGATACGAAGTATAACGCTTATCTTTTGAACTTCGTATATATGACATCGACATAATCGTATGAATGCTATTGTGATTATGTGTATGGGTAAAGGTGAAGATTTCATCCTAGGAAACAATGTTTACATTTGTATAAAGGAAGTACATTCATGAATTTGTTTTATGAATCGAAAGGGAAATCGCTAGGCTTATTGGTATTGTTATTCATTGCATATCTTTGGATTACCAATATGTGTGCGTTAGAAGAACCGATCATAACTTGTTATGTATCTTGGTATAACTAATCACAGTGCCTGACTTATGATTTGGCATGATCTATATTAATTAGTGTAACCGATCCTAAGTAATCACCTGAGATGGTATGATCTATATTTGTAATTGGTGTGACCGATCTTAGTAATTGGTTTGACCGATCACAAAAGAATTGTGTAATTGATCCTTGTAATTGGTGTAACCGGTCCCAGTAATTGGTGTAACCGATCCTGGTAATTGGTGTAACCGATCCTAGTAACTTGTGTAACCGATCACAAGCAATATCATGAGTTATGGTAACCGGTCCTGGTAATTGCGTAACCGATCCTGGTAACTGACGTAACCGGTCCTGGTGACTTGTATGTTCGATCATAAGTAATCCATATTGAGGTAGAGTCAATCCTTGTGATTGGTAGAAACGATTGAACCCATGATTGTGATTTGATATTTTATTAATCACATAGTTGTCTTGGAATACAGATGGACCAATTCTAAACTTGTTTGGAAGTGTGGTATAATCGATTCCAAGATTGTAAATATGAAATAGGATTTACAAAGAAAAGATGTCAACATACTTTGAACACAAACATTAACTCTTATCTTTTATTGTTCAAAGATATTCCTTAATTACTCAAGGAGATCCCGGTCCGAAATAAATTAAGAATCATTTAATTAAGGTTGTAAGTTTTATATGCTTTAATTACCAGTAATTAAATGCATATCTCTAGAGAATAAAAATTAGTAATGTTCATTTACTAATTGGAGATTTTCTATTGAGAGATTTCGGAAAATATTGGACAAAGCATTTCCATGAATTATGAAAACCGATTTGGGCATTTATTGCATATCTTGAGAATATTCAATTTTGGAAATTCCTTGGTGTCCAAACATCCTTGGTCTATAAATACCTAAGTTTTCATTTCTAGCAAACTATCCCAAGAGCCGGGCAATCTTCATCTTTTTGTTGTTTCTTGTGGAGCCGTCTATCCGGAGATGAAAGTACCCTTATTAGGCGAAATCTCTTACGACCGCTCGTTTAAAGACTTCTGTGGGATCAAGAAGCTCTACGAGTACCATTGGTGGGAAACTAGATAATTGCAGTTTATTAGTTTTCGATTGATTTGATTGACTAACGGTTGTTGAACTTTGATTGCACCTAGTTTGTTTATTCTTGAGAATCTTCTCTTCTGATATAAGATTCACTCAAACTAGATCAAAGTGTCGACGGGAACTTTAGAACTGTGTGGAGATTAAGACATCTTGTGATAATCCATTGTTAACAGACTCCGTTCTGTGGGTGATTGATCACAAGAGATTCAAGTGGTGTTGTGCAGGTTTAATTGAAGATTTGAAGACGAAGAAGATTTCTGATTGGTTTCTCATATCTTTTTGTAGCACAAACTTTGATGGGATGGGATACAACTAGAATCAGATTTATTCGATTGATTAGTTGCGTGAGATCAGCATCGCTTTGTAGTTCTTTGTTGGGTTCTATATTGATTGATTGCAAATATAAACTCTGCTACTTCGATAGTTGTTGGATAGATTGATCTAACCAGGAAAAAGAGTTTATTAGTTTAAACGGAAGAGCCTTTGCATATGACTTGAGATATCTTTACTGGAAAGAATCAATAGAGTTGTTCCCAAACAGATTTTTTGTTCCTTTACTGTTTGGAATACGATCCAAAGATATTGTTCCAATGCGCCCGTGCACTTATTGAATATTGGAAGTGCATGGATACTGAAGAAACTAAGTGAACTAGGTTTAGTTGCTTGGTCTCAACTATATGAAGATTGGTTTAGATTTTGTATAACGACTTAATTCTTAGAGTATTCAATTTTGGACTTGGTCCCGGGGTTATTCTGCATTTGCGGTTTCCTCGTTAACAAAATCTTGCTGTGTCTTTTACTTTTCTATTTCCGTAATTATAATTGTTTATTATAATTAAAAGTAAAATACACAAACATTAACTCCGTATTGCTTGATAGTGATCATATAAAGTTTGGTTAAGTCCGAACCTATTATCAAGTTATCACACTTTGATTGTTGTATTTTCTCGATCTCGTATCCATAGACGATCACACAAAGTGTGAATACCGATTTATCGTATTGTCTCGGCTTTGTCCATAGACAATCACTTTCGGTAAGAGGACTTATAGATGGATAATTTAAAGATTGTGGTGTATTTGGGTACCCTCGTCTTTTCACTCAATCCAAATAAATCTCAAAGAGATATATTGAGAATGCCGATCTCACTCAACTAATCAATCGAATAATTCCGATTCTAGTTGGATCCCAGCCGATCAAGGTTTGTGCAACACAAAGATATGAGAAACCAATAAGAAATCTTCTTCGTCTTCAAATCTTCTATAATCTCAATTAAAACCTGCACAACACCACTTAAATCTCTTGTGATCAATCACGCACAGAACGGAGTCTGTTAATAATGGATTATCACAAGATGTCTTTAGATCTACAAACAGTTTTAAAGATCTCGTCGATACTTTGATCTAGTTTGAGAGAATCTTATATCAGAAGAGAAGATTCTCAAGAATAAACAAACTAGGTGCAATCAAAGTTTTAACAACCGTTAGTCAATCAAATCAATCAGATAACTAATAACACTGCAATTATCTAGTTTCCTACCAACGGTACTCGTAGAGATCTTGATCCCACAAAAGTATTTAAACGAGCGGTCGTAAGAGATTTCACCTAATAAGGGTATTTTCCTCTCCGGATAGACGGCTCCAATCGAAACAACAAAAAGATGAAGTTTGCCTGGCTCTTAGGATAGTTTGCTAGAAATACAAACTTAGGTATTTATAGACCAAGGATGTTTGGACACCAAGGCATTTCGAAAACCTAAAATATTCTCAAGATATGCAATGAATAACAAGATTCGGCTTTCATAATTCCAGTAAATGCTTGTCCAATATTTCCGAAATCTCTCAGTAAAAAATCTTCAAATAGTAAATGCACATTACTAATTTTTTTATTCTCTAGAGATATGCATTTAATTGCTGGTCATTAAAAGCATATATAACCAAAAACCTTAATTAAAAGATTCTCAATTAATTTCGGTACATGATCTCCTTGAGTACTAAGGAATATCTTTGACCAATAAATGATAAGAGTTATTGTCCGTGTTCAAAGTATGTTGACATCTTTTCTCTGTAAATCATATTTCATATTTAGATTCTTTGAATCGGTTTTACCACACTTCCAAACAAGTTGTTTCACCTGTATTCCAAGACTACTATGTGATTGATCAATTGTCAAATCACATACATGGGTTCAATCGGTTCTACCAATCACTAGGATTGGTTATACCCTCATATGGAAACATTTGTGATCGGTCACACAAGTTACCAGGACCAGTTACATCAGTTACCAGGATCGGTTACATCAATTACCAAGACTGGTTACCATATACTCATGGTATTGCTTGTGATCGGTCACACCGGTCACTAGGATCAGTTACACCAATTACCAGGATCGGTTACACCAATTACAATGGTCGATTACACAACACTCTATGATTGGTCACACCAATTACTAGGATCGGTCACACCAATTACAAATATCGATCATACCATCTCGGGTGATTACTTAGGATCGGTTACACTAATTAATAAAAACCAGTCATACCAAATCATAAGTCAGGTATTGTGATTAGTTGTACCAAGATACATAACAAAGTTACGATCGGTTTTACCATCTCACACATATTGGTAATCCAAAGATTCGCAATGAATAGCCATACCAATAAGCCTAGCGATTTCCCTTTCGATTCATAAAACAAGTTCATGAATGTGCTTCCTTTAAACAAATGTAAAACATTGTTTCCTAGGATGAAATCTTCACTATTACCCATTCACATAATCATAACAACATTCATAAGATTATGTCGATGTCATATCTACGAACTTCAAAAGATAAGCGTTATACTTCGTAGTCTAATTCCCTAATACTATGATCATATGATCATGTCTCACTACTAGAGTAATATATCCAGTACACAGCTTCGCAGTTATGTTTTCAATATAGCACGACTTGAAAGATACGTTAAGAATGAAACAGTTCAAGTCGGTATTACTAACCTCAAGAGGAAGGATGATGTCGTTGTTGTAGTTCGTTACTTCTTCACGTTCTTCAGGTCTTCGAGTAATACTTGTATGTCTCAACATTCCTAGACTATCTAGTCTAACCTAAACGAAGTTGTTTCTAGTACATAATCAAGCGACTCTTAGATGAATTTTGACACACTAAAATATGACAACCAAACTTGACATACCAACGCTTGAGAGGGTTCAGTCGATCTATGCTCTAACAACAGTTCAAGTCAATATTACTAACCTCAATAGGAAGGATGATGTTGTCGTTGTAGTTCGCTTATTCTTCACATTCTTCAGGTCTTCGTAGTAATACTTGTATGTCTCAACATTCCTATACTTTCTAGGCTAACCTAAACGAAGTTGACTCTAGTAAATAATCAAGCGAATTTAGATGAGTTTTGAGTCACTAAAATATGACACTGTCAAAAGCCTTAGAGAGATCTAATTTTAAGGCTAAGCCTTATGGGCTAAATTTGTCTTCTAGATTAGACAAAAAGCGTTGCAGATTAGAAAAAAAGCGTTGTCTATTCTTCAACATTACTTCTCTTTCCAGATATATCTGGAATTCCAACTAGTAGCGAGATAGTTGCGATGTTCCATTCAGCGCAACCAAAATTCTACTTTTTGCGGAATGGTTCAACGAAATCGATTTATTTTTTGATCTGACGGCTGAGATGGTTGCGCTGTTCCATTCAGCGCAGCCACGGGGAATGGTTCAGCGCATCTAGATGCTAGATTAGAATTTCCATAAGACTAAGCGCCTAAGGCCATAATACCACTATATCCTCTATATGCTTCATTGTATGTAACATTCCATGAGAAATTGCGCAAAATCTTAGTGATACTTAGTAAGAACCATCAAACCACATGATGGTTCTCGAGTTTCCTCCCATAGGGGAAGTTGGGGATCTAACCCTTGCAATAGCAAAAAATCTTAGGCTAATGATACCTAGGAGTAGTTCTAGGGATCACCACTCTATCTTACAAAAAAATATATAGTTTGATTCTTAAAATTGAAGCCATTACAATCGACTAAGTTTTGATTATAAACCTTGCCGATTGCGAATGTGGTTTCAACAATTTTCTAATCAAATCGATTTTGGGTTTTCAAAAATCTAAATATTTTTCTTTTCCGTGTAATCGGCTAGATTATAATTCTACTACCTAACATATTCTAAAATGCTCTTTTCTGATTAAATAATAAGATATAATCACGAGAAATGAGCAACCCATACGGTTCTTTATTGACCATTGTTTTGGAAATTTGGAGTAAAGACTCCTAGGTCGTTTTTAAAATTTGGTACCGACTAACTACATGGATTTTGGAAATGCTAGATTAACTGAAGCAGAAACCGAATGAGAAAATGTTAGGACCCATTTTACCCGGACCCCATCCCAATAACAGAATGGCTGCCCCCAACTACGGTCGGATATCTTCTCGGAATTTCCACCCTGTAAATGTATCATTACTCATTGAAATTACAAATGTTTCATTAGAGTAAAAAAAACTACAACTGTAGACCGTATGAGTAAATAACTAGGGAACGAAACGGTTAGGGAGACCCTGGGTTTTTACACCACCTTTTGACCCCCTATGTGTCATCTCTATCAACGGTAGATTTTTCTTTACCCTATCCCACCAGAGAAAATAGGGGTCCGCCTTAAAAGTGAGCCGATAAAAAATGACAGATAGGGGGTCAAGTTTTTATGTCAATTTCTTGGGGTCTCTTAACTTTTTCGAGGGATACACTTGGATTCGGTCACAATTTGGTGGTGAAAGTTTTGTTGCGTGATTTGTTTAGGATTTCGTGTGATGACATAGAGTTACCGGAAGACGAACATTGGAATTAACGGTATGTACAACGTGCCCCCATGTCCATTTATATGTCCCGCGGGTAAAGAAAATGAATTTTGAAAAGAGGGGTTCAGTTACCAAAACAAGTAGTACTAAGTTCAGGCGGCGTCTCAGTTCTCTCTCTAAAAGATTGTGATCACAACTTCCAATTACCCTTTGTAAACAAAATGCAATGTCGCCAAATTTTGATTACTCAATCCCTCCAACTCCAAGTTCAGATTCTGCATCTCGATTCTCTTCACTCTTTCTTGCACACAGGAAACAAGTAAGTTATTAATCTCATTTTTTTCCTTTGTGTATCAGTTGAAGTAGGGTTTCAGCTGTGTTAGGTTTATGAATCAGTCATCTTCATTGGAAGATTTTTGAAACAAGTAAGTAGATAATGTTTATGAATCATTCAATTTTGCAGGCCTTGAGTAAAATCTGACTTTGAATTTGATAGTTAGGTCTTATTCAAATTTCACAAACCATGAATGTTACCCAAATAAAAGAAGAAAAATACCTAGAAATGCAGCCCCCACCAGGGTTCACACAGAAGGTGTCTAATGCTGCCCAAGGAACTTGTAATTCAACTAAAGGCTGTGACAATTTTCTCTCTGGGTTGAAAAGAAATCTTGAAAATACAGAATTCGAATCAAGCACTGGGAAGGAAGATGCAAGCATCAGTGACATCCCCAACATGGTTGCTGAGGAAGTAGCTGAAGATGATGACCGCTATGAACTCGAACCTGAACCGGTGATCGAAGAAGTTGCATGTTCAGATTTTTACGACTTCAACGGGGATAAGAGTGAAGAATGCTTTGCAGTTGATCAGATATGGGCCATTTATGACTATTTCGATGGTATGCCCAGTTCTTATGTTCGGATTAATAATGTATATTCACCTTTCAAGGTGGATGTCACATGGTTGGAGTTTGTTGCTGGGAATATAGATGAGACTGCGTGGAAGAGAAGTTGGTTACCTGTTGCTTGTGGGAAGTTTAAACTCGGCAAGACTTCTTCTACGCTTAAATATATATATATATATATATATATATAGGTGCATTCTTGCATAAGGTTTTCTGGAAAAGAAGTGTTAATAAGAGTTACAAGGTCTATCCCAGGAAAGGGGAAACTTGGGCACTTTACAAGAACTGGAACATTAAATGGAGCGCTGATCCGGACAAGAACAGAGAATATGAGTATGAATTTGTTCTAGTCCTGTCAGATTACAGCTCTGAATCAGGCATTTTGGTCGTCCATTTGGTCAAGTGAAAAGGTTTTGTGTGCCTGTTTAAGCCAACCAAATACAATGGCATGGCTTCCTTTCAGATACCATCCAATGAAATGTTAAGATTCTCTCACCGGGTTCCTTCATTTAGAACTAACGGTAAAGAGCGAGAAGACGTACCTGAAGGTTATTTTGAACTTGATCCTTGTTCCCTGCCCAATGGACTTGAAGAAATGTCTGAAACTGTTGATGGTAATATTTATGGTTCGTTAACGGAGAAGCATCCTATGCCAAAGAAGAGAAAGAATCCTGATCCAGAGAGTACCCTTGATGGCAGTTCCCCAGGTGGAAATAAGTCTTCTAGGATGTCAAACGGATGCTATAATAAGAACCCGGATGAAGAAAGGCGGGCAGCAGAAGCTTCTGATCGACCCCTGGATAAGGGTAAGGCTACTACTACTAGTGTTTCAGACAGAGAGAAAAACGCTGCTGCTCAGGCTAAGGAAATGAGTTCAGATGGTGTGCATACCGTACCTCGCAATGTGGATGAGGACATCCCCTTTCGTCCTTGTTCTTTGAAGATTTTTGAAATGCCAGGCACACAGTTCTGCAACTTTGACGAAGGGCGATCGTGTGAAAAGTTTAAGGCGGGTCAGGTATGGGCTCTGTATTGCAAATTGGATAAGTTTCCCAAAAAGTATGCTAAAATAGAGAGTGTTGAATCGCTTCCTGTTTTTAAACTGGCTGCAAAGTGGCTTAAATCTTTTGATCCACCAAGAGGTATTATTCCATGGATTGACAAGGAAATACCAGTAAGTTGTGGAAAATTTAAGGTCGCGTCTAATAAAGTTGTTGTCTTTCATGATTCCATATCTTTCTCTCATCAGTTAAGAGAGGTACCAACTGTTAATAACGTGCACGTAATCCATCCAAGGGCAGGGGAAGTGTGGGCACTATACCATAAATTTCGCTCTCACTTGACTTGCTCGGACTTGAAGAAAGGTGAGTATGACATTGTTGAAATCTTAGAGGTGGTTAATGTTTGGATAATCATGTCGGTTTTGGAAAGAGTTTCTGGTTTTAAGACGGTATTCAAAGCTAAAGAGAAGGAGATACTTGATTCCACTGTGGCTATACCGTGGATTGAATTGTACAGATTCTCCCATCAAGTTCCTGCTTTCATGTTGTCAGGAGTAAGGTATGGCACGTTGCGTGGCTGCTGGGAGCTCGATCCCAGATCATTGGCAGCTTCCGACCGGACTCTGGATAAGAGTAAGGTTACCAGTGTTTCAGACAACGAGAAAAACGATGTTGCTCCCGCTAAGGAAATGAGTCCAGATGGTGTGATTACCACACCTGGCAGTATGAACGAGGACATCCCTTCTTCACCTTCTTCTTTGAAGATTTTTGAAATGCCAGGCACGGAATTCTGCAACTTCGACGAAGAGCGATCCTGTGAAAAGTTTAAGACTGGTCAGATATGGGCTCTATATTGCAAATTGGATAAGATGCCCAAAAACTATGCTCAGATAGAGTGTTGAATCATTTCCTGTTTTTAAACTGTGTGCAAAGTGGCTTAATCTTGTGATCCACCTAGAGGCATTATTCCGTTGGTTGACAAGGAAATGCCAGTAAGTTGTGGAACATTTGAGGCCACCTCTAGTAAAGTTGTTGTCTTTCATGATTCCATATCTTTCTCTCATCAGTTAAGTAAGGTATCAGCTGTTAATAACGTGTACACGGTCCATCCAAGGGCAGGGGAAGTGTGGGCACTATACAGTAAATTTCGCTCTGACTTGAAGAAAGGCGAGTACGATATTGTTGAAATTGTAGAGGTGGTTGATGTTCATTGGATAATCGTATCGGTTTTGGAAAGAGTTACTGGTTTTAAGACGGTATTCAGAGCTAAAGAAAACTAAGATCTGACGATACATTCTAGTTTACTGGTAATGATATGAAAGGAAAGTGAGGATACATTTCTTGGATATGTAGAGCTGGTTCGTCCTAATCTTATCTAACTAATTATTTGTTCTAAAAAATATGCTATCTTTTAGGAAGCTAACTAGCATACATATAATTAATTTTTGTTGTTTTAATGTAATCAAAAGTCTTAAAACAGGGTATAATTATCATGCTTGAATGCACAAATTTAAAAATAATTTACGGTTTAACAACTATTTTAATGTCTTAGTAAACCAAAGAATAACACTTACAAAACCAAAAAAAATTGCCGGCCTTCGGCCGCCTAGTCAAATCAAAATTATGAAGATTTGTTTTATCTAATTCAAAGTTTTGTCTCTGTATCTGCTGCTCATACATATAATGCAATGCACTTTTAGAAATACTGTTAGTCATAAGGCGAACAAATTTGATTCAAAACTTCTGTGCTTCAAGGGAAATGCAACGTGTTGTGCACCTTGCTCACTTTTAGGTATTTCACTGCATTTATTTTGTGGCAGTTGAGATGAATGAAATTTTAGAAGAAAGATAGCCGACCCAAACATAAATTCCTAGTTGCGTCGCTGCTTAAATGACTCTAAATTACGATGTCACGTACTTGAACGTTACAAAATTAACAACTTACGAGTTGTATAGACTATAGACTGCTTTTATTTGCAACCAACTTAGTCGCAAACCTATTTACTACTTTTGTATTGCATAAGAATGACAGAAGAATGTGTGTTTCACTTAAACGCAGTTCAGTGCTGCACTTGGCATTAGCTCGGTTAGTCCATGGTTTTAATCTCATAGTACCACAAGCAACAATTCATACATGCAGATAACAATTTAAATTATGATTACTCATTGACCTGCTTTTCACACACAAACTGGATTGGTGGATATCTTTAATACAAAAACTAAATCTTGACTTGAAACATTGCATGGTGAAGGAGTCTGTCCACACCAACTGTATGCAATCTACCGATTCAATAGTGTTGAATTTTGTTTTCTTCAAAATTCAGGAACCTCTTCCAAATTTAACACTTCCATAGAAACATGGATGGATATTTTTATAGTGTGCATACAGAGCTTATCAAAGTGAAGATAAGTCTCTCCATTTACACGACATTACAATAAGAAAAAAAACTTGAGTTTTGAGAGGAAAAGTCATTGTGTAAGTGAATGCAATAAACAAAAGGACAAGGGTTTCATGATGGATGAGGAGATCAGAAGTAGTAGTAAGAATAATGATGCTAAGGTCAGGGAGAGATAAACAAATTCTTGAAGAATATCGGAAAGAATTTTGAGACAAACTTGAGATTCACAGAAAATGAGCAAAGAAAAAGTTTGATGAAGTGCCTGACCATGATAAGCCAAAGCTCGTTACCTGGGTCCATGTACAATGTCTTTCCCTTTTTGATATACAGTTATGTTATATCTTTTCATTATGAACTTTAGATCGATGTAAGGTTTGCAGGTGACACCTTCATCCAAGTGTGTGGCATCTGTTTGGATAAAGCAATAGCTTATTGGAATTAAGGTCTGTGTAGATGCACCCAATTGAGAGCCATTCATGTTTTGGGCTCTCCCTCTGTGTATGATTAGAGAGACCAGGGTTGATTATTCCATTTTGGATAC
Organism: Papaver atlanticum; assembly: GCA_023531105.1. Classification (NCBI taxonomy): domain Eukaryota; kingdom Viridiplantae; phylum Streptophyta; class Magnoliopsida; order Ranunculales; family Papaveraceae; genus Papaver; species Papaver atlanticum. Next base: position 3,381,050 of record JAJJMB010010581.1, read on the forward strand.
TTTTTTGGGTGCCAGACAGTTCATTAGAAAAAGAACAATTGGAAATAAAAGCAGTGCCTCACAAAACACAGGCCCCTAGTTCCCTTTTCATTCACTACTTGGAAGTACTAGCTATTTATCATTTTGTCAAATAAATGACACAATTCCTTGGGTTTTGGAAGATCCTAAGCTGCCATAATTGACCACAAGCGATATGAACTAATCCACAAGGTGGCTTCAAGGTATTAATACAGTTCAACCAAAATAAGAAATTTCAAAAAATAAAATAAAATAAAACAATAATAATAATAATAATAAGCAATGCATTTTGCACACAGTCTGCCATGTCACACATTTTGATTTGTACGCCTACATCTATACGCATTATTATGGCTGGACTGCTGGTGATTCTAGGAAAAGCCTCCAGCAATGAGTATGGACCACTGTGCTAGGTGTATGTAGTTGATCACCTTTTCTTAATTTTCCAATTTATGTAGTACACGCGTCTGAAGTCCCAAAGCACACATAATCAATCCTCTTCTTCTTTGGTTCCTCTATTTGTTCTTCTCCACCTACGTAAGTACCCGAAACTAAGCTTTCAAAATACATCTCTTGGCGGTACAAGCGTGAACCTGAAATATTTGGCTCTCTACTTCCGCCATATTTAGGGGCATATACAAGTAGACCAGCAGTACCAACACCCGCAAATAGAATCTCTCCACTCTTAAAGGACCATGTAAGCCTCACGTTGCGATTTAAAATTCTATGATCCTTCAAAGTATAACAAACAGTCCAAGATTCTCGAACTCCATAATTCTGCATTACCCATAATTTAACATGATTATAATCAATGTCATCGAGTAAACAAAGGCAACCCTCCAACACCCCCACCTAATAAAAATAAAGGTCATTCTCCAAAGTTTCTTTTGGTAGATCCATTTCTTTGAAAACCTGGGTGCTGATATCTAGAGAGACTAGAACATCAGAATCGTCTTCCCATCTGTCAACCAACCAATGAAAATTTCCATTAACAAGAACTCCAGGTTTGTTGCACCCACCATGAAACTCATAAGGTACCTTTTCAATGCCTTTCCATGAATTTAATCTAACCGAATAGACATCACATAAACTTCTTGAAGCAGCTAATAACTTGTAATCATAACCAAATGCAACCGTATCAACATAATGCATATTTGATTCCGGTAATATCTTGTATTCCCTTGTGGCTGGATTCCAAAGACAGAAAACATGCATCTTGTCAAACCAAACCATCACAACAACCCATAAGTTGATCTGAGTAACCAAAGGACTTGAATGGGTAATCCAATTCCATTGCATACTCATGAAATTTATTCGTCGTCGATAATAACGAATCTAATGAATCATGACATATAGAGTAGAATAGGTACTTAATAGTACTCGTATAATCCTTAAACGTACCTCTAAGCATGAGACTAGGGTTGTTTCTTTGGATAGTAAGATGCATCTTAATAAAATCAGGGTTGGAAATCAGGGAAAACCATGTTTTGCATACATACTTACAAGCTAATAAGGATTTCACTGGTACCTTTAGAAAGATTTCAAGATAAATCTCCTCCGGAATGCTTGACATTGTTTCTCCTTTGATTTATCAATTGAGTTTTTAATTAAGTTCATCAAAACCCTTTGAATAAGTACTCATTAAACCCCAAAACTTGGAGCGCACGAAACCTATAATTATGTGGCTGTGACTAAATATTCACCACAAGATAGTGATCGGATCGGAAGTGGCTCCGGGATCCAAATTTCCCATGTAACCAAAAACTGATTGCAACACCTTAAGCTGGAATATGGGTCACATGTACAATCTCTTTCTCTTTTTGAATATTGAGATATACGTAGTTACGTTAACACTTTCATGAATGAAGTGCATGACCATGAAAAGGGAAAGATCGTTATCTGGGTCCATGTACAATCTCTTTCTCTTTTTGATATGTACAGTTATTTCTTTACATTATGAACTTTAGATCGATGTAAGATTTGCAGGCGACACCTTCATCCAAATGTGCAATGACACTATAAGGTGCATATTAGTTATTAATCTACGTCCTGAAGTTGTTTGAAATATGCTTGTTTACATCTTTAAAATATGCCGTCTAACATATTCTTGTCTTGTGATGTCCACTTCTTAGATTCTGTGGATTAAACAGTTTTTATGAAATGGTACTGTTAATTCATGTACAACTTGATATGTGCTTTTAAGCGCTCGGTAAAGAAAACTTTATCATGGTTTTGAACCGATCCACATGTTCTGATCAGTTGTTGTATTGGCCATGCGTACGTGACTTTCTTGTTAGATTACTGACTAGCTGAGTGTAACATAACATAATCCAGGTTAGATGTGACAAAAAATTCAGTCCAATGTCTGGTGAAGGAGACTCCATTCCGAGTCAGCTGTCAGTCACGGAGTCATCAAACAACAAAAACCCCCTTATCAAACAACAAAAACCACATTGATGCATTTACATTGTGTTAACAGGCTTTAGGATCATGGTTTTGTGTTAACAGGCTTTAGGATCATGGTTATGTGCCCAATGTTGCTTATTCTGATTTTTCGATTATTCCCCTTGCTAGTTAGTGGTCTATCAGTATCATGACTATTTCATTTTGGGGATGGAACCTTAAGAGTGCTGTTATTGTTCGCAACTGTGCAGTAGTCATGAGCTTCTGCAACAATGTTTGGAAAAACACAGAACCAACTGCCTAAGTGTCTGCTGTTATTGTTCATATCTGTGTGGTAGCCATGATCTTCCTTGGGTTTTGGAAGATCTTAAGCTGCCATAATTGACCACGAGCGGTATGAACTAATCCACAAGGTGGCTTCGAATAGAGTTCAAAATAAACATTTGATTACATTTCAGGAAGAAAAAAATATCAACAAATAATAATAAGCAATGTTTTTTGCACACTGTTGACTTCTCTTCTTATTGGCTCTTCTAATCCTAATTAAGTCCATTATCTTGCAACTAGATCTCACGGCAGGTTAGACATCCATGCATCGTAAGCAACATACTAATGAGGAGAAAAAGAACACTCATTTGATGCATTTTCAATACTCATGATACTGACCACCTAAGAAACCAAGATAGAATAGAGTAATTACAGTAAACACAGTGAAAACAAATTGAGAAAAACAGTGAGATAGGAGAGTTAACTCAGCTGCTTAATAAGGTACTGATAGCAATTCTCAGGCTCTCTTCTTCAGCTTCTTATTAATCTTCTGCATACGGTTGTTTCTCCTCTTCTTCTTTGGTTCCTCTATTTGTTCTTCTCCACTCGACTTGAGTGAAACTAAGCTTTCAAAATAAAGCTCTTGTTGGTAAAAGCGTGAACCGGAAACGTTTTGCTCTCTACTTCCTCCATATACTTTAGGGTCATATACAAGTAGACCAGCAGTACCAACACCCCCAAATAGAATTTCGCCGTTCTTGAAAGACCACATAAGCCTCACGTTGTCATTTATAGTTCCATGATTCTTGAAAGTATAACGAACAGTCCAAGATTCTCGGACTCCATAATTCTGCATTACCCATAAGTTAACATGATCATGATAAAGGACGTCTTCGATTAAACAAAGGAACCCTTCCAACACCCCCACCTCATAAAAATAAACGTCATCCTCCAAAGTTTCTATTGGTAGTTCCATTTCTTTGAAAATGTCGTTGCTGATATCTAGTGAGACTATAACATCAGAATAGTTTTTCGGCCTTTCAACCAACCAATGAAAATCTCCATTAACAAGCACTCCCGGTTTGTTGCACCCATGAAATCCATATGGTACCTCTTCAATGCTTTTCCATGAATTTAATCGAACCGAATAGATTTCGAATAAACTCAGAGAATCTGTTGAGCCTGCAGCTAATAACTTGTAATCATTACTCTTGCAATCATAACCAAATGCAACCATTCTAACATAATGCACAATTGATTTTGGTAATATCTTGTTTTCCCTTGTGGCTGGATTCCAAAGACAAAAACACTGCTTCTTGTCGAACCATAGGCACACCAAACCATCACAACAACTCATAAGTTGAACTGAATAACCAAAGAACTTAAATGGGTAATCCAATTCCACTGCATATTCATGAAATTTATCCGCCGATAATAATGAATCTAATGAATCATGACATATAGAGTAGAATACGTTACGCCTACAGTACCTAGTAGTACTCGTAGAATCATCCTGAAACGTACCTCGAAGCATGAGATTAGGGTTGTTTCTTTGGTTGGTAAGATTAAGTTGCATCCTAATAAAATCAGGGTTAGAAATTAGGGAAAACCATTTTTTGCATACGCACTTACAAGCTAATAAGGATTTCACTGGTACCTTCAAAAAGATTTCAAGATAAACGTCCTCCGGAATGCTTGACATTGTTTCCCCTTTGTATAAACTTCAAATTCTAACTGATCAATTGAGTGTTAATTAAGTTCATCAAACCCTAAAACTTGGACGGTACGAGACCTCTAATATGCAGCTGTGGCTCAACACTCACCACAGGATATGCCGAGAATTTAATTAATGACCGGAAATGGCTCCGGGACCCGAATTTCCAATGTGACCAAAAAACTGAATTTCCAATGACTGCTTTTTATTTGCAACTGACTTAGTCGCAAAACTGATTTACTACTCATCAATAGTGAGCCAACTTCATGAATATAGCAGGATCATTTAGGTTCATTATGAAAAGAGACTAACAAATACCAGAGAGAGATTTCTGTCTGGTGGTGTCTCGTGGCCAGACGTGAATATTAGACCCATCGATCCTAGTTACAAGTATCATTTTTTTTGGTTGCCACTCCCATAGTTTGTTAATACTCAGTGTGACTCTCTCTAAGATTAAATTTTTACAAGTAACAAATAATTCATGTCAAGGTAGATCTCAATAATGTATGTAAGTGAAACATTCTGATGCAGGTTTTAGATTTATTATCACTCCATTTCATTCTTTAGACCGGCTAACGCTTATATGCCAAGATAGGAAAAATATGCATAGGGCATTCACTGATCCCTCGGCAGAAACACTCACAATTCCCAGTTAACTTACACCAATAAAGCCAATTTGACTTCTCTTCTTATTGGCTCTTCTAATCCTAATTAAATCCGTTGTGTTGCACTAGATAAGACATCCCACGGCAGGTTATTACACATCCATGCATGGGTAGGTCACGTATAAATTTGCAGAAAAAGAACACTCATTTGATAAGACGCGTTTTAAATACTCATGATACTGAACACCTAAGAAAATAAGGTAGAATAAAGGAATTACAGTAATGAAAACAAGTTGAAAACTTCAAAAGATTGGAATTATGGAAACAATTAGTGACAAACGAGAGTTAACTCAGCTGCGTAATATGGGACGCTTCTTCTTAATCTTCTACATTCAGTTCCTCATCTTCTTCTTATTTGGTTCCTCTATTTCTTCTTCTCCACCCACATAAGTACTCGAATTGAGTGAAACTAAGCTTTCAAAATATAGCTCTTCTTGGTGCAAGTGTATACCTGAAATATTTGGCTCTCTAATTCCATGTTCAGGGTCATATACAACTAGACCAGAAGTACCAGCACCCCTAAGTAGAATCTCGCCACTCTTAAAAGACCACATAAGCCTCACATTCACATCGTCATCCAAGATTCTAAGATTCTTCACAATATAACGGTTAGTCCAAGATTCTCCAACTCCATAATTCTACATTACCCATATTCTAACATAATCATCAACTTCTTCGGTTAAACAAAGGCACCCTTCCAACACCCCCATATCAAAAACATCCCCCGAAATTTCTTTTGGTAGTTCCATTTCTTTGAAAGTTTCGTTGCTGCTGATGTCAAGAGTGACTAGAACATCGACATTGTCTTTCCCCCTTGTGGTCAACCAGTGAAAATATCCGTTAACAAACACTCCAGATTCGTTGCAGCAATGAAACACATAAGGTACATTTTCAATGATTTTCCATGAATTTAATGTAACCGAATAGACTTCGAATAAATTTCTCGAACCAGCTATTAACTTGTAATCATTGCTGTTGCAATCATAACCAAATGCAACCATATTAACATAATGCATATTTGATTTTGGTAATATCTTGTATTCCCTTGTGGCTGGATTCCAAAGGCAAAAACAATGCATCTTGTCGAACCATAGGCAAACCAAACCGTCACAACAACTCATAAGTTGAACTGAATAACTAGAGGACTTGAATGGGTAATCCAATTCCACTGCATATTCATGAAATCTATCCGTCGATAATAATGAATCCAACGAATCATGACCAATGGAGTAGAGTACGCTAGGGTACCTAGTAGTACTCGTAAAATCATCCTGAAACTTACCTCGAAGCATGAGATTCGGCTTGTTTCTTTGGACAGTATGATTGAGTTGCATCTTAATAAAATCAGGGTTAGAAATTATGAAAAACCATGTTCGACAGACATACTTACAAGCTAATAAGGATTTCACCGGTACCTTTAAAAAGATTTCAAGATAAATCTCCTCCGGATTCCAGAATGCTTGACATGGTTTCTCCTTTGTATAAACTTCAAAATCTAATTTCAAAACCCTAACTTAAATACTTAAACCTTAAACCCCAGATCTTGGATCGTACGAAACGGCCGTGGGCCTGTGGCTCTTGTTGCAAAGAAACTGATAAATACCCGAAAAATCCACCGTGACCCACGTGTATGGTCTAGCCTATCAGAGCTCCATCTCTCTGGTGTTGATCGGATAGACGTGGATATTAGAGGTCGTGATGCCGGCAGAAGAATGTGCTCACCCGCAGTTCAAGTTGTGCACTTTGGCGTTGGCTTGGTTAATCGATGGGTTTAATCTACATGAATACATCAGAGTTAGTTAAACACTATTCCAGTGCCGCCAAAAATGCAAAACTAAACTTGCATTTGAGAAAAGAAACAAACTATAATGGTTGAAATGCTAAGAAAATTGATAATAATGTGTTAAACTACAATAGACTTGTCTCCTTTTATGGGGAAGACTTGAACTTTAGATCTAAGGAAACTATATGAACCCTAACTTGCAATTAATTACTTCTAAAATAAATAGATTCTAAAAATAAGATGTAACAGAACAAGTCATAAAAACCCAAGGTGACCAAACTTGTGGTACAAAAACCACATTCAAATGTTGGGATCCATTAAAACTCCATTTTAAACAAAACTGATACAAAAACCCCAAATTTTTAAAAAATGATATAAAAACCCCAAATATCAAAATTGGTTTCATCAAATTTTATTTCATCAAATTCTATGATGTTTTATCAAATTTTATGATGAAACCAAAATTGGTTTCATCAAATTCTTTGGGGTTTTTGTGTTACTTTTGTTTTGATGGGTTTTTTGTGGATGGATAGTGACACCTTTGGGATTATAACTCGTGGACCGGAATCATAAATCTAATACAAAAACAATGACTGCTATAGACTTTCTTAAGCTTGGTCCGTGGAGAAACAAATACGCTCTTGTTGAATCTAATGAGATCTAATGAGTCATGACAGATTCAGTAGAATAAGTTACGTACTCAGTACTCGTAGAGTTCTCAAACCCGTGAAATTAGTCTATCACCCATAATTTGCTACATGCAGAAATTTGAATCATGCATGCCCATCAAAGTTCCATCCAGACAGATATCTGTCCTTTGGACAAAATCGATCCATTCGAATCATGCATGCCCATCAGCGACTCTCTGTCAGACAAAAAATTAACAAGTAACAGATAATTCATGTAAAGGTGGATCTCATATTGTTTTCATTTTCCAATTTTTATTCAGACACCCGAGAACAAGCAACAATTAATAGATGCAGATAACAGCTTAAATTATGATTTAAAGACAACATGTAATCCTATTGCATAACTATTGTGGTTATTGTACTTCGTGTTTTTCTTGTGTTTTTCTTGTGTTTTCTCAACACTCTTGGAATGAATTTTGTTGTTTCCAAAAAATAGCTTAAATTATGATTAATCATCATTAACCTGCTTTTCACATACAAACTGGATGGGTGGATTCTTTAATAAAAACTAGATATTGACTTGAGACAATAAAACCCAGATAGCATAGAAACTCATCTTTTCGATTATTCGATCCCCTTGCTAGTTAGAAGTCTAGATAGCTAATCACATATTCTTGATAATCTGTTGGAAAAGCATATAAGGGAGTCGATATTGGGGATGGAATCCTTAGATTGCCATTATTGTTCATAACTGTGCAGTAGTCATGAGCTGCCAAAACATTGTTTGGAAAAATACGGAACCAACTGCGTAAGTATCTGCTGAAAGGTAATTTGTCCATAGAAATTAACCCATTGACAGTCCCATGTATCTTTCTGATGTGAATCTTAGCCAGTAGTGTCGTTAACCTTGAAACGTGCCTCGAGTTGGGATCGGTAAGTACTGTACTGTAAGAAGCATAACTCATGCTAAATGTTTAGGGGATTTTAGGCCCGTAGAAAGATGAGCTCTCCGACTGTTAAGCATATGCATATGCCTCTCGTGAACCTTGTCCGGTGTCCTTCGTTTCAAATAGCTTACTGGAATTAAGGTCTGTGTATCATTCATGTTTTTGGCTCTCTCATTTTGTCACTGTCAAATAATGACACAATTCCTTGGTTTTGATAGATTTCATCCTAAGCTGCCATAATTGACCACGAGAGATAATGAATTAATCCACAAGGTGGCTTCGGGGTAATATACAAATCGAAATAAAGTGATTGCATTTCCAAAAAAAAATATTCAAACAATAATAATACGCAATGTTTTTTTTGCAGACTGTCATATCATACATTTTGATTCTTACGCTTCTGAATCATTGATGCTGGATGCAAGCTCTAATGCAGCTGAATCTTGTCTTGGAATAGATTTTCACTAAGCTGAAAATGCAAGTTTCTTATCTCATCGCCAATCATAGTGATATCATTAACTGAGAAATCTGGGGGGTTCCAGTGTAGCCGGTTGAATAAACGGCCCTGTAACCCTTTTTTTTTAAAGCACAAAAATGGTCCTATTTCCTAGTTCATCATCATAAAATAAGTGAAAGTAGGGATTAACGACAACCCACAAATGTACTCTTCAGATAAAGATAAAACGGATAAAAATTGCAAGTATGAAAAAAACAGTGACAAAGGAGAGTTAACTCAGCTGCTTGACAGAATAGCCGGCCAACCAGTGAAAACATCCATTAACAAGCACTCCAGATTCGTTGCTCCCATGAAACACATAAGGTACCTTTCCCATGCTTTCCCATGAATTTAGTGTAAACGAATAGACTTCGAATAAACTTTTTGTAGCAACTAATAACTTGTAATCATAACCGAACGAACCTATACTAACATAATGCACATTTGACCTCGGTAATATCTTGTATTCCGTTGTGGCTGGATTCCAAAGACAAAAAAAACTGCATCTTGTCGAACCATAGGCACACCAAACCATCACAACAACTCATAAGTTGAACTGAATTAACCAAAGCACTTGAATGGGTAATCCAATTCCATTGCATATTCATGAAATTTATCCGCCGATAATAGTGAATCTAATGAATCAAAACATATAGAGTACAATACGTTACGCCTACAGTACCTAGTAGAATCATCCTGAAACGTACCTCGGAGCATGAGATTAGGGTTGTTTCTTTGGATAGTAAGATGCATCTTAACAAAATCAGGGTTAGAAATTAGGGAAAACCATGTTCTGCAGACATAATTACAAGCTAATAAGGATTTCACTGGTACCTTTAAAAAGATTTCAAGATAAATCTCCTCCGGAATGCTTGACATTGTTTCACCTTTGTATAAACTTCAAATTCTAACTAATCAACTGAGTGTTAATTAAGTTCATTAAAACCCCTGAATAGAGTACTCATTAAACCCCCAAACCCTAAAACTTGGACTGTACGAAACCTCTAATTATGCAGCTGTGGCTCAACGCCCACCACAAGATATGCCGGGACTTAGTGACCGGAAATGGCTCCGGTTGGTTCATGGGTTTAATCTTAGGACATACACATATATATAGTACCACAACTCTCTAGTCCAAGGCGAGGAGAAACGCGAAACGAAATTAGGGCAACATCAAAAACACCAAAATGCATGGTTTTTTTTTTTTTTTTTTTTTTTTTGTTACCGATCGAGAGAGAGAGAGAGAGAGAGAGATAGAGATTGGGAGGATGGACTTCTTCTGTTAGCTTTTGATCTTTGATTTAGAGGTTTGGGTTCTTCTGTCAGCTTCTGATATTTGATTTGGAGGTTTGAGGTTCTTCTGTTAGCAGCTGAGTGAGTGAGAAAGAGATGGCGGCAAGAGCAATCATTAGAAAGGTACATCTGAAACCTCAACCATTCCCGACGATTCGTGCTTTTGTATCCAATGGAAAAGGTAAAACAACTATTAAACCTTTGGTTCCAACAAATATAACCAAAACAACAAAAGAGTGGAAGATGCAAAATTTTGAACAGGTTGTGCAAACCGGTTTGAAACTGCTTGCAAAACCTTCAAACGGAGGGTGTAGAAGAGGAGAAGATGAGTGACTCAACTGATATGTTGATCGATTCTCTCAAAACCATATATCAGTTGTGGATGGAAAAGATTGAAGAGGAGCAGAAGATACTTCTACAACAGGGATGGACATGCTTAAGAGATTTCCTGCGTGGTCAAGGATTGGAAACTTGTCATCAGAGATTATTATTGTCTATCAAGCCAATAGAACCTGATCAAACTGCTTTTATTGAGCCAATACAAGGAATTATTGAATTCGCAACTGCTTCGCCTGAAAAAGGCTTAACTAGTCTTCGGAGATTAGCATTACGTCGTCCTGGTCCATATCAATTACCAAGACAAGCAGTGTTGGGAATGGTGTGTATTACCACCGAGAATGCATTTCTGTTGTATGAACCTAATACTGGTGTAACATCACGCTGGATTGAAACTACCATCACCGGGGATTTATGTAGAGGAAAACCTAGGCGCCAAGTTGAGTCCATCGCTTTAGGATTTGCTCCAGAAAGCTGGAAATATAAAGTCGTTTGTATATCAAGTGATGCGAACAAAAGGTTTGCTCCTGAAACCGAAGCGAAAACTGATGGCGTTCTGGTTGTGGAGGTCTTGACTGTTCGGGATAGTGCATGGATTGGTGGTGAATATAATTGGAGAAGATTGGAGGCTGATGGACTCCCACCCGCATTCCAGTTGGGAGAGAGGTTTACCATTGTGGATGGTCCAATTTATTTGGATGGTAAGATACATTGGCATATGCAAGGAGGGCCTAGCAAGGGGCTAAGTGAGGCTATAGCCCGTCCCTGTTTTTCATTTAACTTGTTTTTTGTTTGGAAATTTTTTGGATTTTAAATTTAGCTCACCATTGCCTAACGTAATTTGTTGTCTTTGTAAAGTTTAGCCCATAGTATAAGAGTATTATGCTCAAAACAAAAAGATTTCTTCCTCTCAACTTACTTATCTTCCATTTTTGTTCCATTATTTATAAATTTATTACTTTTTTTGCCTTCAATTTTATTCAACGTTTATTTCCCTATCTATCCAGTATTCTGTATATTACTCCATACAAAAAAATCTAGTGTTCTACAAGACCATCATTGTTACCTCATAATTATGAGTTTCTTTACCAAAAATAATTCCGCGACCTCCAGTCGCCTTGCCAACCAACAACATTCTAGCCCTACCCTAGCCAAAATCTTGGGTCCGTCCCTAGGCGCATATGCATTATAACAGGCGATGTCCCTATATACTCGTGTTTGACGTTGAGAGCGAAACCTTTGAATATATTCCAATTCCTACAGTTCTATTTCAAGAGTTCGTTGATTCTTTACAACATGTTCTGTCAAGGCTGATGGAAGTCGATGGGAAAATAGCTATACTGAAGAGTACATCGGATCAGGAAACTTCTTCTTTACACATATGTCATCGTCTATCTAAAAGTACCAGGATCAAATGGAAGGAAGAGAAGGTCTCGATACCTTACGCTCATGTATGTTCAGCTTCTTTTGTTGAAGCTCTTACAGAGACAGATTAATCTTCATACAGTCGGGTCGTCTTATTTTCTACTATAATAGAAAGACAAAAGCATCCATATCCCTAAGGCTTCCAGCTTCGCACATCCGTGACCACTTCGATTGGGGAAGGATCGTAGAATTTTAGCAGTAATATAAGTTACCATGTCTTTTGCGAGGTTTGGATATCACTTACCAATTACCATGTCTTTTGTCTTTCAAATAAGATAGTAGAAAGTGTTTCTATGTTACTTACCTGCTGAGCATCAAATTGTTATTTCTAGCTGGTAATGACAATGCTACAACTTTGGAACATTCCCAAGTTTCCAACTTAATATCGTAATTTATTTTTAAAAAACAAAAAATAAAAAAACACCAAAATGCAAAACTGGCATTTGAAATGGCCATATGGTACAGACTTTCTCAAGCTATTGCAGACCCATCCTGATAGTTACAAGTATATCACTTTGGTCGCCGGCTCCCAGTTTGTTCACACTCACTGTGACTCTCATTCAGATTAAAATTTAACAAGTAACAGATAATAATTCATGTAAAGGTAGATCTCATTGATTTTCCAATTTTTGTTCAGAATCCAGATACAGAGAACAAGCAACAATTCATAGATGACTGCTATAAACTTAGGGTTGTCTGGCGGTGAACAGGTAGACGTGGAAAATGGAGGTCAGAATTTAGAGCTCATTCCTTGTGGTGCCTGCAAAAGAATGTGCACTGGTGTTTCACTCAGCAGTTCAAGTGGTAGTGCACTTGGCATTAGCCCGGTATCTAGTTAAACGCCAGTTCATAGACCATAATCTCTTCAACATTTAGAGTTGGTTAATGCTAGTTCTTACTTGTGCCGGCTGAACAAAATCGGCCCATTGCGTTCCACCAACGGGAGGAGAAACAAAATTAAGGCAACATAAAAAACACCAAAATGCAAAACTAGCATTTGAGAAGAAAAAAACAAGCAATGATGGTTGTTATGCTAACCAAATCTCCTAAACTGATCACCGTATGATGACTGCTATAAACTTTCTCAAGCTTGGTCTAAGGTTACTGGAGAACAAACACTGCTGTTTGTTGGATCTGGTCCTTTGGAAGAGACATAGCTCTTGCAGACCCTTCCTGCTAGTTAAGTATGCCACTTTTTTTGGGTGCCACTCCCAGTTTGTAAATACTCACTGCGGCTCTCTCTCAGATTAAAATTTAACAAGTAAAATATTCATGTACTCTAAAGGTAGTAGATCTCACTGTTTTTCCAATTTCAGATACCACAGAACAAGCAACAATTCATAGGTGCAGATAACAATTTAAACGACGATTACTCGTCATTAACCTGCTTTTCACATACAAACTGGATGGGATGTATTCTTTAATAAAGAGTAAGTAAAGATGGATACAAAGAATTAAACCTTGAATTGAGACAATAAAAACGAGATACATATATATGGAGCATAGAAACATCATATGCTGAAGCTTAGGATTGGATCCTCTTTAGGAAAAGCAGCTTAAGATTTTCGCTTATAGCAAGTCAAGATCTGAAATACAATTAACTAATTTTTGTTGATGCAGCTAACAACAAGTTGATCAATTTAGAAAAGCAAGTGCAAACCAGCTGTTTGAAATCCACCGATTCAGCTGTTTCGATTCATTTTCTTCAACACAGCTAACAGTGAAAATGGAGTATGAATTCAAACAGATAGTTTTTTGAGAGGAAATATCATTGTGCTTGGAAAGTTGTTGTTGTTGTTGTTGATGGTCATGTGCTTGAAGTTTTTGTTTCCATTGTTGATAGATCATGAAGATGATGAAGAATATGAGATGAGAGATCTGGTTGCTGTTGTTAGGGTTAGGGTCTTCTCCCTTTCACTGCACAGATAATGAAGGCAGCCAAGAATTGTGGACAACTATTCTTTTTATAAGCTTAAAGACTTCGCCCGTTAAAGCACAAGGCAATTCTGTGATCGTTGATTATTTGATTTAACGGCTCACACGTAATCCAAGACTGACCGTAATTTCTGACCCAAGTATCAATTTATAGACGGCTATGATTTACTTCCGGTACGAGTGGAAGGTTTTAAAAGTTTAGATTATTTTTACAGTTAGTCCACCACTTGAGCTAACCCATAAAAAGTTCTCTCAAAAGAGCACCATAAGATGAAAGCAAACACTTAGTTCCGGTTGTGTTTGATAAAAGCAAAAATGATAAGATTACTGAGAAGTTTTTCTTAGTACAATTGGGCTCTTAATTCAAACACTTGTTTTTGTTGTGTGGTTTTTCATTACCAAATTTTAGTTTGTAAATGAGATTTTGTCATCAACAGCTCCAAACTAACAGGGCCGACTCACCTGGCTGGGCTCTCATCTATCTACAAAATATTTTACTTTATCAACTGAAAAAAAATCATCCCCACTTTGATTTTCCAGAGATGCATGCAACCTTCATTGAAAAGATGTTTTATTCCTGATGTTTTTCCTCTTTCGGGTTGATTTTTGTAATGATGCACTGTTGCTGCTTGAGCCAGTATATGCCCTCCCTGGTAGTTTCATTGGATCTGGTATAAAAACGCATCCAACAGGTCAGCTATAACTGCAAGTATCCAATGTTTATATTGTAAGCAGCTGTGTTGCCATTATCCATGAACTTGCAAGCCTAATTTCACTATACCACAGTGCTGCCGTTATTGGCTAAGCCAAAAGCAAAAAATCGGATTCAAACACTAATAAGGGTGCAACATGATGGGTTGAATTTCATGTGACAAAGGGTAGTGTTATGTTGTTGTTACCTTGGCTGGCCATGTAGACTGTAACATCAAAGAACCTGTGCCAATTTTTGCTGCAGGATTATTAAAGCGAGAATGAAGCCAACACATGTCATGAAATGAAGTAATCATTGCAAGAAGAAAACACAGGAAAGGTGCGCATTTAGTTACCTGGCTCAGCAAGCTTGCCTCCCCCAGTGACATCAACTCAAACCAGAGTTATGGTTGAACAAGCTATCTGCCATGAGACAATTAACTGATGATAATATCTAAGAACCCAAATATGCATAGAGATTGATCATCTTAGTAACATTCGTGTATCAGAAAACATAATAAGAGTATCCCAAGCTATTGCTTAAAATACTAACAGTAGACTTATATGCACATGAGTGAAGACAGACTGAAGAATTTCCATGGTGTTCAAGAACTTAGAAAGGAATCAGAAGACCAAGAATTATTAAAGAGTTACAAGGCCTTTATTATCAATCTGGGACTATGGAAGAGTTGAAGAGGGGTGAAGTGAAGGGCTATCTGACCCGATCACCCTATGTTGTAAAGGAGGTGAGGGGAAGAGCAGAAGAAGGGCTCATCTTTGATAGGAAAGGCGGTTTAATCACAAGGCTTTCTAACCTTACTTGAGAAAGCAGGCTTAATCCCCGATCTTCCTGTCTCCCTTATACATCTTGGACCTGCTTGCAACGAGCTCTTTACCCTTTCATCCGTTTACGCGACCGAGGAGTCCACGGCTGAGGAAAATGAATCAATCCAGTTGGATGAAACTGACGACGACAAAACTTAATCTGAAGTTCCAGAAAAAGCGAAAGCGGGATCTGAAGATTATGATTCGAACTCTGACTTCTCAGTCTTTTCCAGTTCCATTCCTTCTCTATACAGTTAGGATAAAATCCCCTTAATCAGGTAATGGAACACGCCCTGCAGGCCTCACACAATCCGACAGCCCTGCAGCTCCCATCCCCGAATAGCGTAACGAGTAAAAGGGCGAGATCAAGAGGAATGGAGGGCGTAGGCTTAATAGTGAACGCAGACCCCCCTGACTGAATCAATGACCGCATGAGCCGAGATAAACTATGAAACTTCTTTATTGCGTTGCGAAGACGCAGATTTTCCCTCGAAAAGAACTTGATAGAGTCACTCTATCAGATTGAAGAGTATGCTCAGCTTGTGGAACTGATCTTTGAAGGTCTGAAAGGAGAGGGATGAAGGCACTTACTTGCTTTAAAGTGAGGGGACGGGCCAAGATTTTTACCGGATACGAAATGACTGGTGCTCCATCTAGTGGTCTTTTTATGGGTATTCTCTTTATCGCTCGACTAGTAGGTCTCACAGTCAGGCAGGCTTATACCATTACGCTCACGAGCAGAATCAAAACTTGAGCCTACCTTCGACGGCCTGAACTAATTTTTGACGAAAGAAGACTCACCGGGATTAGGGAATAGACGCTTGCAAAGAGTCGGCTGAAGTAAGAAATGGGGACTCCCCCACCAGTATGATTGGACTCGATCTACCAGCGCGCAGTCGAGTCTCTTTGAGCCTCTCGCATACGCTCGAGTCACTAAAGTCCCTGGTTGGTCACCGGGCCGGGATCGAGAAGTGGGGCTAGTAATAACTAAGAAACTAACCTGGGATAATGGGGAGGTATCTGACCTTGAGGGATGAAGATCTATAGGCAGGTATATAGGCGTACTAAATCTGTTTCGAGACTTTACCTGCCATGACCTTCGAATTGCCAGCTTCTGTAAATTCTAGAATTCCAGTGGATGCTCTTCCTGATAATGGCTGGCATGATCTGAAGAAAGTGGGATCATATCAGCTGATTCGTTCCTTGGTTCTTAGGAAGGGGAATCAACTCCATTTACTCGCCGTTCATCATGGCCAACAGGGGGTAATGGGGAGGGGCCCGACAGCAGTGGAAGCCCACTTCTGCACTAACAAAGGTAACGGTTTATGCGGTTCACACCGGTTAAGCAGATGAGTGCGATCATGTAAGAGTCTTAGTTAGTCTCCACTCTTTGGTCTCCTCCTTTCCGAGTCGCTTCTATAAGCGGAAGCCGATCCCCAAGATCAGATCTCAAAGTCGACGTGAGACACTATTCCCATTAACTGGTAATGCGCATTGGCTCATTAACTTTGTTCACATTGGATTCTCTGCCATCTTATATTTCTTCTTCAATTGAATTACCCGCTACGCCCCCTCTCGCTTTCTACTCCAATCACCGGTTCGAAAGAACCTTCCATTCCTCCTTAAAAGTTCTTTTGTGCTTGCACTGATCTCAAGAGCTCTGCTTCATTCTCGTCAAATATAGGAACTTGCTCCGATGTTAAACCTCACTCGCGATTCGCGCATCATTACACTTGGTAGAGAACCCTATCTAAGATATCAACCGAGGAACTTCCGCTCCGAGAGCACCTAACGAAGAATCACTTTACCAACGCCACTAATAAAGGGCCTTTACTTTCTTTTCTTACCTTGTTTAGCGAGGCCCCTTTATAAGGTGCCGGATGTCCTCAGATCCCAAAGATCCAGGAACGTTTGAACCGATGGACCCCTCTGAGCCCGCGGCATAGGCTATCGTGCTCGTTGGCACTAAATTGGAAAGAAAACGGATCACCCTACAGAATCGATTTAAGATTGCATTGTCCACAGAGAAACCACCCCAAAGCCAAGTAACGAAAATGAACAAGAAGATGAACCCTACTGCAAATAACATGGGGGTTTTGTATTGTATCGAACCCCTCCACATAGTTGCGATCCAATCAGTCAATGGGTACTCTTCACTTCCCCGTCATTCTTGTAACCGTCACCTGTCATCCGTGCAGGATCAATCCGAAGTGAAGTGAGGGCTAAAAGCTCCTTGGGGTTCTTTCTTCTAGGTAGAGCGAAGTTCAAGTTCCATAGGTTCTGAAAGAAAGGACGTTTAACAGATGGAACAACTCACAATGGAAGACAGAAGCATAGCATTTCTCGTTTTAGCAGAGACCTCAACAGAGGCGGGGTTTATTGAATAATTTCCACCTGAGCTGTCCTAACCTATTATTATGTACCAATCCTTTCTCCTAGATTGATTACTTTGACATTCTATTGGATTTGCTAATAGAGAAAGTGGAGATTCAGCTGATGGGTTTGGAGATCCTGAAAGAAGAGGTGGTGACGAATCCAGGTCACCCTTCTTGACTTGTGATCTGATATTTACCTCCAAATG
Organism: Papaver atlanticum; assembly: GCA_023531105.1. Taxonomy (NCBI): domain Eukaryota; kingdom Viridiplantae; phylum Streptophyta; class Magnoliopsida; order Ranunculales; family Papaveraceae; genus Papaver; species Papaver atlanticum. The sequence goes on from JAJJMB010010581.1 coordinate 3,399,057, forward strand.
TTGCATAAACTGGGTCTCTATAAGGGTCTTCCATACTACTAGGAGCTTGTATCAGAGATTGCCCTTCCCATTTGTCATAGATTCAACAGTTGTTGCTTCCATAAAAATGAAAGGATTCGACTTCGAGCTAGGCTCAAACAGCAGTTTCACAATTATTAGTTGTCGGCATCGATCTGGTTAGACGCCCTTTCCTAGCAAGGTGTCATCGGACGCAGTCTCACGATCGGGCATGAGTGTAACGATCCAGAAGTTGTTATTGTATACTCGGAAGGCGGCGGGAGAAAGAAGGGAACACTGGGCGGGATCTTTCAGCAGCGAATTCCCCACTCTCTTCTCGATCGTCTGTGGTTTCCACCAATATCTTGTTCATCTAACCAAGGAGCATCATGTTGGCGCTTTTTTTTTTTACTATATAAAAACTAGTGGGGGCATTCTTCCAAGATGGAGAGGACAAGCATGCAGCTTTTGAAGCATGGGCTCCGATCCCCTCCCGGGCAGATGAAAAGGAAAGGGATTCTAAGACCTTAGTGAGATAGTTGAGATTAAAGTAGCAGATCTCAAGCAGTGCCTCCTCGTTGTAGCATTCTCAGATGGATACACGAGTTGATCCCATAGAGAGAGAGGATAGTTCCAAAGTGGCTCGACTGTTAAAGAAAGAAAAGAGTCATCTGCTTGCCATCGATGTTGTGTGATTAGTTACGCGCATCGTGAGCAAGAAGTCAGGAAACTCCCATGCTTTCCGTTGGTCAACAACCAACAAAAAAAGAGAGTTTTCTTCTTCGCAACTCCTACATCTGCTAATGCAGATCCGAGTTATCATAACTAAACCCACCCCAGGTCGTCCCAGTTCCAAGACCTAACTAAGAAAGAAGAGACTTATAGCCGAGCTAAGGTCCACCGTAGGGTGTGGCTCCCTTTAGACAGGGAAGGGGACGAGACCTGCCCCATATGGAGATCTAATTTCAGAGGTTTGGGTCAAAACTGCACATTAAGCTCAAGATCAAGATAGCTGTTACGCCACCCAGAAAGGTTTGGGTCAGTTCTCGGAGCATCGGTTTCCCCATGCATAAAAAACAAGAGTTCTATACCCCGTTAGCTTCACTGTTCTCTCCTTCCTGACCCCTTTGCGGGATGTCTCAAATGTTACTGGGAACTAGAGAAGCCCTGTCCCAAAGCATAACTCTGACCGCGTGCTATTTAAGAACGGCAAAAGTTGGACCTAGCTGCGATCGTTCATCCTCTGCCCTAAATAAAGTAAAGGTAAATAACCTACCTAAGTATGCTGGATCATTCTGTATATAAAAAGATGCGTTGTTAGGAGCTCCATTTTCCCATTGAGGCCGAACCTAAACCTGTGCCCATTCTGCAGATGCCAGCGACTAATGAAATAAACTAATAAGGGTAAGATGCTCCGCTTCTCGACCCCTCAACCATAGTTAACAACGTCCCGAACTTGAGTGATGGGAGTACCATCAGTAGTGAGAATCTATTCTTTGCGGCAATGCAACAAAGTAAACTCAGAACGTAAACTCCCTAAGAAAGACGATTTGAACTTACTATATCCCTTTTTGAGACCCACTTCCATCACATTAGAGAGCATTCCCATCCCAGCTTATTATACTCCGGGGTTGCTCCAATCCCCGCACAATCCTGGGCCTACCTCCATCCCGAGAGTATCCGTATGAGGCGGAAGCTCCACGTACGGTTTTGAAGCCAAGCCTGGTGTCCTACGATTTGGAAATACCTAGCAACTATCCGTAAGTTTCACTGCTCCGATGGGAACGGCAGCATATTCGACCATTGATCGGAGAATAGGTACTGATCGGAACCAGTTCACAACCTGGGACAGCTTACTAAGTAGAAACTAGCCGTCAACTTCCATGATAGCTTTCATTCAAGATTGGATGATGGAAAAACTAGCAAGCGCTGATGACAAAGATGATTCCATATGCAATTCCATGATCCCGTTATTCTTGATTCTCCACTATCCACTTCTGCGACGAGGGCTTCTTGCTAGTAATGGAATTCATATCCAAGACTTTTTCTTTTGTACGCTCGGTTCACTAGGTTCTATACCACTTTAACCTACAAAAAAAGCACTTCGGTGCGCCCCGGTTCGGATTGTTCCCTGCCACTCGGCTTCCATAGATTCGATCGTGGTTTACAATTATAGCTTCCACACCTGTTCATTTGGGATCAGCTCCCTTTTCTGCTCACTCGTAGGAGTCTGAACCCCCACAGGGAAGGTCTGAAAGAACTCATGGTACTCTTATTAGACTTGGAGGGGCGAAGAGACTCATATGTCCTACATGTGAGGGCCTTGTAAGACAAGAAAGCGAGTAAACTTCCCACCACGTCTTTCCTCTCCCCAAGGTCGAGCCCTAAAGGTCCTTGTGTGTCGGAAATGGGAGTGAACCGGAAAAGAAGGGGAACTGGGTCGATCTGAAATGGCGAAGCATCCGAAGCATAACTGCCAAGTGTTTTTGATCGGAGCATCAAGCAGCGCAACCCGGTTCTACTTGACTAAGATCGTGCTCGTCCAAGGAGGGAGTTTACTGACTTGCGAAGTGGACGCCCATCGGCTTCGCACTGGTTCCCTCGTTATAATCCTCATACGGGCCCACCCATGCATTCTTAAACTACGCAATAAAAACACTCTTTTCTTACCCATTCGAGTTTAGCCCTTGCGCCAGTATAGGTTGGCTCGCACAAGCCTGGGCCTACCTCCATCCCGAGAGTAGCCGTATGAGGCGGAAGCTCCACGTACGGTTTTGAAGCCGAGCCTTTCCAGCAATGGAGCTTAGGGACCGATATGATGATTGGTTTAGGTAGGGCGGCCGGCCTACTAAGGGAACCCTGTAGAGATTAGTGCGTGAGACCGCGATCCACAACTGGGAATGCTGATTTCGGGAGATGCCCGCCCGAAATGAAAAATCAAAAATAAAAAGCATGAACAAGCCTATTTACAATTTGAATCGACCTATTCAAATTTCTACGTCAACCAGACTAAAATTTCCTACAAAAAAACACCAAAACAAATAAAACAACAACAACAAAACCTCTACTATAAAAAACCAACCCTAAAAATTAAATAAAAATAGGAATATAAAATCAAACAAATCGTAACCAAAAAAACAACAGAAAAACAAACAACAATCAAAATGTACCTAGATTGGTTAGAAAATCATGTTTTTTTTCCTTCTCCGATCTGAATAGAATGAAACAAAACAAAGATCTAATCAAATTATATAATCACTACCAAAAGAGAACAAGTTTAAGTTTAGGTTTCTCACTTAAGGACTAAAACCTTAGATGTAATAGCTTCAAACCAGTTAAAACCTAGATTCAAAAATAAAGAATCATAAGAAGATAGAGCTTTGTGATTGCACCATCGAATCTGATGGAATTCATAAGGGAATAAATAAAAGAAGACGATTGGGTTTAACATTCTATCAAAACTGGTCTGGTGGTGATGGTGACGTTGACATTGGCTATTACTTTTTAATTCTATTTAGAAAAACTCAGTTAATGCAGCCACGACTTCAGATCATGTAATTTCAGTAAGTTGGAGGTATTCATATGCACAGGTGAGTTAACTGGTTGGATCACAAACGAGAAGAGTGATGGTGTCAATGGAGCTTTCTAGTACGCTGAGTTTTTAGGCTAATAATTCTTTCAATTTGTGTTATACCTACCAACAAAGGGAGAATAAACTCAAGAAACATAAATGAAATAAGACTGTAATATATTTACCACAAATTTGTATGTTCAACCAAGAAGAATAAATATTGTCATGTCAAGTCTCTATAGCTAGCAGAAGTAGTAACGCTTCAGAGCTTGACAAATGCTACTTTATTATACCACAAACCTCACCTTTTGTCTATAGAAAGGTTTTGAGAACCAATGAGGAACGGTCAACGAAATAAGAAGTTAAGTTCTTCATGGATGCTAAAATTTTGATCGAAGGAAATGTATTTCTTGTATCTTAGTTTGATTTGAACGTCCAAAATAATCGCTTATCAGAACTTTATATCTAATTCAGACCAATACATATGATAATGATGGATATTAAAAATAAAAAATATCACTTAATATTACTATTTCATGAACAACTACAATAAACCATAGTTCACTTGATATTACATTCCCCTATAATATGTTGGTCTAGGGATCAGTATGTATAAGACCTAAATAACAAAGCAATTGGTCACTCTCTATACGACACCAACGTACCTCTAAAGTTCAACTTTGAATGACAAATTCTAAGGTGGGTTACTCGTAATATGCTCAACCGCTAACGCGTAACATCCACTAACTTTTAGTAAATTCTCCCACACAATCTTCAATAAAAACGTTACATATATCAATCTGACATGGAATCTCCATTAACTTCAAGTAGTACACATTTTAGTTAATTGATTTTCCTCAAGAGTAACATAACTCTCAACAGTATTACTATAAGTAGGTCATCTTTTACATAATTGTTCCAGACTGACTGTGTACGACCATTGCCGACCTACATGAAAAATACAATTTGCTGAAAAGTGAGAAAAAAAATAGAAAATAGAAAAAAGAACCGATGCGCTTTACATTGCTTATCTTTAGATACACACTAATTATCATATAAAAAAGCACACAAAAGAAACCACATTTATTTAACAGGTTTACCTTTACAGAGAAAAATCCACAACCTCTTTTCGGCACAAATATCCATTTCCCCGATTTGTACCTCTGCCTAATTAATGAGTGTGTTGATTAGTTTCACAAATTTCATCTTAGAACTTCTATTGGGTGGCCCACTTTAAATTCTAGTAGGAGTGCCCCCTTCAAGGGTACACCTTCTTCGAAAAAGATGTGATCCTTCATATGTTTCATGGCTATAATGTTCATGAATTGATTCGAGTGAATCAAAATTGATTTTGCTTCAATTATGTCTTGTATACTTCTATGAGAATATAAACAATTGAACAACTCTATAACTAGTTTCATTTGAGTCATTTGAACTAGTTGTGATTAAGATAAACAAGGTTGATATGAAAGTGTTCATATGGCTAACTTCGGTTAACTATTGTTGAGCCAACAAGGTGTACACGTTTAGGTAGGGTTACCCATATCTAAATGAAGTCACTTTTCATTTGTGTGTGACAAGCTAAGTTCGATCTAACGGTTGAAATATATTAGCTTGAGTCTAATCAGGTTTTCATCTAACGGTGAATATTGAATGCTTTGTTACCAAGGTAACATTGATTGCAAACCCTGATTTGAAGATTATATAAGGGAGAACTCTAGCAACTGGGAAACCTAATCCCCACACCTCCTGTGTGATACTAGTTGCGACTAGAGTCGATTCTCCTTTAACCTAGGTTTTTCCTAAAACCATTAAAGGTTAACGACTTAAAGACTTCATTGGGATTGTGAAGCCAGACCCAACTATTTTCTCTGTAGTTGCGTTTTCTGATCTTGCTTTGTTCAATCGTATTCAGTACTATCTTCTCTAAGATTTTCTCGAGATTTAATCTCCGATAGGCAAGATAAAAATTAGTCACAAACATCTTCGTCTCATTGTTTGTGATTCCACAATATCTTGTTTAACTACCATACGATTAAGATTATTGTGAGGTGATTGATATTACTAGGCTGATCTAAGGGAATATAAGTCCGGTGTATCAATTGGTTCCTTTTCACCTTGATTTATCAAAAGACGGAACAAAACTCATAGGTATTTCTGTGGGAGACAAATTTATTTATTCAATAGACTTTTATGTGTAATACATATTTGTTTATCAAGTCTTCGACTTTGGGTCGTAGCAACTCTTAGTTGTGGGTGAGATCAGCTAAGGGAATCAAGTGCGTAGAGTCCTGCTGGGATTCGGAGGCGTAAGGAACGCGACTGTACCTTGATCAGTGTGAGATTGGTTAGGGCTCAACTACATTCAAGTCTGAAGTTAACTTGTAGTAGGCTAGTGTCTGTAGTGGCTTAATACGGTGTGGTGTTCAAATCTGGACTAGGTCCCGGGGGTTTTCTGCATTTGCGGTTTCCTGGTTAACAAAATTTATGGTGTATGTGTTATTTCTTTTCCACATTATATTTTCTATATAATTGAAATATCACAAGTTGTGCGTAGTTCAATCAATTGGATAATCCAACCTTTCGTTATTGATATAAATTGATTGACCCTATAACATTGATCTTTAGTACATTCAAGATGTTTTCCATAATAATCAGGCTCACGGATTCTATCTATTTGATTTTCTGATTACATTGAGAAACAGAGATACAACTCTTGGATATATTTCCATTGATTGAGTCTGGCTGTCTAGTTGATTCTCTTGGAAATTATACTAGAGTTTGTCCATACAGATTGCTTAAACGAAATATTGGGTGTGGTTGTTAGACCCCCGCTTTTTAAACTACAAAAAACTTTGGACTGGAATGTAGTTGAGACCGAATTAAACCCTAACAAAAATTCATTTATAGTCGCGGTGCTTACGCCTCTTGAATCCCAGCACGACTCTGCACAAATGATTCCCTTAGTTGACGTGCTTTACATCCTAAGAGTTACTTCAACTCAATTGAAGACTTTAAACCAATCTTCCTCCCACAGATAAGCCTATATGTGTGTTAGAGCACTGCTCGGTCGAACTCGCAAGCGTTGCTATCTCAAGCTTGTTTGTTAATGTTAGTGATCAAAACTATAAGTCTTGATTTCTAGTCTACTTATAGTGATGTCTCGGACTAGGATAGATTGTGTAGTTGAGCATTAAACTTCACGGTGTTCATAAAATGAAGACGAAGAACTACTAAGGAGAGCTTGTGGAACTTCATCAACAAAAGGTATGTGGAGACTAAAACTCATCTATCACTTGGAAAGTCTATTTCTACTCTATCTCCTATATTGAGACATAAGTCGTATTACTTTATGGTTTTCGATTATGCACATTTGAGATTTCGAGCTGAGTTTAACTCGCTTACATATTTCTCGAAATATGTGTTGGTAAGATTTCTCTTCAACCAAGTTCATCTTATATTCTTGACGAAAGTCAAAAGATGATCATGTGAAAATCGCCGAGTAACATCTTACGTGGTTTGTGTGATACAATCATTTGGTATAGACTTGGAATGTTTCGTTATGATTATTTCAATAACTTGAAAATTTCTTTGATGCTAATAGTGTGTGAAACGGGCTATAGTCATCCTCTAAGAAATTTTCAATGATTGAAATAAGAATTTAGAACACTTAACCAACATTGGATTATAAACATGTTGTGCACTCTTGCATATATGTAATCCATGTCCGGGAACCATAGTATGCATATCCGTATGCGTACCTGTTGGTTTGAGAAGTACGGGAACCTAAGTGCGTGTATCTGTACGCATACTGGCGTAGGTTTGTGACCGGAATTTTCTGCTGGGCTTTGAGGTATGCGTACCCCTTCGCATACTGGAGAAAACCAAACTTGGTTCGGCTATTCAAGTATGTGTACCCGTTTGCATACTTGAATGGTTAAAGTTCTAAAATCGGTTTTGTTGTGAACAAATACATTTATATAATAAGGAATGCATTCTTTGCAAACCGTGGCTATAATGTTCATGAATTGATTCGAGTGAATCAAACCGATTTTTCTTCAATTGTGTTCTTGTATACTTCTATGAAAATATAGCAATTGAACAATTCATTTGAGTCATTTGAACTAGTTATGGTTAAGATGAATAAGGTTGATATGAGAGTGTTCATATAGCTAACCTCGGTTAACTATTGTTGAGCCAACATGGTGTACACGTTTTAGGTACGGTTACATAAACCTAAATGAGGGTACAATATTTCATTTGTGTATAACAAGCTAAGTTCGATCTAACGGTTGAAAGATATTAGCTTGAATCTAATCAGGATTTCATCTAACGGTGAATATTGAATGCTTTGTTACCAAGGTAACTTAGATTGCAAACCCTAATTTGAAAACTATATAAAAAAGAACTCTATCAACTGGGAAACCTAATCCCCACACCTTCTGTGTGATACTAGTTGTATATGCTAGAGTCGATTCTCCAAAAACCTTAGGTTTTTCACGAAACCCTGTAGGTTAACGAATTAAAGACTTCATTGGGATTATGAAGCCAGACCCAACTATTTTCTCCGTAGTTGCGTGTTCTGATCTTACTGTTACTATCGTGATTGAGTATTATCTTTGTTAAGATTTGCTTGAGATTTATCTCCGATAGGTAAGATTGAAAAGTAATAACAAACATCTTCGTCTGATCATCGTTTGTGATTCCACAATATCTTGTTTCGTTAATCGATTAAGATTATTGAGAGGTGATTGATATTTCTAGGCTGTTCTTCGGGAATATAAGTCTTGTATATCAATTGGTTCCTGTTCACCTTGATTTATCAAAAGATGAAACAAAACTCATAGGTATATCTGTGGGAGACAGATTTATCTATTCCAATAGACTTTTCTGTGTGAGACAGATTTGTTTATCAAGTCTTCGACTTTGGGTCGTAGCAAATCTTGGTTGTGGGTGAGATCAGCTAAGGGAATCAAGTGCGTAGTATCCTGCTGGGATCAGAGACGTAAGGAGCACGACTGTACCTTGAATCAGTGTAAGATTGATTAGGGTTCAACTACATTCCAGTCCGAAGTTCATTGGTAGTAGGCTAGTGTCTGTAGCGGCTTAATACAGTGTGGTGTTCAAAACTGGACTAGGTCCCGGGGTTTTTCTGCATTTGCGGTTTCCTCGTTAACAAAACTTCTGGTGTCTGTGTTATTTCTTTTTCGCATTATATTTTGTTGTATAATTGAAATATCACAGGTTGTGCGTTGAATTTATCAATTGGGAAATCCAACCTTTGGTTGTTGACTAAAATTGATTGATCCTTGAACATTGGTATATGGTACCGTTCAAGTTATTCCTCTTATATTCAATCTGGCTCGCAAATTCCTATTTGCTGATTGCGGATTGAATTGAGAGATAGAGATATAAAACTCTTTGATATACTTTTCTATAGATTGAGTCTGACTGTCTAGTTTATTCTCTTGAAAGTATATTGGAGTTTGTCTATTCAGATTGCCAAACGAAATATTGGGTGTGGTTGTTAGACCCCCTCTTTTTCAATGTGATTTCCTTTTTAATCGTAGATCAAGGTGAAATGGAAATCAATATTAATAGACAAAGTCTAGATAACCTCAAAATTTGGACTTGTGCTTCCCGAAGAGCATCCTAGATTATTATTCACCTCATAAGTATTAAACCTATGGAATCACAAAGTTTGAGACGAATAGAACTTTGTTATTTTTATCTATTTTGTTTGAGTGAGAAACTCAACGATCAAAACAAGATCGGGATACTCGAACTATCAAGATAAAGATAGTTGGACCTGGCTTCACGAATCCCTAAGTGAAGTCTTTTTAGTCGCTAAACCCTAGAAGGGTTTTAGGGTGAGGAATACTCTAGTTTACAACTAGGACACATAAAGAATAGTGTTAGGGATTCAAAAATCCCAGTTGCTTGAGGTTCTTTCCTATATAGACTTTCAAAGTATATCTTGCTTTAGGTTTAAGCTAAGATAGTTTTGGAACCAAGCATACAATATCCACCATTAGATGAATCTTTAAAATGAGATTAACATACTAAGATATACACTCTAGTTAGGATAAACCGTAATCGAACAGTGTATAAAGACATTGTTCATGGAAGGTAAGCTAAGACTAGCCGATTGAACCATAAGCTTAATCATTTTCATATAACACTTAAGACTTTACGCTTGAGTCATAACCATAGGTTATAATGTGATCAATCATGTCTATATAGTATTTTTAGAGATTTATTCAAACGCCAATTATCTCATAGAAATAATTTTTGTGCATTTGAAAATATTCGACAGCGCAAGTACGTTTACTCTACCTAGTTCGTGAATATTTTTTTCATGGTACATGTACCGGGTATGTGTACAAAACAAGTTCACGAACTCATATAACTTTTCCGGTTTTCGTAAAGAGTATGGATACCACTCCGGTTTCAAAACAAACAGTTCATTTACGGTATGCATACATGGTTTGCCGTATGCGTACCATTCTTGGTTCACGAGCAACAGACTTTTTATGGTATGGATACTGGGTATGCATACCAAAAAGCTATTGTCGACTACGCAGGTACGTGTACTTAATACATGTGGCTCCGAACCTATAACAGTTCTCCCAGTATGTGAACTGGTATGCATACTGTCCTGTATCCAGATTTACAGTTGTTCTATATTTCTCTCTAAATCAATTTGAAACATTACCAAATAACATTAATGACACATTACTGATAAATTGTTCTTAACCGATATTCATCAGGTATGAACAAATGTTCATTAAGCTTAGTCATATATATTTCGAGAATTAATTACCAAGATAAACTTGACTCAAAATTCTTGATATGCTTGCAATAGTCTAATTAGACACGCGACAACGTCTTATGGATAGAAGGATGAATATAGATTGAGAAATAGTTGGTTCAGTATTCACTTACCTTTTGTTGAAGAAGTTCTCCAAAAGCTTCGATTGATCTTCGCTTTAAAAAGGTAGAACGCAGTGATGTCCGATTCTCAACTACATACTTCCATCCTAATCCGAGACTTGACTAATTGTAGACTAGAAATCAAGATATAGTTTTGATAAAATAAATTTGACAACAAGCTTGATATAGCAACACTTGTGATTTCGACCGAGCAATGCTCTAACAATCTCCTCCTTTGTCAATTTTAGTGAAAAAACTATTAATACATATGGATTAAAAAAATAAAGCTTCAAAAACTCCTTGAATACATCATGCTTGATTTCCTTGGTTTCTTCAACTCCTTGAATTCTTCGTTACTTCAAGTTGCAATGATTCTGAACGTGTTCAACTAGGCATCGTTGTTGTTGAAGATCCGTAGTGATAACAATTATACAGAAACATAGCATTATTATCTTCTCTAAGGTTCAATTGTATCACAACTTTGAAGTAATACTACGGTGATATATTTCTCCCCCTTAATCAATAATTACATCCTTTGTATAATAGGTGAAACCTATATATATTGATTCAATCCCCCTTACGTAATGATCCGTAAACCATATGTATGCAGTGCGAAACTACTAATTAATTCTCCCCCTTTTTGTCAATAAAAAATGGCAAATGTACGAAAATCATGGGATCTTAATGAATTCAACCAAAATATATTTCAAGACTTAAAGGGATTATATATCAACTTTTGTTTAGATGATATCACATAGTAAAAAATACTTAGCGCCCATCTAGGAGATTTAAGATACAAGCATCCCCTGTAAATCCCACATCCACATACCCCACAAAGATATAGCAATTAAGCACAAGTTCATTTAAGAACTCTCCCCCAAGAGAACAACATGAGTGACATTTCTTTTGTAAAAAAATGGATTTTGTCGGACATTAACAAATCACATGGACTTGTATCCTAAACATCGACTTAAATTAATCTCAACGCCAGTTACGAACAAGGAGATAATTTTAATCGGTATGACTCGACATAAGAGAATCTTACGGTGTGTATAGTGCAGTAATAACACAAACGTGTGATCACAAGTAGATCGATACTGCAAAAAATTCTCAGAAAGTTTGTTATATTTTCAGTTCAGAAAACATATAATAGATTTAATTTTTGAGCATTTATGAGATATCAGTTTAATTCACATAAAGTAAAGGACACATATATCTCACAAGACTTTGCAATATATTAAACCAATAATGATTACATACTGCAAGTTCATCTTCCAAAAACTCTAGAATTTAAATAAATAAACATGCAAGATGAAAATCGTTGGAAATAGCTTGTGTAATCACAAAATTTGTTATACCAAACCCTAGTTGTCCTCAATGTAAGAATAAATTCTCACAAAAAGTTTCCTAGAAAAATGAACCAAAAGAGTTTACTCTGAGATTCCCAGATTGTTCTCATAATTCTTGTATTCATCAAGTTCCTCTTCAATATTGTGATTCAACAACTTCTATCTTCTCCTCAAGCTTCTTTGTAGAGGATTGTAGTTCATAGCTTAGTGCTCGAACTTGTTCTACACAAATTGAGAACCTAGCAGATTGTCACAAGGTGTGGTTTCACACTTGTCCTGACATGAATCAAGCTTGAGTTGATATTCTCATCCAAGGGAGAGACGAGAATCAACTGAAAGGTTATTGCTTGGTTAAATTCCTTCCACATTGTGGAGGATCAGGTGGCTTTTCAGGAATAGACTTTCTTAGTTTAGGTCTTCTAACTATAGAATCAAGAGGTTGATAGAAAATAGGTGAGTTTATTACCTTTGTTTTACGAATTTTTTTCTTGAAACTGTTGATTGATCTTCGCAACTTGTGAATCATTCTTCTCAACTCCTTTGAGAGTACTTACTCTTCCCTTTTGTAACTTTTCTTTTTTTTTCTGAAATAATGTAGTTGTAAAAGAGTTGGACTTTGAACCACTTTTATCCTTTGAATGATCCCGATTTTTGCACAAGAGACATTGAAATACAAATGTTATCTCTTTGTTATCAGTCTGAAATTCCTCTTGTTTGGGAGAGTTGTTCAAGACTTCAAGACATGGAGAATTGTGCCAACTACTCTTATAAGGATTTTTCGGAAAAGATCGCTTCTTCCTTTTATAAGTAGTAAGATCAATCTGATGACTTGTCTATTTTAGTTCCTACTTCAACTTAACCAGTCCATACTCCAGACTCTCAATCTTTTTAGCCCACGTTTCCTTTTTCAGTTCAAATTCAGCTTTCATTGAGAAAATTTCGTCACTCACGAGATCAATCCTTTCTTCTGAGGAAGGCATATTTTTCCAATATGGAATGGCTAGAACTGTTTGAATCATGAACCTATTCATTATCAACACATGTGAGAAAAACTGCATTGGCTGATTCATCCTCGGAACAATAGTCTAAGGTTGCCATCCAAGCTTTAGTTTTCTCACAATAATCCTTGTTAGGACACAAAAACTTATGATGGCCATGACCAAGCCATTTGGAATAGACTAAAGAATCTTTGTCTATTTGAACCTTTTTATCCTTATTCTTAATTAATGGTTTTTTGTGATTTTTCTTTTTTCTATGTCTAAGAGTTTTCTTCATCTGTTTTATAAATATTGACAGAGTGCAATTAAGGATATTCTCATCTATTTCATCAATTTAGAGATTTTTCATTAGAATTCTTCCCACATTTGAAATGTAATGACTATCTCTTTTATTGAGTTCTAGATCAAAGATTTTTAACTTTCCAACGAGAATATTTTTGGAAAGAGTTTCAAAGTTATTTCCTTCCATGATAGCATGTTTCTTAGACTCGTATCTTGCTGGTAAAGATCGTAGAATTTTCATCACAATGTCCTTTTGGGGAATAGTCTTCCCTAGCGCATAATACACATTAACAATTTATGACACCTTTTGATTAAACTCATCAAACGAATCTTCATCATACATACAAAGATTTTATCAGTCAAAATTTAGGTTTTGAAGCCTGACTTCTCTTTCGGAGGTATCTCCTTCGAATATGGTTTCTAAGATATCTCAAGCTTCTTTAAACTTAGTGCATGATGTAATATGGTGCTGAAGATCTTGGCTTATGGCGTGGATAATATCATTTAACCCGTCATAATTATGCTTTGCAGTACTTATCTCTGTTTCACTATATACCCCTAATGGCTTCGTAACAGTGGTTCTGTCTCTAACAACTGTTGGAGGATCGTATCCTGTAACTACAGGTTTCGATATCTCAAATTCACGGGCTTGTAAAAAGGAACACATAACAAATTTCCACAATAAGTAATTTGTGCCATCTAAGGATGGCAGTACGTTTATCGAGATTGCACTCCTGTCCATAAAGTCAGATTGCTTCAAACACAGACTTGTTAGGTCTTTCGCCTGTTTGTCTTCTCTGATACCAATTGAAAATGTGGGGGTACCAAAATACACCATAAACTCTTTCTTAGGTAACATGTATGGACAAAACCTAAATACAATTTCGAGAGTTCAACTTAGTGAATCTCAATCAAGGAATAATATTCAGAGTTATATCTCTTTCTCCCACAATCAGAAAGTTTATGGAGACTAGTCCGTGAACCTGATTTACGTGTGATAGTTCTTAGACGATTCCAAAGATCAATATCCAAGAATCAATCAAGTCGTATCCAACAAACAAGGATGGATGTATCTACATTGATTGATTTACGTACAACCTGTGATATTTCGATTATAAAGATAAACAATATACTGCGGAAAAGAAATAACATAGACACCAGAAATTTTGTTAACGAGGAAACCGCAAATACAGAAAAACCCCAAGACCTAGTCCAGACTTGAACACCAAACTATATTAAACCGATACAGACTTTAGCCTACTGTAAATAACTTCGGACTGGAACGTAGTTGAGACTGAATTAAACCCTCACATCAATTCAATTATAGTCGCGGTCCTTACGTCTCTTGAATCCCAGCAGGACTCTGCGCAAATGATTCCCTTAGTTGAAGTGGTTTACAGCCTAAGAGTTGCTTCAACTCAATTGAAGACTTTAAACCAATCTGTCTCCTACAGGTAATTACCTGTAACAACCACCACCACCATTAGCACCAGTAACAGAAATTTAAAATGGTTTATCCTCTTTCTTCTCACCATCTCTTCAATTTATCAATTTTGAAAACACGACAACTTAGAAGTTACAACAACATAAAGTTGATAAACTACAATTTATAACAGTGTCATCCAATCTGCATGATATCCCATTCCATAAGAGCTTGCAAAAATATAAACATAGACTTTTTATCCTACCCAATTAGAATGTGTATCTATAAGCTACACATCCAGTTAGCATGTGTAACTACTAGCTACACATCCATTTAGCTTGTGTAATTAGAAGTTACACATCTAATTTGCATGTGTAACTAGTATCTACACATCCATTTAGCTTTCCAAAGTTACAACACTCTGCAATTCATATGTAAAAAACAGATCCATAAGACAATGCAATCATCTTAATAAAGTCTGTATTAAGTCATATTATCCCAAATTAAAAGTTACAATCAATCTTAATAACCAACTTACTTGATTTCAAGTCATATTATCCCAAATTAAAAGTTACATAAACTCTAAATTAGATACATGATTCAGTTCTTGAGATCAACTAATTACCTGTGACGACCGCCAACACCAGCAACAGAAACTAAACATGGTTCATCCTCTTTCTTCTCATATTCTCCTTCAATTTTATCCACTT
Organism: Papaver atlanticum; assembly: GCA_023531105.1. Classification (NCBI taxonomy): domain Eukaryota; kingdom Viridiplantae; phylum Streptophyta; class Magnoliopsida; order Ranunculales; family Papaveraceae; genus Papaver; species Papaver atlanticum. The sequence goes on from JAJJMB010010581.1 coordinate 3,414,320, forward strand.
ATTATTCAACCTCCCCGTCAAAATTATAACCAACACCATTAATCAACCCTATAAAAATCAAATTGAAATGTAAAAAACAATAAAACGAACCTGAAACAACAACAAAAACAACATCAACAATAACAATCACAATAACAAACAAAAACGTGCCTAGATTCAAAATAAATGAATTGATTGATTCAAGAAAAATCGTGTTGTTTCCATCTCCGGTCTCATTTGAAGGGTAACGAAGAAAAAGATGCTCTGAGTTCATAAATAAACTTAGATTTTCTATCGGAAATATAGATTAAAAGTTAAATCGACTTTCAATTCGAAACCCTAGAAAATTTATAGACAATTTTTTTTGAAAATTTAAATCTCAAAAGAGAGATCAAGATGAAATAACTATAGATCTATGTTCTGATCATGTTTTGAATAAAGATTTCTAGATGAAATCAGACCGATTAGGTTTTCAACAGTAAACAATTTTTTTTTCCTTCTGATTTCGATTTGGAAATCAACAAATTAGAAGTTTAAATCGAATGAAAAGATGAAGATATATCGAACTTATCTTTGTCATCATGATTTGATGATTAAATCTTTATTTCTAGTTGTTGTTGACGATTTTCCTTCACTTTTCTTCACCGAAATGCACTGAAATCGCAAGAACAAGAGTTGTTGACGATATTGTTATGTGTGAGAACTTGATTTTGGAAGAGAAATCTTGTTTCAGATCTGGAAATGAAGAATTTGACGAGAAACCATATCTGCAGAAGAAAAAATCGTATGGAGAAGAGAGAGAGACAAAATCTGAGAATGAAAGTATCTTCTGATATTCCTCTTGTATAAATACTAAAGGGTATTCTTGGTATTATCAAAATTCATAATAATTAATTATGAGTCAGTTCTGAAGAATATTTGATTTTTTGGGCCTAGCAATATCATTTTCCTAAAGTATGGAGTTGACAATGAATGATCCATTTAATGGGGCTTCTATATGTTGAACCCATATAGTAGGGTGGTTATAGTATTTTTCACTTCCAAATAATCTTAGTCGTCCTCCGTGTAATAAGGTGTACATAAACCCATGGATTTATGACATGGTCACCCGGCAACTACGGACCAATTTTTGGTAACTAAGGAGATAAACAAAAACAAAAAAAAATCCATAATCGAAGATGATTAGAGTAGAAGTTGATTTGTTTTTAAGTTGATTTTTGACAACTCAAATTCTTCAATGCTGGAGATTACAAAGAAAAAAAAAATCGTTGGCAGGGTTGTCATAAAAAATAGTTTCAAGTTTGTGAATTCATCATCTAGACAACGAGCTAACCTCGTCATTCTGAGTTAATATCGGATTTCGGTTTGTCTCGGTCGGAAGCGAGACACTGGTACAGTTTTGTATCGGGGAAATTTCGGTTCCAAATTTCAGTGTAATTTCGGTTTCACATTTTATACCTAGAACAGCCGGCACGCGTATGTGTATACTTGTGCTGGAATCTTCATTCTTGTCGATGTATCACGGGGAAACATCCATTTAATTACTGCCACTTGACATAATGATGACATAATTTCTCAACAAAATATGCACCCATTTCACATTTTAATTAATATACCGAAATTTCCACGGGAAGCAAATGTCATCAGTTGGGCCAGTTCCTATGGGCATGGCAAACATTCAAGTTTGCCATTTTTGCACCCACTATGGAGCTGGCAAACTGGCCTGGCTAAGTGGCAAATTTGCCACTTAGCCAGGCAAGGTCAAGTTTCTACCGAGTGGTCGAGTCTCGACCGCTCGGTCAAGACTACACCGTTCGGTGTTTACTACAACGTTAGCGTCTTTTATAAGACCGGTCGGTCTAGTCTATACCGTTACGTAGAATCTGATCCAACGGCCATAAATTTTCCCCCCTATAAATACCAAATTCCTCTTCCATTTTAACTCACACCTTCTCTTCTCTACTCTTCACATTTGTTAATCTAAAACAAATTTCATCATCCAACTCTTTCATTCACTCGTATTGTATAATTTCTTTAATATGTCTCAATCTAATAAAAATAAGAAGATTAGGGGTCCAAAATTTATCGTAGCCGAAGATAAAAGCATTTGCATAAACTATGTTCTTTACACAAGATAGTGTCGATGGTGCCCAACAACAATCTACCAAGTTGTGGGATAACATATTTGCTAAATTTCGTGAAGAAACTATGAACATCAACGATCTTGATGCAAATGGATTGTCCATTCGCTTTGTTATAATCAACGCCCAAGTTTCCTTGTATGTTGCTGCTATAATGCAATCTGCTCGTGCTTGAGCGAGAGGTCTTGTCGATGTTGATGTCGAACGAAAGTGTCGAACTGATTGGCACCACAAACATGGGAAAAATTTTGGTTATGAAAGTTGTTATCATATTTTGAAAGTGTTGCCTAAATATAATCCAGAAGTGTTAGCAAACATGCAGAATATACCTGCAAGTTCACCATACACTTCTTCACCTTCAACGCCAGCTTCACATCCATCTCAATCATCTCATCCCCCTTCAGATAATCCATTTTCTTCACCAGAAACCACAACAAACAACAATTCCAACTTGAATGTCAATGCTGCGATCAAGAGAAAATTATTAGGAAGAAACGCTGCAAGAGCAGCGAGAAAAGCTGCCAAAGAAGGAGAAGCAAGTGAAGGTGTTTTGGATACTTTGATAGAGCATCAGAAGACCGTCGAAAAACAAAGAGCTGTAGACCGGCAGTTGATAGACGCATTTATGTGTCTATTTTCATCTCTTTTGTGTATATTGTTAGTACCCATTTTTGTACTAATTTTGGTATTTTATCCCTTTGTAGGTGTTTTTGGAGAAATAGGCTTTTGCGGAGAAATTGGCTCGAAAAGTTGTTAAAGACACCTGGAAGGACATTTGCTATTCGGACTCTCATTTTGGATAATGGGTAACCCATTTCCAAGCAGTTACTAAACACAAACCGGTACTGGATAGGGGGAGGTCACTTTCTTCTAAAAATTCAAATTCTGTTTTTGGCGGGAAAATACAAACACATTCTGGCAGTTTTGGTGGTAGTGATTTGGAGGAGTTTGAGGTCGATTAAACCTCTGATTTTCATAGGGTAGACTCCTTATGGGTCTAGGAATCTAAAATGGGTGTTGAAATTGATTAAATTGGGCTCAATCGACGGGTTTTGATCTCAACAATAAAATATGGAAAGTCACGTGTGTGACCGATTTTAGGAAATTTTAGAGAGATTAAAGGCAAGATTTTCTTCCCAAAGCTTAATATATATCTAAGGAAGAGTTTAGAATCAAAAGGAAATCCCATATATGCGTGGAAATTCTAAAACAAGAAATTGCCGCAACTTTGCCGTGAAGAGAAAGAAAAGATTTCGGATGATTTTTGAGAGATTTAATCTCCCTTTTTGATATAAATAGATTGGTTGGGTCATATAGAAGGTGTGTCGAGAGTTTAGGGGGCTGAGAAGGGCTGAGGAGTGAGAAATCAAGACGAACAGAAAGCTACCTGCTGCTGTTTTCTGCTGGTGCGGAGCTGGAGAACACGAAGAACATAAGACGCACAAGGAACAGTCGTGAAGAACACGAAGAACTTCGACCCACAAGCGACCGTCGCAGAAGCAATCTTATATTCAACTACAAAACTGATTTATCGTTTATTAACAGCACTTCAGTTGTATCGGTGATTTATGTAACGCCATAAAAGCGTTGCAGATTCGCTGTATTATTATTTCTCTTCAATAAAAACACTTTTTGAGCCATGAATCAATCTTTTGAGCATGTTTTTACCATGAAGAGCTAAACCCCAACACTGGGATGACGGAGGAAGACGAATATCATACTTGGGGTAATTTTATTAATTCTTTTTAAGACTTTTGCATTAATTTTAATTGAAATTATGATTTGAATTAATTGGTTGTCATTTAATTTGATGATGTATGCTTAGCTTAGGTGTTTTGATACATCATGCTTAGGATTTACAATCAATGTTTTGAGAATCTACCTTGGCAAAAATAGAGTCCATGTTTTTCTTGAGCTAAAATTGTCAAAGAATTAATAATCGAACCTTATGTTTTGAATTCGGTGAAATCCTGAATCCTAGTAACTCTCGCACCCTTTGTAATATTTTTGTTTATATATTTTTATTAAATTTAAAAACTCGAATCTTCACAAGTCCGAGTGAACGACAACCTTACTTACCACTTTAAAATCACATCACCAGTTCTTGACTAGGGAGATGAAAAAACATCAACAAACTCAAGAGAAATTTGTTTCAGACTATGACAAGAATAAGATTCTAAATTCAAACACCTCAACAATGAATACCAGACAATTGATGGTATGGGAGATGGAGATGGACAGGTTAGCAGAGGAGTTGGAAGAAAAAAGAAAAAAGAGAAACATGGAAAAACAATTTGGAATTCAAGCTGAAGATGAGGATGATGATGACCACGATGAAGTAGTGTCACTTAATTAATTAATGTATCAGCTTTAGTTTTAATGAAAATGTAGTAGTTTGGTTATGGTGAATGAAAAAGATGTATTAGTTTGGTTATGGTGAATGAAATTATTCTAGTTTTACCATTACAAATTATTCTAGTTTTTTTATTACATTAAAACTTAAACTTGGCAACATCCATGAAAACTAAACTTAAGACTATAACTAAATTGTTCTATTTTTTCATTACATTAAAACTTAAACTTTGACAACTAAACTTAAGCCTAACATCCCATAAAAGTTATTAGAAACTCCTTAAGAATTTGATAATGCGCTTCGTATTCGAAATTTTTTCCTTTCCATCTTCGCCACTCGTCTAGAGTTCGGATTCCCAATTCAGCATTGGTGTCACCTCTAAGACGATATCGAGTGACAATCCTTTTCGTAGATATAAAATCCACAAGATCTTTTTTGATAGTCATGAATCGGCAAAACAAAGCAGCACGATCCCGGTTATGAGGATTACCTCTGTCTCTGTGCAGAAGGCATCATGAATTTTACCCAAATAACTCATACTAGGTAAACCATTCATCTGTCGTTCTTCACCTCTCTTCGGGTAGTATATTACATAGTTTCTACAAAGAGATAAATCTTCATCTTCAGTGAATCTAGGATCATCCATAAATTACCCAGAAAGTAGAGAAGTTTTTGAAGGTGTGATTTTGAAGTCGATGAAGTGGAAGTTTTTAAGTGAAGGTGTGATTTTGAAATGGATGAAGTGAAGGTATATTTATAAGGAATGTTGGCGATTGAGTCTAGACCGCTAGCGATTGAGTCTAGACTGCTACTTTTAATGAGCGTTAAAAAATTTAAACTTAAACAGCTTCAAAACAATACTATGAAACAACAAATGAAACTTAAACAATTAAACAACTTCAAAAAAAAACTATAAAATAACAAATGAAACAACACTGAAATAACAAATGAAACAACGCTACTCAATTCGTCCTCCATCTCTGCCAAACTCAGCCCACATATTCGCTCTGAGATCTTCCCTTAACCTGTTATACAGAGTTATGTTCTCAATATGACTAGTCATTTGCGCATAGTTCCTTACAGGTAATTCTCTTGCTGGTATAATCTCAGGCCTTAAGTCTTCATCTTGATGGTTAGTCCAATTCTTATTACGACGAGTTTCCTGGATTACCATGTTATGCATAATGATGCAAGTCAGCATAGTCTATGCATTTCACGAGCACTTAGATCACGATAAGGCCCACAAATGATTGTGAACTTCCGCTTCAGAATTCCAAAAGCCCGTTCCACATCCTTTCTCAGTTCCATTTGTCTACTATTGAAATATGAGTATGAACGACCCATTTCACCGACAGGTGGCTGACGGTAACATTGAACTAAAGTTGACCATTTTGGATAAATTCCATCTGCAAGATAATAACCATGAGTGTAGTGATTCCCGTTGATAGTGAAATTTACCTGAGGAGAAATTCCATACTTTAACTCTTCAAACAAAGGCGATTTGTGTAAAACATTTATATCGTTTTGAGATCCCGGGAGACCAAAAAAAGCGTGACATATCCAACAATCATAAGAAGCAGCAGCCTCAAGGATAACCGTTGGTTTTGCGTAGTGACCCTTATACTGACCGGCCCAATAGGTAGGGTATCCGGTCCATACCCAATGCATGCAGTCAAGACTACCCGGCATTCCGGGAAATCCCCTTTCCTGATTTTGCTTTAATATTTCTCTAACATCCACGTCAGTTGGTTTTCGTAAATAAGTTGGACCAAAATGATTAATCATTGTTTCGCAAAACAACGAAAGATACTTGTATGCGGTTGTTTTGCCAATGCGAAGGTACTCATCATTAGAATCTGGAGGTCTGCCATATCCTAGAATCCTTAAGGCCGAAGTAACCTTTTGTTCAGGGCTATGACCTCTAATATTCAGTGCATCATACTGATAATTAAATTGAGGTTCTAACTGACAAAGCTCACCAATAATCTTTAGCACCAAATGTCGGGGAATGCGGAATCGGCCTTGGAAATTTTCATCAGAGAACACACAGTCGGAAAGAAAATAATCGTGCATCAGCTTCTCGTGCCATTCATCCCGACCCCGGTACGTATATCTTCTTGTGAACACTTCTTTTGGCTCTAGATCTCTAGGTATTTGCCCCGATGAATATAGTTGCAGCAAATTGTTGGTTAGTTCTTTATCTTCATCTGACTCATCATCAATTTGTTGAAACACCTGAACAAATATTCGTTGTTGTTCTTCAAATCGATCCATATGAATACGCACTTTTTCGTCAGAAGAATCCATTGTGTTGAAAATAAAAATTAAACGGAGGATTAAAGGTACAAAAGAGTAAGATGATAGAGTTAATGAGAAAATGAGGTGTGATTAAATTGAATTGAATGGGGTGAATTTATAGGGAGACGTGGGGGGAAATAGCCGTTACTTCACTATTTAATAAGCGACGATTACAAGACCGACCGGTTTTATGAAGACCGCTAACGGTCGAGCCACTCGGTGGAGACTCAATCGGTTAACTTATTTCCCATAGTGACGCAGCCAGTTTGCCAGACCGGCTGGCATGGCAAATGGAGGGTTTAGCCAACCCCCATAGGAACCGGCCTTACCAAGCTTAAAAAAACCACATGGGAACTTATGTGTTGACAGTTAACTCTCATGTACCACATGGCCAACACCTGTATACCCTTTGGTTCGTTCGAAAAAAACACATAAGCTGAACTCATTTTTTTTTAAGCATTGAATTTCTCTTTCTCTTAAACTCTTTCACAGAAGTAATTTACTTGGAAGATTTCTGTTTGTCTTGAACTCTCTCACAAAAGTAATTTACTTAGAAGCTTTGATGTATTTGATTTTGCTAACGGAAATTTGGCAAAGAAGAGCATGTTGATTGGATAATGAGTTGGGTGATACCAATGTACTCTACGAACTAGATTTGTGAGAGAATAACAGGGGTGATAATGGTGATATATTAGAAGAAGTTCTACTCACTAATTAGAGAATCAAACATGTTTTTGGTCGGCAATGGTGGTATATAGTGAGGTTGATTGATCCGGTAGTGGTGGTACTGATTTATGGATGACGCTCCTTTTGTCTCTCTCAAGAATTAGTATAGTTCGGGTTTGGTTCGGGTTTATTACTACACTGGGATCAGCAACGGAGTTCGAAATTGTCCAGCTATTCTGGACAAGGTTTGGTAATTCTGGGCGATTGATAAAGGAGTAAGATCTGGATGAAGCATTGACAATTCTGGGCAATTGACAAAGAAGTAAGATCTGGACGAGGATTGGTAATTCCGGGCAATTGACTAAGGAGTTAGATGCTTGCGTTCAGAAAACTTTGAAAAATGGAAATGATATTATGTCCCTTGAGAGGGAAACATTACGATAGCTTCACCTGCTCAACTGGTTAGAGCATCTCCAACAGAGGGTTATAATTTTATTTTTGTATGACACGTAGGATTTTAGACCCCAATTTTAACTAAAACCATTTCCAACGGTAGGTCCTATAAATTAGGAGGGTGCCATATTAAATAAGAAGGTCTTGAAGAAAGTGTTAACTACACCTTCGGATGCACCTCCACGTCATATTTTCTCTTTTAATAATTAATTTTAAAGAATAAAAATCTCTAACTGTTAGATAGTTTTTTAGAAATAAAGTCCTAAATTTTCTCTATGGATAGACCTCATAAATAAAAAGACTAAATAATAAATCCATGTAAAATTTATTGCACCTTCTGTTAGAGATGCTTTTAGAATCAGGAATCTTTGTTGATTCTGTGACATTGTAGTTTCGATTTTAATTTAAAAATAAAAATTGGTATGTGTACATAGCTAGAGCCACGAGTATCAAGGAAATGATCCAAACAGAATACAAATGGATAGATAATCGGATTTAGTGGGGAAAAAATTGAAAGCGCAGCGCGCAATCAAAATAGAATTCGCGACTTCACAACTATTAGATCTTGGAGATGTGACATCAGCAAACGGGAAGTTAACTGAAGCTATACACCGATTTTTTTAGACTGCCGTATCTTTCCAGGATATTTTCATATATCTTCTTTTCTGTTTACCCAAATCTTTCATATTCTTCCTTTATTTTGCGCCAAGGAAAATTTTCATATCTCTATATTTTTTTGAAACCTAAATTTATATGTTATCTATCCGAAATAAATACATTTGCTTGCAGAATTGATTCACAAAAACACAGCTTATTAGCACTTTTGTCGCACTTACTGATTTAAGTTGTTTTTAGTTAGTTTTTCTAACTTGAATATCTAGTACTAACAAAAAAATTACTACTTGCGGGTGATTACTTGCTTGGAATGAACGACATTTCTAGTGTTTTTGTCGGGCAAGTTGTAGGATTGAGAATTTAGCACAAACTTCAATTTCTATTATTCTATGCATTTGATGAACGACTCTTTTAGTTGGAATAAAACAATGAATACTCTTAAAGTTGTTTTTAGAGTTTTATGTTTTGGTTATTTTTGCCTGAAAACAATATACTATTTCTTGGTGTTATTGATTCATGACTAAGTCAAGTCTATACAACTTCATTCCACTTTCAGTACTTCAAAAAATTTCATTAACCATGTACTTTAGAATTTCAGAATGTTCTAGGGTGCTGCAAACTGATGCCTATGTCTACTTGACATATCCCAAAAATGGTGCGGACAACTATCTTAATCGTTTTAAAAACCATCTGTACAGTAAGGAAAAGAAGGTGGTGGTAACAGTTATAGTAGTGACTAGACATTGCCATGATTGATTGATCATCATTCATCAAAGTAGAAATTGAAGGGTTAAGATACGAAAGGTGAGAAAACTTTTTAAACTGTTGGAAATAATAATGTTTGTGTGTTTCACCTGTTGATACATGGTCTTCCGAAATAAAAGGATTGAGACCTCGTTGGCGCCAAAAAATTAGGAAGAATATGAAAGATTTGGGTAAACAGAAAAGAAGATATATGAAAATATCCTGACGTCACAAGGGGCGACCCTGAAAGAATTAGGGGTGATTTTTTTATTCCCAACCCATAGACACGGTTATGGGATGTCTTAATTTTTGGAGATTACCTAAGTGACCTTACACAATCGGTAGTTAGTATAAGGGTATTATCTACCGATTGTTAAAGTATAAAACTCGAAATGGAACTTGTGGCTGTTAGCAATCGGTAGATAGGTGAAGTTCATAAATAACTTCATAAACTGCCGATTACTCTGACCCAATCTCGAAATTTTTTCCAACTTATTAATCGGACGTTTGGTGAAGTTCGTATACTACCGATTATTGTACTTCCCAAATTCGAAAAAAATAGAGATTTTGGCAAAAACAAAATTTGGGGCAACTTCATAATCGAGGTTACGTTAACTTATTAACCTACCGATTATTGTAGTTCCCAAATTCGAAGAATTAGAGATTTCGGCAAAAACAAAATTTGGGGCAACTTTATAATCGGAAGTTAGATTAACTTGTTAACCTACCGATTATTGTAGTTCCCAAATTTGAAAAATTAGAGGTTTCGGCAAAAACAAAATTTGGGGCAACTTTATAATTGGAAGTTAGGTTAACTTATTAACCTACCGATTATGTAGTCGGTCATCTATATACACATTAACTACCGATTGTATACACCGACACTACCGATTACTAAAATATCTATCGATTGTAGGGTTCGTAGAAAAAAGAATGAGGCAAACCAAATTATACTACCGATTGTAGTTTTATCTACCGATTATGGAGGGTATATTCGCCATTTTAAAAAATCGGAGATAAGGGATGGCTTCAATTTAGGTTTGGGTGACCCTATTTTTTTCTTATTAGTCGCCCCTAATTCTTTCAGGGTCGCCCCTAATGACGCCAGGAAAAATATCCTAGAAAGATACGGCAATCTAAAATAATCGGTGTTTAGCTCCAGTTAACTCCTTGCTGATGTCACATCTCCAAAATCTAACAATTATGAAGCCGCGAATTCTATTTTGATCGCGCTCTACGCGTTCAAAAAAATTTTCCGGATTTAGTGGGTCTCGGAAGACCACTGAGAAGTGGGAAGTGAACACCAACAAAATCAATCAAATATGACAGACAAATGACCTATAATCATTAAATGCCATGCTTCATGCGCTATCTTTTTGGTTGTATACAACGAAAAAATAATTTATTTTTGTTTCTAGAATCCCAAACACCAGAGAAAATCCAATTAAAAACCACACCCACAATTTGAACAAACACTATGGGGTATGGGCCTAACTTTCTCCATCTTAAACTTAACCCTATCTGGATCATTATTCATCGCTTTCTCTATGAATTCCAAACACATACGGAGTAATTCAGTTCCTAAACCTTGGGCGTGTATGACTTACAAACCTGACAAAAAAATCTTATCCCCACATGTCCCATTTATACCATTGCCAATACACAAAAAAAAAATTAATTTATTAATTTATTTATAATACTGCACAACTTCTTCTTCTTTTTTTTCTAAGCATTCCAGACAGTTGTATCAAAGTCCAACTTCAGGCCTAACCACCACTATAAGAGTTGATTCGTCAATTCCTACCCGTCGATGGCATTAAGAGCGAAAAGGTGTGTTTACTAGTATTACTGGTTTAGTGCTATGTGAACTTTTTTTTTTCATTTTTTACGAAGAAAAATGTTATATTAAAAAGAAAAACTTTTACCAAAAATAAAGGAAGTTACTCTCAATCGCTCCAAATGAGACTAGGGGAGAAAAAATTTAATGTACAGATCACAAGACCAAACAACAACAAGTTATTTGATAAGATCACTAATCTCATTCACCTACTTCTTCCTAGCTCCAAAAAATCTCCCATTCCTTTCCTTCCACAGTCTTCAACGAATTGCATAATGGATAATCTCACATACTGATTTACCTCTATCCCTTAAAACATTTGTAGTCCAAGTTGTGTAAACTTGGAAGTGAGTCCACATTTATATATTGGTGTGTAATCTAAAAATATTTGGAAATCTAACGGTCTCTATTTTTGGATAAAGGGTATAATCATTTTTTCATTTTAACTTAAATAACGATTTGAATATTGCTTTTTTCCTCCTCTTTTTTTCCTCCTCAGTCCTCCCCCTTCTACAGAAACCACTCACCACCATTTTCACTGCACTGCTCAGATCTGGTCCTTTGAGGCCGGATCTGAGCAGGTTTCCGTCATCCTTTACTTGCTTTTGTAGTTGTACTTGTTAAGATTAGGTTTATTTATGTATTTTCTTTACTTTTTGGTAAGTTTTCTACACCTTAATGGTGAAGTTATCTCCTCTCTTGTAGAGGTTTATCTCGATTTTGGTGTCCGTTCTTGGTTACTTTTTTGGGGTTTAAGGTCAGGGTTATGTTATCTAACGACGAAAGCTTCATCTTTATTCTCTCGGGAGACGTAATCTTCACTGGAATCTTCAATAACGATTTCTCCGGCGACGAAAACTTCTTCGGAATTTTCATCAAAGATTTTTCTGACGACAAAATCATCATCAATGGGTAAAGAGATTTGAGTAAATCACTCCTATGTTGGGAGCATTTCTTACTTTAGAAGAAAAACTATTTAAATGGTCGGAATATAATTCCGAAAAAAACCATTATTTTTTCGATTTAATCGGTTCTCATTCATATTTGTATTTGGTCTTCTCCGATAATCCTTCTCTTTCTCTTGTCGGATTTCTCGATATAATACTTTTACAATAGGTTTCTTTGTATTCTTATTTTCGATCTTAATCTCATTGTAACCTTGAATTACTATTAATGAAAAGATGCTTTGTTATAAAAAAAAAAAGTAAAAAAATATTGTTGTCGAAAAGATTTATTGGCCAAGAAATATCATTTTGGAATTACCAAGAGTTATTTTCCAAGGCAATGACTAAATACAACCCACACTATAGTTAAATACAACCCTATCAATATATTGTAAACCTTGTTTAAGTGGGTAAACAAAACTCTCCATCGTCTTCCCTACTAAACCCTGAATTCATTAATTAATTCAAGAACAATCAGTAGAATTGTTGATCGTATATTAAAAATCAGAGATTACGTTGTTTTTCCTAGTATTGAATGACCATTTACTGTTATCTCTTCAAATCGCACTAGTTCATAAATCAAAATATGATAAGAAAAAAAATAAAAATCCGTAAATCAAATCAGAAATTTGAAGTTTATTATTTATGTAAAATCGAGGATGGGTATGAAGCTTGGTGATTTTCGATCTCAAATCAATTTTTTGACGGACAAAATGACTGTTGATTTCCATTCAAGCTTAAGGAAGAACAAAACCTAAGTTTTTGGAGTGGATAAAAGGAAGTGGATTTCCTCCTTCATAAGTGACTTCTTCATTGGAGTTTACTCCATGAGCATTTTCTTTCGTCTGTTTACTCAACATAACACCATTTTTTTCTTCTTTTTTTTTCATTTTTTTTTCAAAGATGTCCTGTTTACCCATATAAGAGGGGTTCACAACTTATCAGAAGGATTGCATTTAGTTATAGTGTAGGTTGTATCTAGTCATTGCCATTTTCCAATTAACTTTTTTTTCTACTTTTGATAGGAAAAGAAAATACATCGCTAGATTTAAGATGTTATTGTTAGACTTTGTGTTGGTTTAGCAGTAAAACATGCTTTGTGTTTTAATTAATCTGGATTAGCCTTAATCCTATTATATATGTTATATATTGTTTATCTTGGTTTTAAGATAAGGAATGGCATACTGGTTGATATCTTGCATTGTAGGACTGTTTTTCAACTTATGATGGTAGGTTGATTGACACATGTTCTACTTAGCATGAGGTGGACTCCACTCTAGATCTTGTTTAAAAAGAAAACTTATTCCATAATTCAAGAACAAGAGAATATAGAAGTGGAAGTTTATCTAATTGCAGTGACAACTAAGGTTTACAAGCATTCATGTTCTACTGTTTTCCTATGAACTAAGGTATGTACTTATACTTCCTATATATTAAGCATGAAGAGATAGAATATGTGATCCTAAAGCATATAAAGAATAGTCTATCAGCAGGAAATGTTAACTATGTTTACAAACAGCTTGTTTATAGCTAATAATAAAGTAGTAAGCATGATTAAAGAGCTGATTTCCAACATTGGTATCAGAGCCTAGGTATAACATATTCTACATAACATGTTTGTTGTGACTATTATGAAATGAAAACAATTCACATATTAGCTTAAACATGAAACTTCTAAGATTCAAATCATGTAGTATGTGTGTTTTGTTGTTGTTATGTTACAAGGCTGATCTAAAGAATTATTTGAAGCCTTGTAGTAGTCTTGGTGTGACTTTTATCGTTTCTATGTGTCGCCAAAGTGATACTTAGGGAGCTGATAAAAGCTACATATTTTCGTTATGAAAGGACTATGTAAAGTTGCATTTCAGATGTTGTTCGTATGCCGATACCCAAAGGTTAATCATACTTGTAACATCTGTAATGGAGCAAGATATTCTATTTATACGTAGTAAATGATAGATCTTTTCGACCCAAAGGTTTAAAAGTTCCGTTGAATACTATGCATAGGATGATTAGTCTTGTTTCTGTGTTTAAGACTTGGTATATTACAAGTTTACCCAAAGGTGAAGTTGTGATTGTATCAAGTCTGAGATCAGAATATTGTTAGCATGAAGTTTCAATAACAATTGTTAGTTCTGATTTATGCTATATGAAGTTTCATGTGCTGGTGTTATAATGATTTCTTATGTTTAAACACATATATATCATTTGTACATGCATCTTTTCAGTTACAACAATGAATCCTTTACAAATTCAAGGTCTTGTGGATGGTATTGAGCCTCTTAGTGGTACAAATTATCTGAAATCGAAGTCACATCTCGATATAGTTCTTGGTTATTTGGATTATGATATTGCTCTTAGAGAACCTAAACCAGACATGCTTGTCGACACTTCCACTAGAAATGAAAAACTAGATTTCCTGAAATGGGAAAAGGTAAACAGAATGAGTATTACGATTATCCGTAGTGCGATTCCAGATGCCATTAGAGGTGGAATTCCATTGAAATATACGGCTAAAGAGCTAATAGAGGTTATTCAGTCATAGTTTCAGAGTTCTGCGAAGTCTATGATTGGTACTCATATGGGTTAGTTAACTTCTATGCGGTATAGTGGTGAAGGGAGTATTTGGGATCATATACTTCAAATGGCATATCTGATTTACAAGCTACGGGGGCTGGATATGAATCTTACAGATGATTTTCTCGTGCAACATGCGGTTAATTCACTTCCGAAACAGTTTGAGACTTTTAAAGTTAATTACAATACTAGCGACAGAAAATGGGATGTAAATGAGTTAATTGCTCGTTGTGTACAACAAGAAGAAAGGAAGCGACGTGAAACAAAGGAATATGCACATTTTACTACTCTTGGTCCCAACAAGAAATCAGGAAAGGGTAAGAAACCTCAAGAGAAGCAAAAGGAAACTCCGAAAGATGAATCTGAAACTAATAAGGATAACAAGAAGTTTCCTTTTAAATGTCATTTATGGAAGAAGACATGGCACATGAAGAAAGATTGCTTTAAGTATAAGAATTGGTTGAAAAAAAGACAACAAGGTATTGATTTTCATATGATGTGTTTTGAGATTAATCTTGTTGATACTCCTTTGAATACTTGGTGGTTAGACACCGCAGCAACCATTCATATTGCTAATTCCTTGCAGGCATTCAAAAGCCAAAGGAAACTAAGTAAGGAAGAGTGGTGTCTATATATGTCAAATGCTCAAGTAGTGGAAGTTAAAGCCATTGGGAATGTGCGACTAACGCTGGATTCCAGAAATATTTTGGATCTTTTTGATGTATTTTATGTACCTACTGTAAGAAGATGTTTAATATCAGTTGGTAGGCTTGACTCTAAGGGTTTTTCGTTTTCTATCGGTGGTGGTTGTTTCAGTATGTATCATAAATCTCAACTGGTTTGTTTTGGGCCGAATGTGGATAATCTTTACAAGTTAAATGTTGATCTCAGTTCTGTGAATTCAGCATTGTGTATGAATGTTGTTACTTCTAAAGGAACCAAAAGAAGTTTAAATTCAGATAACTCTTCCATGTTGTGGCATCAACGTTTGGGACATATATCTAAAGAACGAATGGAAAGACTTATAAGGGAAAATATTCTCCCGAAGCTGGATTTTTCAGATTTCAGCACTTGTATTGCTTGTATTAAAGGAAAACTTGTGAAAACTAGAAAGAAGGCAGCAATACGAAGTCAATATTTACTTGAAATTGTACATACAGACATATGTGGTCCCTTTTCTATTCCTGCTAGAGGTGGGCAGCGATACTTCATTACATTTATATACGATTATACTCGCTATGGGTATGTCTATCTCATTAAGGAAAGATATGATGCTCTTGAAGCTTTCAAAACTTACAAGGCAGAAGTAGAAAATCAAACTGATAAGAAGATTAAAGTGCTCAGATGTGACAGAGGAGGTGAATACTACGGAAAGGCAAACTCTTTTGGAGAATCTCATGGAAAATTACTGGATTTTCTTCAAGAACATGGAATTGTGCCTCAATTCACCAATTCAGGGTCACCGGAGAAAAATGGGGTAGCAGAAAGGCGAAACAGAACTTACAAGGACATGGTTCGTTCCATGTTATGCAATTCTACTCTAGGTGAATCCTTTTGGGGAGAATCCTTACGGACAGCAACATACATACTGAATCGTGTTCCTAGTAAAGCAGTACCAAAGACTCCTTATGAACTATGGACAGGTCGAAAGCCTAGTGTAAATCATTTTCATGTTTGGGGTTGTGTAGCAGAAGCTAGATTATATAATCCTTCGGAAAAATCTCTTGATTATCGCACTACAAGTTGTTTCTTTGTTGGTTACCCAAACAGATCAAAAGGATACAGGTCTTATTGTCCATCCAGACCTTTCGAAATTGCAGAAACTAATAATGCTAAGTTTCTAGAGAATGATGAAATCAATGGGAGTGAAACTCGACAAGTTGTGTTTGATGAATAATATTATCCTGCAGATGTTGAAACTTCAGTTCGAAAGGAATCCACTATTGATATTCCAGAATCATCTAAAGCTACAGAAAAGGGTGAAATAGTTCTTCGCAGATCTGCTAGACTGAGAAAAACTATCGTAAAACCTGGATTTAGTACTTTCATGGGAGAATCAGATGGTATTGTTGATGATTTGGAAGAACCATTGACATATTTACTAGCAGTGAATGGAAAGAATTCGCGCTCTTGGCTTCCTGCCATAGATGAATAATTAGAATCAATGGATAAGAATGGAGTACGGGATATGGTGGATCTACCAGAAAGTGCAACAACAGTTGGATGTAAATGGATTTTCAAAATCAAACGTAATGCTGATGGGAGTATCGAAAGAATCAAGGCGAGACTTGTTGCGAAGGGGTATACTCAAGAACCAGGTGTTGATTATGAAGAAACTTTTTCTCCTATTTCCAAGAAAGATTCTTTTAGAGTTATCATGGAAATGGTAGCTCATTTCGATCTAGGATTGTTTCAAATGGATGTGAAAACAACCTTTCTAAATGGTGATCTAGATAAGAAAATTTATATGGTACCACTGGAAGGTTTAGCATCTAAAGATCAAAACGGAAAAGTCTGTTGCTTGAAGAAATCTATATATGGGCTGAAACAAGCTTCTAGGCAATGGTATATGAAATTTGATCAAGCAATATCCTCATTTGGTTTTTGTTGAAAATGTGGCAGATAGGTGCATTTACCTGAAATCTAGCGGGAGCAAGTTTATTTTTCTAATTCTCTATGTTGATGATATCTTGATTGCCACTAATGATCTTCACATGCTATATGATACTAGGAATTTTCTCTCAACTAACTTTCAGATGAAAGACTTAGGAGAAGCTTCTTATGTTCTAGGTATAAAGATAAACCGTGACGGAAACAGGGGTTTGTTAGGTTTATCTCAAGAAACCTACATCAATAAAGTTCTCAAGAGGTTTGAAATGCAAAATTGTGCAGCGGGTGAAGCACCTATTGTTAAAGGTGATGTTATTAACAAACTGCAGTGCCGAAAATCAGATTTTGAGAGGACCCGTATAGATTCGAAACGGTATGCATCAGCAGTTGGCAGCTTAATGTACGCCATGATTTGAACTCGCCCAGATATATGCTTTGTGGTTGGTATGTTAGGACGCTACCAGCACAATCCAGGAGAACCTCATTGGAAGGCGGTAAAGAAAGTATTCTGATACTTGCAACGAACAAAGCATTTTCAGCTTGTTTACCAAAGATCAAAAGAATTGGAAGTTGAGTGTTATTCTGATTCTGATTTCCTAGGTTCGGATAGTCTGAAATCCACATCAGGCTATGTTTTTATGTTCGCTAATAGTGCTATATCATGGAGAAGTGTGAAGCAATCAATTCAGGCTCAATCTACTATGGAAGCAGAATATATTACTTGTTATGAGGCAACCACTCAAGCTGTTTGGTTAAGAAACTTCATGAGAGGCCTTCTAGTTATAGATTCAATATCTAGACCTACGAAGTTTTACTATGACAACCAAGCTGCAATAAGTTTTGCTAAAGATAATCAAGGAACGGGAAGAGTGAGACACATAGATGTTAAATATTTATTGGTTAAACGCAAAATCAAGGATCGAGAAATTGTTCTTTCTCACGTTTCATCTGAACGCATGCTTGCAGATCCTATGACTAAAGGTTTGAGCCCTAAAGTGTTTAAAGAGCATGTTGCATCTATGGGTGTTGTTAATCTCTTTTAATTATAAAACTGAAGTATGTATGTTTTTGATTGTATAAATAATCAAATCAACTTCAGTTTGTATACAATATCTCTTGTTTGATTGCTCTTATTGTTTTGTATTGATGTAGTGTCTTAAGTGATGCATTGGCAGATATCTATTGAGATCAAAAGAATGTTGTAGTCTTCTCATGACATTGGCAGATCTCTTTTGAGATCATAAGCATGTTGTAGTCTCTTGAATGAGACATTGGCAAGCACCCTTTTGAAATCATAAGGAAGTCTGTTCTACGAGGCATAAAGAGATTTCTTTTGGTATACTAATATTAATGTCCTTAGTATGCCAGTTAAGATTAACTCGAGATTAATAGTCCGCCTAGTTTTCTGATTATGGAAATGATCTATGTATCTTTTAAATGGTATATGGGTCTTCATTGTCGAAATATAGCATGTTGTTGGTCTTGGGGATAAGGTTATACGTAACAGTTTACTTATTGGTTAAGATTATTGTTTTCTAAATTAGGTGGCCGCCTACAGTTTTACGACTTGCTAATCCATGCCTGTTTTTGAAATGATTTTCTAAAAGACTAAAAAGTTTTACTGCTAACCAAAGTGGGAGATGTTAGACTTTGTGTTGGTTTAGCAGTAAAACATGCTTTGTATTTTAATTAATCTGGATTAGCCTTAATCCTAATCAGTGAGTTATTATATATGTTATGTATTGTTTATCTTGGTTTTAAGATAAGGAATGGCATACTGGTTGATATCTTGCATTGTAGGACTGTTTTTCAACTTATGATGGTAGGTTGATTGACACATGTTCTACTTAGGATGAAGTGGACTCCACTCTAGATCTTGTTTAAAAAGAAAACTTATTCCATCATTCAAGAACAAGAGAAGATAGAAGTGGAAGTTTATCTAATTGCAGTGACAACTAAGGTTTACAAGCATTCATGTTCTACTGTTTTTCTATGAACTAAGGTATGTACTTATACTTCCTATATATTAAGCGTGAAGAGATAGAATATGTGATCCTAAAGCATATAAAGAACAGTCTATCAGCAGGAAGTGTTAACTATGTTTACAAACGGCTTGTTTATAGCTAATAATAAAGTAGTAAGCATGATTAAAGAGCTGATTTCCAACAGTTATTATATAGTTATAGTCTTCCAAATCTTCTATAAGAATAAGATGAGGAGTAGACCATTCATCAGAGCATCTCCAACAGTGGGCGTAAAAGATCCTACGTAGAGGTCTAATCTTACACAGTAGTATAAATTTCAATGGGTACTTATTTTTCACGACACTATAAATTATAATGGGTAACTGACTTTGAGAGTCGTATAAATTAAACTAGGTACCCTACCCAGTCGGTAGTATAAAAAATTTGGGTGAATTATCTGTACCTAACTCAACTAGGAGGGTATTTTGGTTCGAAGCGGAAACAGACAACTCGATTTGACTGAGTCGGGAACGCCCGTGGTTTATACCTTTTCACCGAATTTACCTATTTCTGTACCTTTACCTAAAATAGGTAATATTTTGGAGCTTTCTAGTTTAAAAAATCTATGACAGTATCGAGGGAGTTGGTTATCCAGTTCAAACAGTAAAAAAAAAAAACGAGTCAGCAACCAGATTTACACATTTCATAAAAACAACAACCAACAGTAACTGCCTAAACAAACAATTTTGGCATCACATAACAAGGAGGACCACTAAAATTATAAAAAACCGAAACCGCATCATCCATAAACCTTGACAGTCGGTAAATAAAATGTAGTAAACTAGTAATGTATAAAACTTTGAAAAGTGGTTTCTTTTTATTCCTGGTTCTAATGAGTTTACAGGAACCAACCACCACAAAATATGCTCTCACTAAAGGTCCTACTTCATGATCAATTACATCAGAAAACAGAAAATAAGAATTAGTACTAAATTTACAAATTTCGAAACTTACAGAAACGAAAAAAGAAAATTGTACTAAGATTTTACATTCTGCTGAAGAAATTGACATCCAGATAATGGTTTCAAACCATTTTGTTTCTTGATCTTTTGAATCTTGATCATTGACATCATATATGTCAGATGCTTCCATAAAAAAGAAGTAATATGCCCAAATTGATATCAAAGCGATCAAAATCGGTCTTATTTGCCGAATTAGATCGTCTTCTTTCCAAACATACTTGATTATAATGCAGCACCACCAGCAGAGAAAGCCATTAAGGCTATTAGATAACAAATCTTGATAGCATAGATATGCCATCAGACCCATCAGAAAGATAAAAACCGAAAACCTAAAACCACAAAAATTGTGATTTTTTTATGAACGATTAATTGGGGATATGAAAAGTAATTGGGGGATATATTTACTATTCATGTCGGCATAGTTTTTCAATGCCGTAAATCAAAACCGGCATGGTTTTTCTATGCCGGCATGAACAGTAAAATATCCCCCAATTACTTTTCATATCCCCCAATTAATCCTTTTTTTTTATTGAAAGCATTAAATACTATTTACATAAACCCAAATCTACCCAGAAAATCTAATATCCCAAATTATATCCGAACAAATCTAGGTTTGGAGATGAAGAAAATTGAAGAACATAAGTTTTAGATAATTATCTAATAAAAACGGTTATGCAGAGAGAAAAGAGGGAGAGAAGAAGGAACTGACTCACACAATTGTTTGAACTAGTATTCCTACTTGGAAATGTACAGAAATTAGCGAACTTAGATATTGCCTTTTGTTGCTAAAAGGGCGGTATCAATATTGCTAGGGTTTGCAGTCCACATAAAACGATATAATCCTGATCACAGAATTTCTGGATTGGTACAAGTCCTAACAAAACTAGAGGTATTAATTTTTTTTAATGCGGCCGGCAATACTCATTAGAGCAAATGGGACTTTCGGAAGACCACTGAGATGTGGGAAGTGAACACAAACAAATCACTAATAATCATTAAATGCCATGCTTCATCCATTATCTTTCTTGTTTTATAGAAAGGAAAAACAATTTATTTTTGTTTCTAGAATCTCAAGCACCAAGAAAATCCAATTGAAAAACCACACAATTTTGAGCAAAAACCATGGGCCATCTCTATCTTAAACTTAAACTCGTCGCTTTCTCTCTGAAGTCTGAAATCCAAAACACACAGTTTTCAATATAATTCAGTTCCTAAACCTTGGGCGTCTGGCAATTTACTAATCTGACAAAATAATCCTATCCCCCCACCAGCATATGACATCAATGATCCATCCATACCAAGGATACGATGAAAAATACAGCATGGCCAACTGGGGGTTTTGGTAGTAAATGACGAAATGATCAAATGGTGGAGCCTGTCTACTTAGTTTCCAGGTCATATAGTTACGAAATAATACTAACCATATCATATTTATTGCCAATGTTGACCTTTACTAACAGCTACTTGTATATGACAAAGCCATTTTCATTGTTGCTTTAATAATTGTCTCATCCACGATGGAATAATCAAAGTTGCATGATTATGCCATTGCCAGTACACAATTTTGTGTTCTTTATTTCTTTTTTGATGCGGCATGACTCCATTTTTCTCGCGTGCATCCTCGGTAGGTGTAGATACCAGAATCCGCACCATACACGTGGCGAGTAAAAAAGAGTCGGAACAAGGTACCATGAAGCAGTGGCACACACCGTAGCAACTCTGAGACTGCTTCAACATTAAGCTAGGGATAGAAGCATCATTTGTCGGAAGATATTTTCCCTTTATAAGAATAACGATTAGGTTGGAGAAGGGGGACTTCGGTTGCTCTTCCTGCTATCTCTCAAAATGGTCTGAACTCTGTAATGGAGTTCAATGTAACCTCAAAGATTAATAAATACCTTCACCCCTTTACTCGTGGATGTAGACACTCCGTTGTCGAATCACGTATATGCTTGTGTTGATTTCTATTTTGTTTTGCTGCACTTAATCTTGTTCATGATTTGAGTTTATATCTTAGTTTATCCATTGTTTTATCATTTTGATCAATTGGTTGTAGTATCAAATAAATGATAGATACAGTAGGAGTTGATTTGTCAATTCCTTACCCATTGGTCGCATTATGAATGATAAGGCATGCGCAGTGGGTATTACTGGTATAGTAATGTGTGAACTTGGGAGCGAGTCAACGTTTACAAATTGGTGTGTTTTCTAAAAATATCTGGAAATCTAATTGTCTCTGTTTTTGGAAAAGTTTCATTTTAACTTAAATAACAATTTGAATAATGTTACCAAAAACATATATTGACGGAAAAAAGTATCTATAAAACAAGATTTTAAATTTCATACTAAATGATAATAATTCATTTGTAGAAACTAGATAGATAGCTTGTGTTTCCTGACCGGTACATGGTGATGGTGGAATGACAATGATCCTACTCATCTTAACCCATTTTGGTGGGCAATAATTGATGACCTTATTCAAATCATTAGATCTCCCTTCTAAAACTAATCACTAAGTTTGGAATTACCAAGAATTATTTTCCAAATTAAATACTTTGAAAATTCACATTATCGAGGGAGCCTTATCCGGTTTGAGAACTAGAAATAACAAGTCAGCAACGAGGTTTGGCCGTTTTATAAAAACAATAGTAAGACCAACAGTAACTGCCAAAAGAAAAACCATCGTTACTCCCAGTATTTTAATCGTTACCGTTCGGATACCGTAATCCAATGCTAAAAATCTATAGCATGTTTGGCAAAGGAAAACTTCACCTTCTGCCCTCAGAAATTAGGCTGAATTATTATATATACCTTGTGAGGCTTACAAATAATACAAAAATATTTTTTGATAAGGGATTGATTTCTAGAAACAAATGAGTAATTTTTACTAGAATTTTTAGGGGCGACTCCAAAAGAATTAATGGCTACTTTTTTATGGAAAAATAATCGTTTGGTCCTATTTTTTGTGGGCCCACGTTAATTTAGTCCAACAATAAAAGAGGAGTTCTATTTGGTCCTTATTTATTCAAAAATATTAAAATATCTAAAATACCCCTTCTCTCTCTAATATTTTCTCTCTTCTCACGTGTTTTTTCTTCTTCTTTTTTCACTCTTTCTAATTTTTTCTCTCTTCTTAACATTAATAAATAAAAAAACTTAAAAATGAAATATCTTTCAAAATATAAGTCGAAAATTAATATATTTTATATATTCGGAAAGGTCTCGCCGAGATCTACCCAACGAGTACCTATTATACTATGTTTCGAAATTTTAATTTTTTCGGTATAATAGCAGTTCATTTCGTAGAATGAACTCGTATACGCTAGCAATTTGTTTTGTGAATGAACTCATAAAAGTACTTCATTATTAAGAATGAAGTCACAATAGTAGTTCATTATTATGGTTCACATTGTAGAATGAACTCTTGATAGATGTTCTTATTGTCGAATGAACTCATAATGGTTGTTCATATCGTAGGATTGATAATTCATGTTGTAAAATGAACTCGTAATGATAATCAAGTATGGTAATTCATATTGTACAATGAACTCGTAATAGGTGTTTATTATGGTAGTTCATATTATAAAATGAACTCGTAAATGATAGTCCATATTGTAGAATGAACTCGTGATAGGTGTTCATATTGTAGAATGAACTCCTAATGGTATTTCATATGGTAGAATGAACTCGTAATAGTAGTTCATTATACGAGTTCATTTTGTAGAATGAACTCGTATGTTACTTAATCATGACGGTTCGTTCTGTAGAATGAACTAGCTAGTATGGTAGTTCATTAAATTAGTTCATTTTGTATAATGAACTCGTATACAGTTCATTTTATAGTTATTTTTTAGCCTAAGGATAAGGTAAAAAATAAAATCTCCAAAACATAGCAATAATGGTACTCGTTGGAAAGCTCTCGTTGAGGGCTTTCCGAATATATAAAATTTATCATTTTTGGACATGTGGTTCAAAAGATATTTCAGTTTTATTTATTTATTTTTATTAAGAGAAAAAAAATGGCATTTCTGCCACTATTAAAAGATTATGACATCATTGATGACGTCATCCCGCGTGGGTATTGTCATCCTTAGGACCAAACAACAATATATAGTTTTAAAAGGGACCAAACAGACACTGGACCAAACTAACTCTAATATATTATTATTAGGGCTAAATGGTATTTCCTACCTTTTTTATTCCCAACCCATATACAACGTTAAGGGATGTCCTAAAGTTTGGTAGAATACGTTAATGCCCTTTAATAATCGGAAGTTATTTTGTGCCCGATTGTTAATACTAAATCGGGAGTTAAGTAACGCAAACATACTACCGATTGATATATATTTGTGCCAAATGCATATCTGGCTTCTATCACAATCGGTAGAAACAGGAACCTCACGAGACTTCTGATTGTTAAAGTATAGAAATTCGAAATCTTTAGAATTTTGCTATAATGAAATTTGGGGCTACTATAAAATCAGAAGAAAAAGAACATGTCTAAACTACCGATTAAGAAAGTCGAGAAATTCGAAAACTTTAAAATTTTGCTTAATTGAAATTTGGGGCTACTGTAAAAATCGGTAGTATTGAGATGCCTATTAACTACCGATTATATCCTTTGACCGATAAAGCCAATGTAAACCTAATTCCATTTCATTTATTTTCTGTTCAACTTCAACTCCTCTTCTCCTCCAATTGCAGAGAGGAAAACTTTTTTCCCTCGTTCAACTCCGCTTCAATACATCGTTATCGTTAATCGTCGAATCGAATCATCGTTGATTATTCTCTATAAAGATGAAAAATAAGGAACGTAAGAAAGCTCGAACCAAAAACGTTTTTCGTGGTGATGATCCAAACATTGGACTGCATGCCCGTAATAAAGAGATTCTCACTGAAGAACGCGAAGAAGATGATGTCCCTGATGTAGGTGATTCTGATAGCCAAACTCTCAAGCAACTTCAAATGGTCCTTATTAGGTAAGATTCTACCATTTTTTTGGTTTCTATTGCTTCAATTCGACGAATCCATGATTATTTTTTTAGGGTTTTCGGTTATTATACAGAATCGATAGTTTAGTTATTGTTTTTAACTTCCAATTGTGGTCGAATTCTTCATTCCACAAGAACGGTAGTCATATTCGGGTGATAAATTTTTAGGTTTCCTACCTATTGTGTAACTTTGTTTATTACTGATCCCTAAATTGACCATAATCGGAAGTTTAATGTGTTTTTTCCTTCCGAATATACTAGGGAAGTACAAGTTATAGAGACACGGTAATCGGATGATATGTTTTGTAATTTGCTTCTGATTTTTTAGGCTGAACAAGTTATGTATTTTCTGGACACAAAATGATGCATATTCGGTAGAAATTAGTTTTATATGGCTTCCGATTGTTGTTTATTCGGTAAGATAGACTCTCCTTTGGATTTCGATTATGTTTATTCGGAAGATAATGTTGAAATATGTCCGATTATGATAGATATTTTAGATTGTTTGTTTTTGGATAAAAAAATTCGGTAGAAAAAACTTTCCTTTTGTTTCCGATTATTTATATTCGGCCGCTTATGTTGAACTCAAACTTTCGATTATGAATAATCGGAGGCTAATGTTTAACTCAATCTACCGATTATGTATATTCAGGAATTTCTATTTAGATTAACTTCCGATTGTATATATTGTATAGTTTGCTAACATGTGTTTACGAACCTATTGTACTTTATTTTGTTGTTTAGGGATAGGCGAGGTAAAAAAGCCGAAGATGCAATTGTCTCAGATAGTGCAAGGATGGAAAGGCGTAAGAACTTGACAGCTAGTGCAAGGAGAGCTAGGACTGCTAAAGCCACTTCAAGTGCTCAAAATGGAACTCAACAAGGAAGTCAAGTAACTGTAGAACCAATTGCTCCACCAGTTCAAGAAGGTGTTCAACCAACTACCGTTCAAGAAGCTATAGAACCAAGTGCTCCACAATCACAAGTTGAAATTCAACCTAGTGTTCAACCAGAAGCACAAAAGCTAGAGTACCAGAAGTATGACAACCTAGAGGTACGTAAGAAGAATGAGAAGATGAAAAGAAAAATCCTCCTCGAAAGAAAGCGAAACACCTTGTCCCAAAAGAACTGAAGGTGAAGGATATTCCAGAAGGTGTAATCCTTGGGCTGCCGCTGGATGGAGGACAATTTTTATTTGGATACAAAGACTCCTGGGCCAAAGAAATATATGAAACCGAGATAATAATCCTATCCATTTAATTTATGTATTATCTTTTTGTTCGTAATAGTATTAAGGGTTATGGTTTAGGTTATTCTATTTTTTTTAACTTGTTGTGTGTTTAATAGTATCATTCCGATGCGGTTCGTTTACTCAAATCCACCGTTACACCAACTAAAAAGCTGGATTTACCTTTATTCGATGAATGTGAAAGGTTCAAGACAATTATTGCAAATTCGGGGTTGTCTAATGCTACCGAGAACTCAATATTGGAACATGACCTGGTGGCTATATCGGCGTTTTTGGAGAGACTTTATCCTGAGACCGACACCTTCCATATGCCGTTTGGGGAGATGACGATTACCCCAGATGATGTTGTGCATATTCTTAGACTCGCTGACCATGGAAAAGCTGTCAGGGATGAGTACACAAAGCAGTTGGAATGGGATAAACTTTATGATCTAACTAATAAGTGTTTTGGTTGGGATGCAGAAACATCAAAAATTGAGTTCGGTAGATGCATGAGTTATAGAACTAGACAGTTCAACATGAGTACTCTGATAGATATGTTCAAGGGCACCAAGAAAAAAGAAGAGGAAGGAACTTTAACTGATGAGCAAGTGAACCATGCACCCACCGCATATCTCCTATGTGTATTGGGATGCGTCATTTTCCCCAATACCAGTGGCAATCGGGTCGACGCCAACCTTTTACAACTTCTGCATCCTCTCAATAAAGTGAATGAGTACTCTTGGGGCACGACATGCCATGCGTGGTTGATGGAAGAGTTGAGAAAGGCATCGAGGCTTGGAATTAGCCAAATTGTCGGGAACGTGAGTCTACTACAGGTATTTTTATTAACTCTACATACTTAGTTATGTTTTTATCTTTCTTTAATTGAAGAATCAATTTCCTAATACTTGCAAAAATGACAATATAGACATGGATCTATGACCACTTCCCTATCTTGGAATTGGCCATTGAAAACCCGGCGTGGGGAAAGGTGACCCTAGAGGAAAAAAGTACGTCTTCGATTACATCCATTCTAGGAAAAAGGAGCAGCAGTTGATTCGTTTGAGGGAGGTTTTGGACTCACTGAAGGCCCAAGACGTATGCTTTAATCCATACAAGGAAGACCGAGCTAGTGAACATATAGCGGGTCGGTCCGATTTGACCCTTTATTTTGGACCATTTTCTCAAAAATTATAATCATTCGAACAATTTTTCTCAAAGTTAACACCTCCATTCCCTCAAACAAGACTTGTTCAAAATAATTTTTCGGCACTGTATTTACGGCTGCGACTTGTCAGCAAAAAATACTCAAATCATGAGAGCCAAGGAAATCTGATGCTGGTTTGTTCATGGGAGCATAGGCAATTGTTTCTTTGTGAGACTGAATAATAAATAGTCCTTTAAAATAAGGGCTAAATATAGAATAACATAAAGTTTATAAGTTTTCAAAGAATAAAATATATTGAAAATGATTGATTTCCTACTTTTACGGATCAGTGATTTTGATAAAGATCTGACGGTTTTGTGAAGCGAGTTCATTTGTGTTGTCACACGCACATCCGCGTGACAGCAAGACTCTTTTCATTTTAACTTAAATAACTATTCGAATAATGTTGCCAAAAGGATTTATCGACAAAAAAAGTATCAATAAAACAAGATTTCAAATATCATACCTATGATAAATAGCTTGTGCCTCCTCACCGGTACATGGTGATGGTGGAATGACAATGATCCTACTCATCTTCACCCATTTTGGTGGGCAATAATTGATGACCTTATTCAAATCATTAGATCTCCCTTCTAAAACTAATCACTATGTTTGGAATTACCAAGAATTATTTTCCAAATTAATTACTTTGAAAATTCACATTATCGAGGGAGCTTATCCGGTTTGAGAATTAGAAATAACAAGTCAGCAATGCGGTTTGGCCGTTTTATAAAAACAATAGTAACTGCCAAAACAAATAGTTACTCCTGTAGTCCTGTGTTTGGATAGTACCATCCAATGTCAAAAATCTATAACATGTTTGGCAGTCAGAAGGAAAACTTCTACTTCTTCAGCAATGTAAATAAATTTTCAACCACATGAAATCAAAGAGTCATCATGTTGGAATCAAATTTCACTGGAAGCCAAAGAGTAATCTCTTTGGATATTCTATTTGGATACACATTAAGCAATTAATTTATTAAAAAATCGGTATTATACAATGTAATATGAGAATAATTCTCGAAATAAAAAAGTTACTTTCTATGAAATAAAAATGTCAGATTCCAAAAATTAGAAGCAATATCCGACTTCTACTTCTAGCACTTTTGATTTCGCTAGCCGAATAAGCTACAAGTACTTCTCAAGACTCATCCACAAAAATATTTTACTTCACAAGAGACTTAATTATGATATTTGGTTCTCAAAATTAACATCTTGTTTATTTGGGTCTGACTAGCAATATGAATATGGCTCGACATCTGAGTGGTCCTAGTTAGATATCCAATTATATGTGCTTTTATTTCTTTGATGTCGACTCAATATCTTACTCTGATATTTGAGCAAGGAATCATTTTGTTCGATTGAATTTTTTTTTTTTTCTAGAACAAACTCTAGGAATCAGTGATCTTTGAGTCAGATCCATACGAGTCAGAACAAACAAACAAAAAAAAAAAAAAAAAATATTATACCATCCAAACACTCTCTTAGGGTTTATGTAAACCTCACGAGGACCACTAGAATTATCCACCAAAACCTAAAAAAACGAAACCGCATAAAACGTCCTTGACAACTTATCAAAACTTGGTGTCAGTAAATAAAAAGTCATGGATTAGTAGTAATGGATAAAACTTTCAAAACAGATAAAACCAGAATACCCCACCAACTCCTCCTCCTTCTCCCCTGTTTTTATATTCTCTTCAATCTCCCATTTTCTCTTCTGAGATCATATCCTCTTTTTCTCTGTGAATAATATTTTTCTCTCTGAATTGGTTCATCCATGGCTTCTTCATTGAAAACTGGGGTTTGTTTCCTTTCTGGTTCTAATGAGTTTCAAAGGAGAAGAACCCAAGTTTTTCATTCTTCTTCAATGGCTTCTCCATTGTTATTTCAGAAAAACCTTGAATTACCTGTGTTGAAGACCGAATTTAAAGGAATTCAAGTTTCTGTTGTTTCAGATCAACAACAGACTCTTCTCAAAACCCCTCCTTCAAATTTCAATGTTAATGTACGTTTTTCTATTTTCTTTTCTAGGTTTTTTTCATTTAATGTACTAATTTTTAAGAAGAATTAAAAAAAACTGATTTTGTTTTTTTGATTTGATTTAATTTCAGGCACAAGCATCACTGTGTGTAAGCCGTTCAATGAGATGGTGGGATAAAACTCTGAAACCAAACATGATTGAAATCAATTCAGCTACAGAACTAGTACATTCTCTGTTAGATGCTGGTGATAAACTTGTTATCCTTGATTTCTATTCTCCTGGTTGTGGTGGGTGTAAAGCTCTGCATCCCAAGGTACTTGGTCAAAATTCATCGAAAATCTTCAAAATTCAAGTTTTGGGGTTCTTTATTTTATAATTTTTGATTAAATTTTTTTATTTTTGTTCTGGATCTTGCAGATTTGTCAAATTGCAGAGCAGAATCGGAATGCACTAATTTTCAAAGTGAATTATGAAGATCTTAAGCCAATGTGTTATAGTCTCAACATTCATGTACTTCCATTCTTTAGATTTTACAGAGGAGCTGAAGGTCGTTTATGCAGTTTCAGCTGCACCAATGCAACTGTAAGAACACAAAATCTCTTCTTCTCAATTTTAATTCATTTTGTTGCCCCTTTTTCTAATTATGTTTGTTTTTTGTTTTTCCAGATTAAGAAATTTAAAGATGCATTAGCAAAACATGGAACAGAAAGATGTAGTCTTGGACCAGCAAAAGGATTGGAAGAGAAAGAGTTGTTGAAATTAGCTGAAATTAAAGAGATTAATCTTGATTTTGATTTCTCCACTTCAAGATCTAGAAGTATCATCAATGAAAGGACAATGGAAGAATTGGTTTTATCTAAAATGGGTTTTGCTGGTTCTTCTTCTGATAACATCTTTGTTGATGATAACAATGCTGCAGTATTAATGGCATAAGAAGAAGGAGAAAATGGAAAAGTGAAGCTTAATCATCCTTAATTAGTATTTATTGTGATTAAAAGCAGCTCCATTTTTCTGTTTTGTAAATATCTATTTGTGATTATTATTTTTAGGGTTTCCACAAGTAGTAGGCTTTCAAGTTTTCTGGTTTAAGCCTACACATTTAGTCAATTGTTGTATAAGATTTTATGTATTATGATTCTATCTATAATTCAATGAGAAGGATTATATTCTGATCAGCTTGACTATGAATTAAGAAAACAAAATGAATTTCAATGGGCATACAGCACGTGAATTGATAAAATGCGGTTCATATTTCCCAATGTTTTGGTATTTTTGGTTGTGATGGTGGTGATGGATCGAAAAATGCTCAGAGCAAAAAAATAATCTGTTGAAGGACAGTTGATCTAGCAGCATCACAAGATTCACAGCCAGACATTTGACGTATCGTGATATTTGCTGAAACGTTCGATCAGTTAAAAAACTTGTCTAACCTAAACAACGTTTCATACAATATTTCTCAATGTTTGGTTGTGATGGTATTAGATCAAAACTGATGGAGCAGAGTGGGAGCAAAAAAAAAATTCTATCCAGAAGGACCATATCTATATGAGAAACCAATTCTAGTCAGTGTTTAGGCGAAATCTATGTCTCTGAGAACCATTTGCTGCAGCTGCATAATCTAGAGATCAATGTTTCAGTGGTTTAATGATCAAAGAGCTGATTCTCCTCAAGAGAGTAGCCCCAGATGAGTTTTTTCCTTTTGTTGAGTAGATAAACCAGGGTGTGACGCTGCAAAATGCATAACACAAAGTATGGACCCTGCGAAGTGAGCTCGGCTTGTAGCTATTGTAAATGAGTAAGTATATGCGTCCCTTTTCAGTCTGTAAGCATTCTTGAAGTAACAATCTATAATTTAAAAGGCACCTTGCAGACTAGTGAATCAGTTTGCACGGGATTGGGAACCCAAGTTGGATCGAGTAGAATATAAGTTTAAGATCACAATCTAGATCACTCGTTAACAATTAAATTATTGATCAACTGGTATGCCTTGTAAATCAAGTTTATTCATTGACCAATATTGAGAGAATGAGCTTGGATTATGTATTTGTATTCAGCTTTCCTCAAAAACAAGTTAAACGTTTTAAAGGGGCTCAGAAAACCTTGAACCTGGAGTCCTCACCAACCACCAACCGACAGCTACTAGTTTGCCACGCGAAATGACAAAATTCAACAGCCATCGCCAACGCCAATTTATAAAGTAACCTGTACAAATTACCACACCAGTTAGATGGGTTTTTACTTTTTAAGTACACCATAAGTATTCAGTACATGATCCACTTAAGATTGAGGTGGCAAGTGAGTAAGTAAGATCCACAGAAATCCACAGAACTCCCATGGATAAACATGAAAAAGAAGAGGAAACAATAAATTGCCGACCAGTATTGTACCATCTTGCCTAGTACAAGTCCTTGTTTTAGTTTTAGCCTTCAAAGAGCAAATCTTATCCCTTTGGATGATGAACATTGTGAAATCAAATATGATCAGTCAGTAACTTTTTCAACGTCTCTTTCCAAAC
This sequence comes from Papaver atlanticum, assembly GCA_023531105.1. Classification (NCBI taxonomy): domain Eukaryota; kingdom Viridiplantae; phylum Streptophyta; class Magnoliopsida; order Ranunculales; family Papaveraceae; genus Papaver; species Papaver atlanticum. The sequence goes on from JAJJMB010010581.1 coordinate 3,446,448, forward strand.
CCAGAGTAGCTCGACAATGCCAACAATTTGTGGATTTGTTCAAATTTCAAATATCTAAAGCCCTCGGTAAAAAAAAGATAACCCAGAGTAAACATCTAATCAAACGTGTAGTATGTTCAAATGCAGTACCCTGCAGCAAGGGAAAATCCTGTCGAAAGAAGGCAACATAAAACTGTAAGACTCCCGAGTATATCACTTTTCCAATATGATCCGTACAAGTTTAACAAATTATTTAACCCTGATCCAGAAAGCATCCATGTTTTTCACGCCGTAAGTAAATTGTATATGGAACTGGGAGTATAACTAAGAACATAGCAAGTAAAAAGACCCGACTGTCAGACATACAAACCAAACTTCCATGTCCATTACAGGAGAATTAGTAAATATCTAGTTAAACATGCTGGAACATAAATTATTATGATCCACCAATAATCATTAATATGTGATGTTGTAGTACCTCTTTTGGAGCTTGGTGTATAATTCAGGGCTGCACTACTTTCATGATTGTTAATTGCTAACTGAGGCATGTTGAATCACCCAATTAGTCGCCCAAAGTTCCCTCGGTCAGCGACTCAGCACTCATATCTTCGAACCAGAACAAGAAAAAAATAAACAAAACAATTTTTTTTTGTGTCAATCTCTTTAGGTGTGATAAAAATAATCCAGCTAAGGAAAATAACAAGAATAGCGGAAGCTAATTATTTAGCGTAATGGTAAAAATAGGCACAGCGTGATATGTGTACATAGCTAGAGCCACGAGTATCAAGGTAATTGGATTAAGTGGGTCTTGGAAGACCTCTAACTAAGATATTGGAAGTGAAACACCAACAAAATGAGACAAAATGACAGAGAAATCACCAATAATCATTAAGTGCCATCAATGGTTCATCCATTATCTTTTTCATTTTATAAAACAAAACCAACAGGGCATTTATTTTTGTTTCTAGAATCTCAAACACCAAGAAAATCCAATCATAAACCTCACAATTTAAACAGAACTACGGGGCCATCTCTATACATATCTTTCTCTATCTTAATACTAACCCTATCTATCATCATCGCTTTTTTTCTGAAGTCCAAACTCCCTTCCAACACATAGTTTTCAATTATTCAGTTACTAAACCTGGGGCGTGTATAATTACAAAACTGACAAAAATCTTATCCCCGCCACTCGCATCCATATACAAAGGATTCGATGAAAGAGTACAGCTAGGACAAATGGTGGTTCTAGTAGTAAATGAAATGATTAATAAAAATAAAAAATGATCAAGTGGTGGAGCCTGTCTACTTAATTTCCACGTCATATAGTTACCAAAAATCACTATCAAATGTGCAAGAAATTATCACACGACCAGAAAACAGAAAACAGCAAGCAAACCAGGAGATTAACAATATAAGAATACATGAGTACCAGAAGGAATTGTGGTTTTAGAGGAGAGATTAAAGATGGATGTTAGTTCTTTCAAAGACCAATCTTTCCCGAGATTGAAACCAATTTTCAAGCAAGGCTACAACCCACAGAGTCAAAAATTGAAATTGAAGAAAATGAATTTACCTGGTCAATGGAATGCATTTGCAGAGGCAGCACAATCTTGCCAGTCTTCGAGTTTCCCAGGCCACATATCATATTTACCCATTTACTGCAATAACCATTGGGCCAGTCAGGGTTGCAAGCTTCTCCATGAGATGTGCCAAATGAAGTGGCATTAGAATTTAGTACGCTGATTTTTCCACTTTGACGTTAGAATTTTTCTTCTGTGAAAACCCACTCAGTGAGAGAAGATTTGACAGAAAGCCTCCAGTCTCGCCATTTTCCTTCTTTGAATTACTTAAGTTGCTTATGAGCGACCAGTGAGTGTTGAAATCTGGTACATAACCTTTTCCTTGCATCTTACTCAAAAGCTCAGATACTTTGCTGTGACGATTTTCTAAGGAATACCTATCAATAATATGCTGGAAGATAGTCCTGCTTGGAGTTTGCCCTAATTGAAGCATGCTATGTAACAGCCCTTCAGCTTCAACAGTTTGACCCTCTGTGCAAAGACCTTGAACAAGAATTTCCCATGAATTAATACTTGGATCCAAATTCCTACCAAGCATCTCCGCATGTAAATCGAGAGCTTCATCAAACTTTTTGCTGGTGCAGAGACCATGGATAAGAGCATCATAACTGGTAGAGTCCGGGAGGTTTCCCTTCTTCAGCATCTTGTTCAGAAGATCAGTTGCCTTATATGGTTTCTCGTGCCAGCAAAACTGTTTGATCAGTATATCGTAGTTGATCTTATTGGGAATAAGACCCTTCTCCTCCATTCGGTTAAGATAATTTTCAGCTTCTGCAATTCTACCTCGAGAAAGAAGACCTTCGACAATGGCACTTTGAACAACTGAACCATGAATCCAGCCATTTATTTCCATTATTTGACTCAACTCCAATGCTTTATCGAGCTCCTTTTGACTACAAAGATGAGTGATCACGGATTTCAGACTGCGATTGTTTGGTCTTAGGTTCTTATCAATCATTGTATTCAGAAAATCCATTGATCCTGGGAACTGTCCACATTTATAATAGCCATACACGAGAAAGTTGTATGTAAATTCATCAGGGTAAAGGCCTTTCCTGTGCATTTCGCCTAGAAGTGATGTAACAGGTATGATATTCCCAATTCTTAAAAGATGGAAGATCAGTATATTATAGAAGACATGCAGTGAAGAATAACCTTGTGTCACCAAGTAATCTTTCAGTTTCAATGCACAAAGCATTTTACCTTGAGAACACATCAGTCTCAACAAATCACTGTAACTCGAGATAGAGATGCAGATAGTTTTCCTAACCATGTTACTAACCAGTTCCCTTACTTTTCTCAAATTTTCTGCTAGACAATACCCCTGAATCATTGCATTATAAGTCCCAGTGTTGGGGTAGATTCCCCTTGCCACCATTTCTTGAAATTGGAGGGTTGCCTCGCTAATTTGATGATTCTTGGATAAGCCATCAACAAATGCACCATATACAGATAAAGATGCAGTTGATTCCTCTCTCAACATGATCTCCTTTAAAGCCCTAGCTTTTTCCAATTTGCCGAACCTGCATAGCTGATAGATCAACAGACCATATGCATCCACACTTGGGGTTATGCCCTTTTCTACCACAGTTTCAAGAATAGAAGAGGCTTCGAGAAATCTTCCCTCCTGACAAAACCCTCTTATTAGATGATTGTAAGCTGTGCGATCCAGGACTAATCCCCATCTTTGAACTTCTTCTACAAGAGCTTGGCCAATGCTTGTAAAACCCAAACCACAAAGCCCTTCTAGAAACACATCACTTAAATCAGAAATTAGGTGGCCATTGGCATCTAACATGCTTTCAAAAAGCCCTAACATTTCTTGAAACATTTCCTGCTGACATAGATATCTTACAACAGACTTGCTTTCCTTCAAGCTGGGCAACCATTTATATCTTCGAGCAAGCTCAAAAAATTCATGAACTTCTTTTACGCTCTTTTTCTTAAAGAAGCAAATAAATAGAGCCCCATATGTTTTGTTCTCGACTATCAGGCTTCTTTGGTGCATCCCCTCCAAAAGTATTCTCCCCCTTTGACAGTCATCTTTTTTGCTAATAGCTCGAATAAGAAAATTCAAAGTCTCCACATCCAACCGGTAAACATGGTCTGGCATTTCTTCTATTAGATGGATAGCTGTAACAACATCAGAACGCAAGCCGGATTCACAAAGGCGTTTCACCAGTGCAGAGAATGCAGACAAAGATAGCTGCTTCCCACGACGGACAATATCGTCTTTCAACACCAGCGCAGCTTTTATATCAGGGAGATCACATTCGTTTAGTATCAGAGGGTTAAAGTCGGATACAATTGCATCTTTCAGAACCCCCATTAAAGTCTTCTCATACTCATCAATGTCTGCTTCTAGATATAAACCATTTCCAAGATTGTCGAAGAATTCTGCTTTCGAAAGAACTGCATCATTATCTCTCTTCACTTTTGTCGTCAATGGGTCGAGACCCAAAATTGTAAACGCTTTCGACAGAGGATCCTCTACCATAGATAACTGAATCAAACCATGATTAACCATCTCCTTAATAACTTCTTTCACTTCATCAAATCGTCTAGATTTACAATAACCAGCTAAGAGAACCTTGCAAGTAGATACATCAGGTACTATCCTTCCCCTAATCATTTCATCATATACTTCTTTCGCATTTTTCCACATGCCCTCCTTAAACAACCCAGCTATGAGAGCATTATAAGAATAAACATCAGGTTCTAATTGTCTAGACAAAAGTTCTGAAAGATAAATAAAAGCATCTTTCAGCTTCCCCGCTCGACAACTCCAACTTATAAAGATGCCAAATGTTATCTCATCAGGTTTGTAGCCTAAATGCTCCAATTCCCTCATAAACAAGTAAGCTGCTTTTGTACCAAAATCCCTGCACTGAAACTGTAAAATCTTATTGCAAACTGATGGATCCGGCGCACACTTTTGTTCACTCAAAAAATTCAATAAATCCTTAAAATCTTTCTTTTCACAGTATCCATTAGCTATTGAATTAACCACTTCATAACTAGGTTCAAAACCAGATGATATAACCTTCTTAACCAGATTTCGAGCTTTCTGAATCTTCCCTTCCTTGCACAATGACTTTACAATAACTTCTATCGTACACTTCCACGCGTCATTAGGTCCAATCCCAACATCAACCATATCAACAAACACCTTATATGCTACTTGAATCTTGTTCTTTTCAATCAAAAGCTCAATAAAACCTTTATAACACAAATTAGACAGGATTACACCTTTACTCCTCAACCAATTGTATGCCGAAACTGAACTTTCTAAGTCTCTAGTCCTAACATACCCCTCAATCAACTCACTGGAGATGTCATGACAACCTGATAAAAATCCTAAGGGCTCCATAATCCTAAGAACAGACTCACCTTCTTTAAGCAACTCAACCCTGATAAGCATGGAAGCCATGATAACATATGATTCTGGTAAATGCTGAAAATCCTGAGAAGCAAGATTAAACAATTCCCATAAAAATCCCACCTTTTTCTTTTCATTTGCAAAATTCCCAGAATCAAAATTGAAACCCAATAAAATCTGATGAACATCACGAGGTTTCAAACTCGAAACCCTCCAAAACCTACGTATAGATTCAGGTGATATATCCGAAAGTTTTAGAAGAATTTCTTTTAAAGATGAAACTTGAACAAAGTTCTCATTTTTCTGATTCTCCCAGAGATAAGAAAGCTTGTGAGAAACAGATTTTACAATTAGAGAAGGATTAGTCAGAGTGTGGGATTTGTTAATTAGGTCTGAGGATTCAGTATAAGAGATGGGTTTTTCATTAGAATGTTGAAATTCTAAGTTTGTAGAAAAGGGTTTACTAGAGTGGGATTTAATGGAATAAATTTGGGAATGAATACAAACCTGGAAATGAAGAAACTTGATTTGTTGTTGTGTTTGAAGATGAAGATACGATTGATAGAGTATTTGGGTTCGTCTCATCTAGTAACACTATACTGAATGAGTTTGTTGTTCGAAACATACCAATTCTTTTCGACTGGTGAGTGTTTTTTGTTGTTGTTGTTGTTGCCTTCTCTTCTCTTTTTGAAGCAAGGAGTGAGTGTTGGTTTCTGGTTCAATGTTTTTATTTTGAGGATGTACTCCCCCGTACCCAAAAGAGAAAAGAGTGATACTTACCCGTGTTTGGAGAGGCCTTTTGAAATGTTTTCCAAATGTACAAGAAACTCAATTTTTTTTTGAGGCATACAAGGTAACCACAAAATAGAGTCATTATGTGGCAAAATCAATAACTCCTTATCCATCATAAGTTTGGCGGACAAGTTATCAGACGAACTTAGGTACGACTAACAAGTTATCAGCCGAACTTCACTCTGTAACTGACGAATTTAGGTTTGGCTGATTCGATTAAAAAATTGAACAACCGAACTAAGTGTGTTTTTTTAACAAAGTGAAGTTCGGCTATCATTTCATGTTTAATTATCAGCTGAACTGTTCTGCTGGAAAAAAAAAAAAAAAAAAAAGGAAGGAAGAACAAAGATCTGGATTCCAATATGCGGATCTGAAACTAATCTGTTTGTGCAACGCTTCACACGACTCATTTTAATCAATAATCAGAGATTTACGAATCAAAAATTAATCACCGACGAAAAATAAAATCAAAACTGTTTGATTAATGATTAAATTAGGTTACGAATGAAAATGATATTTATTTTGAAAATAATTTTGGATTTTGGTTAGTTTAGGTTTATGTTTTAAATTTATGTGAAGGATATTTAAGTAATTTATAAAATTATGGGTAACTTAGTAATCTACCCACATATAGAACACCCCTTATAAACCCACCCTAGATAGGAAAATGGTTTTGTATGCCTCAAAACAATTGAGTATGCCTCAAAATAGGTTTCATGTACAAAGTTACAAATATCCCTTTTTTTTTTATAATTTTTTTATGCTAGACTAGTGGTCCCCAGACTACATCCAAACTCCTTAAATTGGAGCGGATTTTAGCAATTACGGGGTTCGAACCCGTACCTCCGTAGTGGGAGGGAGCATGCCAACCACCAGACCACTTGGTGATTGGCACAAATATTCCTTAATGGAGATGTTAGGGCAATTCCTATGGCAATGTACTAATGAAAAGTTTTGTTAAGCCAGGTGGATGGCCAAACACGTTTTTCCACTATGGGAAAAGAAGTGAGCGGTTGATCATCAAGCGTCAGGCCATACTACATCCGCCAAAGTGTGAAGAAAAAACTCGGCGTGCGATACTCAACCGCAGGCGTTTGTAGATCAAACGCGATGTTTGTAGTAAAACCGTAGACGGCTAGTTTTTCAAAATTGAAAATGTTCAGTTTTTTACCTCTATAAATTACCTCCATCTTCAAACAATTCACTCACACCAAAATTCACTTCTCTTGAATTTTCTCTTCTAATTCTATTTCAATTTTTTAGTTTTATTGTTGGTGAAATGGCCTAAAAGGCGATCACACTTTTTTGCGATGCAAAACTTAAAGCTGCTGTTTCTAAGATATGTGGAAGTTTTAAAAAGATAGAAAATTGTAAGAGGGAAGTTCAAGTTTTTGAAGTTGCTCCAAGAAAATGTTCTGCTAAAAGGAATCCAGTTTTGAAAGTTAACAACAAAAAATTCAAAAACAAAGGCGAAACCGTGAAAGAGCGCGTCGAATGGAAGATACGTCAACTGAAGATAAACAGGAGGCCAAAGCTTGTACTTGATTTTTATTGAAGTTGTTTAGTACTCTTTATTATTGTCTAAATTTATATCTTGTAAGAATTGGCAGTAATATCAATGAAAGAAAATATTTAGAATTTAAAATAGATTTCCACTTCAGATTAAGCGATATTTATTACATTTTAAACTTGCATATAACATCAAACCACATTTTAATAAACGACAACAAACCAAAATCAAACTACAACAAATCCAGCGACATTATCTCTATAGAGTTCATAGCATTCAAAATGCTTAAACTCTCTTATGGTTTCTTCAGTAAACTTGGTCTGAGCGATGGTTTTCTGTAAAACAGATAAACAACAAGTTAAGATATTTATGATGCAGTTGATCAGTGAGGACAAAAGTAAGATGCTCACCAGTTTTTCGTTGGATAATCCAGAATTGCTATGGTGAACCATCCACAAAACTTATGTATAATGTTTGACATCATTAGTGATAAATAAAAATCTTAGTTCTAGGCTCTTACTGGTTCTTATTGTTTCGTTCTGCGACGCTACAAAATGTTCCAATACTCTTTCCCAGAAATAGTCACTGTTCATTGGTCTCATCATACAATGTAACCAACATCGAACAAGAGTAACATCTTCTTCCAGCGTAAAGACCGGGAGAGGCATTCGAGTGCAGTAACGATGTGCTTGAGATGGACCATCTTTAAGATGTACATCTAAGAATTTTGATACATGACGACTAATTACACTAAAATGATGCGACAATCCGTGAGAATCACGCCCATAAATGTTCCCCGTTTCAGTGGCGAACATTCTATAAACTTTCTCCCAGAAACACAACGTCGATTCGACTACATTTCTAACGACAGCATCTTGTGTGTGAAAAACAAAGGCTCTACAAATAGCTAAATCCTCTTGTTGAGTAAATCTAACACCACGAACTTGGGAGGCATTTTTGTAGATGATTTGAGAGTGAAGAGATTTAGAATGTGTGAATTTGGAGTTGAAATGAGGAGTATTTATAGAAATCAAAATTGTAGCCGTTGGATGAAAAGATTTTTCATCCGTCCTGATTTAATCGTTAGCGTGTTTGGTCCACACGCTGGAGGATCCACTTCAGACGCTGCCGTGTGAAGGAAAAACTGGCGATTTTGGGTTACACGCCAGCGTTTCTGGGACACAACTGCCCTTTTTCTATCAAGCGCGCGTGAGATCTTCTGCCTCACTTAACAAACCCTCAAATTTGTTGGGTTGCCCATCATTTTTTCATGTTTGTTGAGTCCATAGTGGGAGCAAAATGAGTCCATAGGAACTGCTCTTAGGACCATAGTTATGAATAACATGAAGAATAATATGCTATTCTCTTCTGTAACGGTGATAGAACAAATATAAGCTGATTGAAACTTTGGAGGAATATCAGTCATTTTCTCGACAAATGGTTAACACCGATAAAAAGTAAATTTTTTGTGGGAGGTACTTCAATGCAAACAATTGCGGAGGATTGTAATTGAAACCTAATATAGGGGCTTCACATTCTAATAGAGGGGCTTCAATAATATGACAAAAATAGGTCATCCATTAGTAATTTCAAAAACCTCATATCTAAAATATTTTCATAATGGTTAAACAACCCTCATTTAATTAGTGTTGGTCATTAGTTTAGCTAATCCAGTATTAGATTAGATTAATGATTTTGATTTATAATTAGAGAAAAAAAATTAGAGTTTGTGTTATCGATTTTTGGAGGGAACAAAAAAAAAAGATTTTTTTGAAAAACCCTTAATTTTTATTCACTCAATTAAAATGAGTTACTTCATGGAGAGATTTCAGGTAGGTGAATCCGATAAAATTTTGTTAAAATACGTAAAAATACTGAATTTTTTAGCTTTTCATAACGGTTTACGGTAAGTTTCCCCTTTATAAACCAACTGTAAAATAAGCTTACGGTTAGGTGAAGATGAACTCCTAAGTCCTAACCGTAACTTAGTCGGGAAAACCAATTTCAGAATAAAAAAAAACTGTTACGGTTGGGTGTGAAAAAAAATCTAACCGTAAGCTTTCTTACGGCTAGGTTTGGTTGTTATGTTACCAACCATAATTAATTAAAATATTTAATTTTGTTAATCAAAACGTGTTTAATTAGTTTGGTCATTCAAGATTATTTTTTTCTGAAGGAAACATCTTGATTTCATTATTATTGTAAAATTGAATACATCGATTCCAAATACATCAAAGATGGAAACAATAAAAGATTACATATATCTTGTTTCACAGATGAAACTATATTTGAAACATGGCATGTGAAATAAATTCTTGCCATCTGAATTTGTTTTCTACATTAAGAGTAAAATATCCCAGAGGGGAATAATCTGCCCAATTTAATTTTTCTTCTCCTTTAAAAGTAAATTTTCCCGGAAGGGAATAATATGCCCAATTCATTGTTCAGGAGGGATCCCCTCACACTTTATTATCACACTATCTCACACGTTGGACGTCATTTTTGCGAATTAAAATAAAACCATAACGGATTTGAAGCTAATACTTTGGGGATATGTTACTATTACATGGATCTACTTTCCTACCGAAAATGAGCGTATTCCGAGACGCATAACATCATCATCTACTACTTTGAAAATGAGCCGTTGAAAATCTGTGGATTTCTGGCCGTCGAAATTAAAACCGGTAGATTGTAAGGTTTTATATTTCGGAATAAGCTCATTCTTGGTAGGCATGTACAACTTGGTAAGAGGAACATATAATCAAAATATTAGCTTCAAATCCATTACAGTTTGGTTTTTATTTACAAAAATAACGTCCAACGTGTGAGATAGTGTGATAATAAAAGTGTGAAGGGATCCTTCCTCTTCATTGTTGTCACCATCACTTCTTTTAGCCACTTATCTTCAAAAGATTGTAGAATCATGACCACTTTCGAAAAATCGTTCCCGATGATATATCTGTGATGAAAGCATTTAATGGAAACGCCATTACGGATGATATAATCTTCTAATAAGCATAAAGGTGCCATTAAATATGAAATCAATTGATAAAAAAAAATACAAATACCATAATCATATGTACACCCTAAAATCGTTTTGAAGAAAATGATGATTTATTTAATAATACTAGTAACTAATGACTTTAACCAAATCAATCAGAAAGATTTGAAAAAATCAGATCACATCTGATAGATTTGGATCACAATTGAAACAAATCAGGAAGTTCGTAGATAAGGAAGAGAAAAACTAGAGAAACCGGTTACGAGAGAGAGGAGAAGTTTTCTCAACAAACACAGATATTATGCCTTGGTATAATTCAAGATTTTATTCAACGGAAAATCAAAGAATTTTCAGTTTGGTAATTAGTTTACTTTGGTAAAAACGTGTTTAGTTTGGTAACTATAAAATCCGTGAATTTTTAGTTTGGTAACCAACGAATTTTTGATAAAATAAAAAATGTTCAAAAACGTGTTTAGTTTATTTAAGGAAAATTGAAGAATTTTTCTTGGTCCCGACATAAGCGGAAAATGAGTAAATCTCAATGGTGATTGTTCTTCCTAAAAGCTCTCAACATATCTTTATTAATTTTCCGGGGTAATTTGCATTACCTCCCCTATAAAGATTAGTAATTTGCATTACCTCTCCTAAAAAAATAAAATTCGCAAAACCTCCTCTCGTCAATAATTCCGTCTATTCCAAGTTAGCTGACTCAGCACTAACTTACGCGTGGTTTTTTATATGGGAGGTAATGCAAATTACCAATCTTTACAGGGGAGGTAATGCAAATTGATCGTTGGGGCTTTGACACCATATATTATATTTTTTTATCCGAAATTGATCGTTGTTTGTGTACTTTTGAATCAATTTTCTTTACTGATTTTCTCAATTTTTTTTGAACGTATAAATTTTTTAAATTCATCCTCAAACCATGTATATCTTTTAAAGGGAAAACATATAAAAATTTGGAGAAGCATAAAAAAACAGAAAAACAAAAATTTGGTATTGTTATTTATGCTTGTTGCGTAGATAATGCAAAGGGCTTTTCAGATATATAAAGTTCATAAAACCCCGGGACCTAGTCCAGATTTGAACACCACACTGCATTAAGCCGCTACAGACACTAGCCTACTACAAGTTTACCTCGGACTGGAATGTAGTTGAGCCCTAACCAAGTCTCACACCGATTAAGGTACAGCCGTGTTCCTTACGCCTCTAGAACCACGCCGGATTCTGCGCACTTGATTCCCTTTGTTGATCTCACCCACAACTAAGAGTTACTACGACCCAAAGTCGAAGACTTATAAACAAATCTGTCTCCCACAGATAAGTCTATTCTGATAGATAAATCTGTCTCCCACAGAAGTACCTACGAAGTTTTGTTTCGTCTTATGATAAATCAAGGTGAACATGAACCAATTGATAATCCGGTCTTATACTCCCGAAGAGCATCCTATAAATATCAATCACCTCACAATAACTTAACTATATGGTAGTAGAAGAAGTTACTGCGGAACCACAAAGTTTGAGACGAAGAGCTTTGTGATTACTTTTTATATCTTACCCATCGGAGATAAATCCTGAGAAAATCTTAGAGAAGATAGTACTCAATACGATAGAACAAGTAAGATCAGAATACGCAACTACATAGAAAATAGTTGGATCTAGCTTCACGAATCCCAAATGAAGTCTTCAAGTCGTTAACCTAATATGGTTTTGGAAAAACTTAGGTTAAAGGAGAATCGACTTTAGTCGCAACTAAGACACAGGAAAATGCTAGGATTAGGTTTTCCGGTTGCTAGAGTTCTCCCTATATAGTCTTTCAAATCAGGGTTTGCTTACAATGAAAGCTAAGATAGCTTAGTAACAAAGCATTCAATATTTACCGTTAGATGAATTCCTGATTTAAGATTCAAGCTAAGTCTGCTTCGAAATAAAGAAATTAATCTCCACAGTTAGATGGTCTTAGCTTGTTACACACAAATGAAATATACCTTCATTTATATATGGGTAACCGTACCTAAACGTGTATATTGAGTTGGCTCAATAACAGTTAACCAAAGTTATCCAAATGAACACTTTTGTCTTAACCACATTCATCTAACACTTATAGATCAAATATGATAATCAATCAAATATGAAAGATAATCAAATGAATTTAATTGTATTTCATTAGAGTTGTTCAATTGTTCATTATCTCATAGAAATATATATGAAAAAAATGAAACAAAATCGGATTGATTCGTAATCGTACAAAGTACTTATACAAGAATCAATTCATGAAAATTAAGCCACGGTTTGCGAAGATTGCATTCCTTAATTCATAAATGTTTTTGTTCATGAGTATGAAAATCATACTTAGCCGATTTTAGAACTTGAACCACTGTGTTCGCAAACCAGGTACGCGAACAACAGCTCCGGACCTTGGCATGTCCATCCGTTCGCATACCAGGTATGCGACCAAGTGTCCCGGACCCAACTCAGGTAGAACCGTTCACATACTAGGTATGCAAACAAGGTTCCCAGACCTTAACAGTTAAAACCGTTCGCATACTAGGTACGCAAACAAGGTTCCGGGACCTGAATCACTACAAAACAGTTCGTATACTAGGTATGCATACCGTGTTGTATCCAGACATGGTCAATGTTCTAAACGCCCATTTCAATCCTTGAAACCTCCTTAGAAGACGACAATAGCTGTCTCACACAAAATATTAGCTTCAAGAAATTTTTAAGTGATCGAATGATCAATACGAAACTTTCCAAGTCGACATCAAATGATTGTCTCACACAAATCATGTAATATGTTTCAAGGCAATTTCCACATGATAATCTTTTGACTTAATATTTAGTTTCTAACAAATAAATTTTTTCCAACTAAACTCGTCAAGAATAATGATGAACATAGTTAAAGCAAAAAGCTTCCAACACACATTTCGAGAAATAGATTGGCGAGATAAACTCAGCTCGAAATATCAAATGTGTATAATGTAAAAGTCTATATAGATATACGACTTAGTCTCTTTAAGAGATAGAATAGAATAGACTTCTGAGTGATAGATAAGTTTTAGTCTCCACATACCTTTTGTTGATGAAGTTCCTCCAATCTCTCCTCTGTATTTCTTCGTCTTCAATCGATGAACGTCGTGAAGTATGAAGCTCAACTACACATTCTATCCTAATCCGAGACATAGCTATAAGTAGACTAGAAATCAAGAGTTATAGTTTTGATCAACTAAACTTGACAAAACAAGCTTGAGATAGCAACGCTTGCGAGTTCGACCGAGCAGTGCTCTAGCAGAGTCGGAAATCGCCTCGATCATATAGCTTGCAGCGATAAGTCGGCGAGTAATCGTCCTTCGAGAGCAATTTTGACTACACTGGTCTTCTTTAGCTTTGTAGTTTGTTTTTTTCTTCTTTTGTTGGTTGTTTGTTTTGTTTTAACCTTTACAAAAATATAAAAAATGTAGTTTTCAAAGAATGCGCAATTGGGGGATATCAAAACTAATTGGGGGATAGAGGAAAAAGACAAAAACTGGATCCAAATATCAAATCAGGGTCACCCGTTATCTAAGTATTTTATATAATTCCTAATCTACCCCTCACTAATCAGGTTTAGTGGTTAATTATAATTAGTAAAAATCTTAAGTATTTGTTAAATGATTAGTGTGTATTTTTATTTGAATTTGGGTGAGTGAGGTGAGAGTAGAAGGAGGGGAAAAAATTGAAAGGGAACTTTTTTTGGTAAAAATTGAGGATGATTGTACGAGCACTCCCAATACTCAGGCAAAGGTACCAATGTGTTGAAAATTTGATTTTTTTTCTTTGAATCCACCATTGTTGCAGCTGAAATAGCTCGGTGCCGGCATGGACGTAGTATGAATACAATGCCAGAAATGCTGCTGCTGGCATTGTATTCATACTACGTCCATGCCGGCACTACAATATCCCACATTTTAAAAGGCTAGCCGGCATTGTATTCAACCGAAAAAACCATGTCGGCATTTGTTGGAAATTTTCATAAATGTTTGCCACTATCGGGGGAGTCCGGGGGGGGGGCATAGCCCCTCCCGACTGTGTTCGACTGCCGGCACAGTCAGTTAATTCTCGAGCATGCCGGTACTGCTAACGGCATAGTATGTTGCTTAAATTTCTATGCCGGCACATGATATAAAGTATCCAGAAAATTGAAATTCTTTTTCACTTGTCTACCGGCATTGATAGATTTCTATCGAGCATGCTGGCATTTAGTGACGGCATGGTCTTTATCAATTCCGGCATGGTCTTCATCACTTCCGGCGATGTAAACAATAATAATTTCCAAGATGGTCTTCATCACTACCGGCATGGTCTTCATCACTTCCGGCATGGTCTTCATCACTTCCGGCATGGTCTTCATCTATACCGGCATGATCTTCATCACTTCCGGCATGGTCTTCATCACTTCCGAATTTAAAAAAAAAAAACGTTTTCAGAGTGAGGAGCCGGTTGAGAAGGAGAAGAGAATTTGAAAGGGAGTGGGGGAAATTTAGAATTTGAAAGGGAGTGGGGAATATTTAGATTTCAAAGCCCTAACCCTAAAAGAGATTAATAAGAAGTGAAGATGGAAATGGGGGATATGATTTTGTTTTTTGATTTTAAGTTTTTTGATTTTTATTTTGAGGAAGGGTATTTTAGTATTTTTGAACCCCAAAAACACCCCTTAGCAGACACTATTGGTTGAGGGAAGTAATTTATATCCCCCAATTAGTTTTGATATCCCCAATTGTGCGTTCTTTTCAAATCATCCGTCTCAAGTAAATCCAAACTTGGTACGATTACTCTCAAGTTAAAAAAAATAAATAAAAAAAATTTAAACATCCATCTGCAAGATGACAAGATATTAGGCAAATTATTCTTATTTTACAAGAGCATCTCTTCTTCAAGAAGAAAATTATTCAAAATGGTTGGATTTAATTCCTAACATTATTCCTTCTCTCTATTCTCCATACAAGAATTTGGTACGATTTTCATTGTATTTCGATCTTTCTCTTCTCGATTTATTTGCTTATTGTATCTTTCATTGTAATAGGTTATTGAATTTCTTGTTATTTGATGCACTTGCTCTTGAAAGCCATCAAGTAAACAATTTTTAATATGAATTAATTAATGTGTTAATTTGATATAAATTTTTTTCCAAATTTTGCTTATAAAAGCATGGAGGGATACCATCTGGCCGCTTGGTGAAGTCTCTCAAATTCCATGGAGCATTAGATCAACAATACTAGAAGTTAGGAATATAGCATCATATTTTGGCAATGTAACTTTTGTTTCTGTCCCTAAAGATGCAAACACTCTGTCACATTTGTTGTGCCAACATGCAATGCATGAGAATGTAAATATGTAGTGGAACGCAGATTCTCTACCTCTATGTATCCTTTCAAACCTCTATTATTGAGGTCCTTTAATAAAGTGGAGCCCTATTGAGCTCCTTTTCTCTTACAAAAAGAAAAGAAAAAGGAAACCATGTGGGCCGGGACTGTCCAAGAGGACCATCCTGCATTTCTTATACCATGGGAAGTGGATGTACTCATTGGGGTACGTATGGATAATTGTGGCCAATATGGGGTTCAAAATGATCCTTCCCTCCATAATCAAGGTAGTTAAAATAACCGTTTAAAAACTTACCGGAGGAGATACTTTTAAACACTATCAGTCATTATAACCCTCTTCTAACCATTTTTCTCCTCCAATGGCACCCTTAATTCTTCTTCTCCTCTTTCTTTTCCGAGCAATTTCTGTCATTTCTCAATCACCTGATGCCCTGAAATTTCTTGGAGGTAACAACTCTCTCTGTCCTTCTCTAAAATTGTGATTTATGGTTCAGTTTGAATGCATTAACATGTAAAGAAACTGTAAACAATTTTAGTGCTAATTCGTCGATGATTATTGTTTGTAAGAAATTGTAAACAATTAGATGACTCGCGTCTTTATTACTTTTTACATTGCTTGTGAAAGTTTTGCTGATGACTAGCGCGTATGTCTATGGCGAATTTCTTTCAGCTCAAGAGCCTACAAGAAAGACAACTCACAGGCTTTCAAAACCACTTGTTGGAGATAATGGAAAGATCTATACGTGTTCAGATCGAAACTTTTTTGCTTTTGAAAGCAATGGTTCTATAGCCTGGAGTGTGCATATAAATTTTACATGCTATGTTGATATACCTCCAATTCAAGATGAGTTCGGAAAGGTACGTATACAATTTCGTTCATTTGTAGATAGTTGTCTTCTTTTATTTTCTCACGATTTGTTTGTGGTTTTGCATTATTTTATTTTTATTTTGTCAGATATATTTGGTGGCAGAAAACAAAATTTTGAAAATCAATCCTCCAAGTGTTCGGAATCCCGAATCTACATTCGAAATATTCTTTGGTGATATGTTAACCACAGAAGGATCAAATAAAATTGCTGGGATGGCAGTAAGTGTTATAAGTTCACTGATGTTTATCACCGTTGAAAACCGAGGACTATTTGCATACAGGCTGCGGGGTCAAAGATTATGGAGTGCAGGACCTGTTCTTTATAGATCTGGTTACCGTCTAGGCTGTAAACGAAATGTTACAGATTGTCATTTTACTTCAACTCCTGTTGTTGATCAATGCGAAGGTAGTGTTTATGTAAGATCACTAATTCCTACACTTCCACACATAGTTGTGCTTATCAGTTTGGTAGGTTAAATTTATTGCCCTAAGAGGATATGCGTGCTTTTTGTAGATTTCTAACACTTACGGGGAGCTCTACGCATTGGCAATTCGAGATCCTCAATTCAAATGGATTCGGGATTTAAGTGAATTTGATAAACTTGTCACAATAACCCCAGGAAACAATGGTCTTTTGTATGTTACTTTCCCTGTTAAGGCTCTTTTGTTGGCATTAGATGTTTCCACCGGAAATATTTTGTGGCAGAAGAATATTGGCCCTCTAAGTACAATAGATTGCTCTCCAATAGTCGATTCCAACGGTAACTAGCTATGACTCTTCTCGAAATTTTAAGTTATAGCATGTTAAGAACGAGTCCCCGTCAATAGTTGAATTAACAAAAACACTTTTGTATATACTCCTCTATGCAACAGGTTGGATATCCATCGGTTCACTGGATGGTTTCCTGTACTCATTTTCACCTTCTGGAGATCTTAGGAAATTTCCGAAAGTAAATGTGCTTGATTCAGTTGCTCTAGTTAGTCCACTCCTACATTGTTCTGGATATGCAATCTATTTTTCTCAAACTGTTATGGAGGGAAAAATTAGTCGAACTATTGGTGATTTCACTTACATTTCTGCAATGAAACCCAAAAATGTTGTATATACTATGTTAGTGCCAGCTACTGGATCTGTATACTGGTCAGGAACTTATACTGGTATGTCTACTTTCTGTCATTCTTGTTCTGGGAACAAGAGTTGATCATCGCATATATTCGGATTTTAATGGTCAGACTACATGTATCAGGCCAATTCGCGTCCTTCTTGAATGAAAGCATTCTACAACACTTCACGATGGATGAGATAATTCTTCTTGCTTTTGTAACTGCAGGAAGTAAGTTTCTTTTACAAAAAAAATTTCTTCATAAACCGCTATCTTTAAAATTGCGATTAACATTTTGGACCATATTTTTCTGCTGTGCAGATACGGGCAACCATCTGCGATGCCGCACAACACGTAAATCTCTTTTATTTTGTTTTTGCATATGACATAAAACTAGTACATGCTTGATATGTGATTATCTCTTCTTTCATATGTAAACCAGGTCAGAAGCTTACGTCGAGCTGCTCCCTAGCAAAGCCTAAGCATCTCAGCATTAATTACACAGGGAGTGAAAGAACAATGCTACTAATTCTGTTGTTTGAGTCTCTTGTTTTGATAATATTGCTATGTGCCGTCCGTTTCTGCTGTATATTTTGGAGAAAGGAAAAACTCAAAAACCAAAACCTCGGAAGATTTCTAGAGAAGAGGGTGAGTCATGAATTGAAAATCATATAGAGATAGTACAGTGAGCCTATCTCGGCGGAATTTCCTTCCTAACCTTGAATTTATATTTCAGCGTTCGCTCTGGATGAAGAAAAAGGTATTTGACCGGGCAATTACTGCGCTAGAGCAGAAGGCGGCAGCAGCAGAAGAAGCCTCGACACGTGAGGAAATGGAGATGTTAGGAGACTTGGTTAAAGAAAGAGATGTTATAGAACGGAAACTCTCGACAACGTATAGCTTGGGTAGAGATAAATGTAATAAGTCGATATCAAAATCTCTTCTTCCATTGTACGATGACAAGACATATACTTCATCAAGTGAGGGTACAAGTGATTATAGTGGCAGTTATGGTAGTAGTGGTGGCAGTCATGGAAGTAGTAGTCGAGAAGATCAAGCTAAGAATTTGGGTTACTATGGAGACGAAGAATCTGCTCTAAAAGGAAAAAAGAAGGTAGAAAGTGATGAAGCTGGACCTTCTAATACCAGTGCTGGCAAATTCAAAGAGAAGAATTGGGAGAGTTCCGCAGTGGCTACATCCAGTTTTACGCATCCATTGTACGTCCATGGGGAGAAGGGTGGTAGTAGTAAGAGCAACT
Organism: Papaver atlanticum; assembly: GCA_023531105.1. Classification (NCBI taxonomy): domain Eukaryota; kingdom Viridiplantae; phylum Streptophyta; class Magnoliopsida; order Ranunculales; family Papaveraceae; genus Papaver; species Papaver atlanticum. Next base: position 3,465,291 of record JAJJMB010010581.1, read on the forward strand.
GTTTGATGAGAAGGACATTATCTTCTATTAACTAGAAGAAGTTCAATTTGGACTTTTGAAAGTTTTTATTGTTCAAGCTCTTCGGCTTATCCCCCGGCCTTTAAATTCTGCAAGTCTGTAGCACAAAATGCACCGTTTAATGACTTAACACTGTATTTGTTAAACTTTGCTTTTCCAAAAGTTTATAAAACATTAAACATCACAAGATCCTAGCAGCACTTTTCTGTAAAAAGTTGGGATTTCATTTCCTTCTTCTTGTGGCAGAATCGGATTGGCGGGGATATTTATTCTAACACAAGTCACAAGTTGGCAAAATACATAAAAGATTTTCATAGCAGTCATTATATGCAACACATTATACCCTACTAGTGCGGTCAACACGCACATAATAGCGTATGTTCGCACATACAGAATGGCGCTGGGTGTCTCAGGTCAGGGTTTGTCAGCTGTTAGTGGCGACTGGCGACAAGATTGGTGGTACAGAAGGTCAGGGCCCTCTCTAGTCCACTGTGCTAGAGTGAATTCATGCTTGAAAACAGAGGAGGTCTTGGCAGTAAATAGATCAGAGAAGGTCAAAATATATGTACTAGTTTGTATCGAAATAATGAGACCCATTCTCAACAACAAAATGTAGCCCTATGCCCCTAGTTGGCAGTTGCTCATGGTAATGCTAATTGTTGTGCTCTGGTTAGGTGCAAGCATATCACAATTTTACTTTTCACTTAAACACAACATTAGGATCCTGCAAATCAAGTTTGAGGTGAGATTTATCGAACTTGTTATGCATACCAAATCTGTAGTGAAATATTCAAAGCAACAGGTATTTAAGTAAATTCCTAATCACTTCCGTAATATTGCAACATGGATAAGAGTTCCGTGAAATGACAAGCACTGGATTACATTTCTTTACAATTTGATCATCAATGAATGAATATTACGAAGTTACGAACATTGAACTGTGATTTGGTACCAAAGAATGATTACGCTACATTTAACCTACTAACTTCACAACTCTAGCATGATCTATGTTGTTAAAATTTCTAACTTTTGCATGACATCTATGTCTTTTGTTCAAGAAAAATTGATTACCTTCTATTGCCATCACATCCATCATTACATCCTTTCAAGTCGTTCCTGCTATCAGGCCATTCTTCATCCTGTTTGGATCCGCCGGATCTGTTTGGCCATTCCACTTTTACACCCAAAACAAGAAATTCCACCGCGGCCCCCTATAACAAGGGCCGTGACAGTCCGATGTAGGCCCTTGAGTGATAAATTTCCGAGGCCGCGCATACCAAACAACAAATGATCAAAAACACTCTTCTTCTTTATCTTAAACCTACTCAAGTCACAAACAAAGATAGATTCTTCTTCCATTTAATCTGCTCTCAAAATTAGTTCCGATCTGTCTCCAATCAACAGTTTATGGCAAATGAGATATCCGACTTCAGATTTTTGTAAACCCATATAATCAAATTATAAAATTAGATGAAATTGAAGTTCTGGATCTTGATATGTAGTTCTCCGGCAGTTGTTGTCGCTTAGCAGCAAAAGGGAGAACAAGAGGACTAAAGATTTGGGGTTTGCTATGTGAACTGAAGCACACGGGAGTAAAAGTGTATTTACTCATTTTGTGGTTACGGGCGGGCCAGCCGGCTAAGAAGCACGTGCACACACCTCAAATAATGAGCAAATAATTTTGCAATCTTGATCAAGAGAAATTCCAGAAGCAATTTTTATTTGGACTACTTATTTTTTACAAACTAATTTTGGAAGTGAAATAAAAATGATATAGAAAAGGGTATTGCATTGCACTAGCAGAGATAGACGAGCTGAAATAATGCTTTGATTTTAGTAGTGTAATACATATAAGCACCGTAAGAAAGAAATAAAAGAATGAAAAACAAAAAAAACAAAATTCTTAGTAAACAATCAAAAATAATTACACCAAAATCGCCTACACAAAAACTATAACTTTCTGCTACTATACCTTTATGCTGGATCCTATGGCATAAAGATGAGACTCATCATTTTTCAAAAAGGTTTCACTATTCCACTTTTTGGGGCATATGGTTTTGAATGGTTTTTAGTGTGTTTCATAAAGAACTACTCCAAAGAAAAATGGGGGAATGAGAAAGATCATTTTAAAAATATATAGTCTGATGCAACCTCATGCGTCACGGATAACAATTTACTTTGTGTGCACCGAAGAAAGTTTTCTAAAGTTTTCAAAGACTGACCATTAAAAAGTCATTGTTGCTGAAGTTTTCAAAGATTGACCGTAAAAAATCTAGCAGTCTAGCCGCCAACATCCTGTGGTAACCATTGTTGACTGTGCCACCCGTCAGGTCTAAAATAACATAGGCAAGTATCAAATTATATATACCATCAACTCCAGTAAAGAGGAAGTCGGGGGTTTAATCTCATCATAAACGTAAAGGTTTGTATTTAAATTAGTTGCATAAAAGGGTTTGGCGGGGTTGGACCTAGCAGGGGGCTGGATTTGGGTGGGGGGCTGGATTCAACTTTAACCAAGCAAAATAAATAAATAAATAAATATATATATATATATATATATATATATATATATATATATATATATA
>JAJJMB010010581.1:3467903-3610747 GCA_023531105.1 Papaver atlanticum
TATATATATATATATATATATATATATATATATATATATATATATATGTCCTTATACCAACCATCATCACCCGTATGGGACTAAACTAAACTCTTTAGTACTATTGATGATCTTAAAACAGGTAATTAACTTAGAAATTCGGATATCTTATACTCTGAAACATACTAATCATATTACATCAAAATTTATCTTACACTATTTCTCACCTAAATTATTGTATATATATTGACTCTAAGTGGCTGAAATTCATGATGCAATATTGATTTGAGTATCATTTCACATTAATTTGAATTTTGTTACACAGTAATACTCCCTTTCTCATGAATTTTATGTTATTGTATTTATATTTAGACAATAATAATGTCTACCACCAAGATCTACATAATGTAAGCTATTACCTTCTCCAAGTAACTCAGATCCTCTTTATGGCCAAATTAAGAACAGAGGTACATGGATTTGGAATGGAATTCAACGTGGTCTACATTGGATTCGCATATTTCATATATGGGAAGTGGGGAAATGGTTCACAAATCCATATTAATGGACAATTGTTTGGACAAGTTACTCATAAGGATTATCAACATCCGACTTTTAATGTTCAGAATTCACAAGTAACGGTAGCTGAATATACTGATAATCATAATAGAACTTGGAGAAGGGATGAAATACTGCAACTATGTTTTGCTGATCAAATTAAGCATGTTGAGAGTATCAGCATTCCTCCACAACCAGCCATAGATAAGCTAAGATGGTCACTTACAAAGAATGGGAAGTTTACGGTAAGACAAATGATATCCCGTACGAATTTGCGGGATGACTTCCCGCTCTAGCGGCTTTTTAGACGTTAGGTGATCAAATAAACGGTTGGATTCGCATTCAGTTTAGGACACACCACTTTCCCTAAAGGGTTCAAGGATTTCAAATATGGGTTTTAGATGTGGGACATAGTGATTTAACGGTTTAGAAGCCGCTTGAGCGGGAAGGCATCCCGTAAAATCGTGTGGGATAGCACTACTTGGACGGTAAATTCAACTTATTTGGGGATTTTGATGCAATAGTCTAAACAAGTAGTTTCTGCTCAACAACAACAAATGTGGTTAATGATCTGGCATTTGGGGTTTCCTTATAAGTGTTAATTGTTCATGTGGAAGATTGCAAAAGATATCCTACCTGTTGCCGCCAGATTTCTGAGAATAGCTACAGTCGAAAATCCTTATTGTGTCTTGTGCTCTTAATGTGTTGAAACAACTACTCATCTTTTGCTTCAGTGCCCTTATGCTCAAGCCATTTGGTATGGTGTTTCTCAATCTATTCTTCCATCAGCTAATAATTTTGGGGATATTCAGCATTGGCTTTAATCATGGACTGATATTCAATATTTTGTCTCAACAGCTAGAAGGGATCTTTTGCATCTGGCAGTGATCACAATGTGGCACATTGATGTAGATTTTAGATAACCAAAATTAATGATTAAATGAAACCTAGTTATATCCGCAAGCGCACAGGTCAATTGTAATATAGATAACAAATGCGGTTCATTCCCACAGGGAGTGTGAAATACTCTACCAACTAATACCAAAAACTAAATAATCAAATTCAATATTTCAGAAATTCATAACAAAGTGAGAGAACAAAATGTAATAATAATAATTCCGACAATAAACAAAATGGGAATGGGTTATTAGGGTTTTTGGTTTCCACCAATTAATTATGCAAACTCTACTAATCTTTAAAAATATATTCCATGCATTTTTCAAATACAGTTTCTCCGTTGTAATTTTCTTCGCTTCATGAGTAGTGATTCTAAAGTATTACTTATCAATCCTAAAGCATATCACGTCAAAGAACTTAATCCAAGCACGCCATATCAATTGAAAAGCATAAATAATCAAGAAAATCACATGAGCAATCAAATACCAAGCTATATGAAGAAAGAATACTAATCAATTAAATCATTATTAAGCATATAAATGTAGAGTTTACACGATTAAATTGGTTTCTACCTAAACTCTCACAAGAAATTTAGAAACCCATGGAGAAAATAAAACAAAAACAATAAACTCTTTTTCTCTTCTCGGCTCTGTAGCCGTCGCTTCCCCCACTCAAATAGTCGACACCTTCTTATACACCTTGACCCTTTTTTATTTCATTAATTAATCAAATGATCAAAATAAATTATTCCATGAAATATCTTGCATGCAAGTTGATGTCGTCATCAGTATCTTTCCCCAAATAGTATTTCCACCTCATGTTTCCAGTGAAATGATAAACTCACTTTATTTCCCAAATCTCCCAAATGAAGAAAGAATTATTTTATTTCCAAAAGAATCTCGCGTGTAAATATTCCTCAATTAACTCTTAACATGGCAACTAAATTATCTTTCCCCTTGGAATATATCAGTAATAAGGTAAGAAAGGTAAAATACTTCCCATTTTCAGTTTGCATGTGCCAACCTCCACTTTGATTAATTTTTCAATTCCAAGTATAACATTCCTTTTTTCTAATCACATGCACATAAAGTAAAAGATTCTTTTCCTTTTAATACTTTTGATTTTACGGTGATCGAATTCACTTGTACTTTCTACAAAAGCACTAAAATATTATTATTAGCAAAATAACGAGTTCTAGCTAGTGTAATTATGGGTGTAAAAATGCCGCACTTACGTGCTTATCACACATTTGGAAGAACAGATGTGTGAAATAGTTTGATAACAAATTCCAGCATCCTAAGACTATCATTCAACAAATTTTGGCCATACTTATAACATATGTTTCATAATAATCCTAGTAATTCTATCATCACTAAAATTATTTCAGTTTCTAGGAATAAAAATCATTGGAGCCCTCCCCCGTTGGCATTAAAATACAATTTTGATGCTTCCATTTTGCATGATGCTAATGTTGTTGGTCTTTCTATTGTGATTCGTAACCATTTAGGAGAATTCGTGGAAGCCATGGCCTTGACAGAAAGGGCAAGGGATGTAGATCAGGAGGAAGTTCTAGCACTGAAGATGGTGATTCAATGGATTAAACTCAAAGGTTTAAGTAAAGTTCTAATAGATGGTGACAACAAAGCTATTATGGAAGCAGTGCAAAAGAAACAGGTTGAGTCTATCAGGTGTAGAGCTGGCAAACGGGCAAACGGGGCTGGCTTGTTACGGGTTATGGGTTCATACGGGCCAAAGCTTGCAGGCCGATATTCTTCACGGGTGGTCATTTCTCAAACCCGCGCCCATAACGGGTAAAGCTTGCGGGAAAACGGGTTAGCTGGTTTCTGTTGAGTCAACTCGCTAGAAACCGATTTGGCAGAGTTTCCTATGATTTCTGGGTTATTTCCGGCCATCCATAGCTGAAAGTGAGCAAACTGTAGTTCACCCCTCAGGACCATCCATAGCTGAGGAGACTGATAAAATATTTGATGATGTCGATTCGGTTCCTGAGAAGCCCTATTTTATTCCTAGAGCCCCATTTCCACAGCTACTAGTACCAACAAAGAATGAATCCAACTTTAATGACATTATTGAGGTTTTTAAGAAAGTTACCATAAACCTTCCGTTACTAGAAGCAATTAGGCAACTTCCGGCTTATGCCAAGTTCCTCAAGGATATGTGTACGCGAAAGCGAAAGCTTAGTGTCCCTAAAAAAGCCTTTTTAGCCTGTCATGTAAGTTCGATCATTCAGAACACCACAACTCCTAAGTATAAAGACCCAGGTGCCCCTACCATTGCTTGCACGATAGGAAAACACAGGGTAGAAAAAGCTTTACTTAACTTAGGAGCTAGTGTGAACTTACTTCCGTACCATGTGTACTTACAACTGGGACTTAGTGAATTGAAACCCACCAAGATAACACTGCAGTTAGCTGATAGGTCTGTTAAAATTCCTCGTGGTGTGATAGAAGATGTTCTTATTGAGGTCGACAAGTTTATTTATCCTATGGATTTTGTAGTCCTAGATACACAACCTGTCCCTGACCCATAGAATCAAATACCGGTGATTTTAGGTCGCCCATTTTTAGCCACGTCTAATGCCGTTATCAACTGTAGGACCGGACTTATGAACATATCCTTTGGTAATATGACCACTGAACTAAATGTCTTTAATGTTACTAGACAACCTTTTGATGATTTAGAGGAAGTGAATATGATTAGTACTTTGGTTCAGGATCTAGTTCAGGATAATTGGGACGACACTTTGTTTGGTGATTCTTTAGATGAATTTGATGAGACAATTATCTTAGGTAAGATAGATGACCAAACTTTAGAACTAGAAGAAGCTCTCGAATATTTCAAGGACTCTACAGACCCAGAAATTCAGTCACTAGTGTTAGGTCTTTCTGTGAGTAATGATGACTCTAAGTTTGGGGGTAGAGAACTGGAAGAAGTTCTTGATTATATTAAAGACTCTGAGGATCCGGAAATTCAAGCAATAATTAGAGGTTTGTATGAGAATACTGACTACCCTAATTTTGGGGGTAGTGATGGCCAAGTATCTTTATTAGAAGTCCCTAACTTGGGACCCGAGTCTAGTGTGCCTGAGGTATCACTTGAGTCTATCCCGACTCCATAACCTGATCCTCCTGATACCATCCGGGAAGTGGGAACTCATAGTTCGGAAAAATATGTTTATCAAGACACTCACATGAAGCCTAAGAGGGCATCACAGATAAACCCAGTTGTCTTGCAAGAAAGTTTAGACCAGGTTGTGCTCGTCTGTTAATTTTTCAAATCCTGTGCAGTTGTCTCATATTAGTGGCAGTGCTATTTGGTTCTGATGACCCACAGTTATTTCGACTACTGATATATGATTTGAAAGGTAATTAGCCATTTTATGGTACTTGATGTCTGGCCGAGGACTTTAAACTAAGCACTTCTTGGGAGGTAACCCATGCTCATGCAACACGGTAATATCTTTCCTTAACTCTTTTGCTTCAAATGGTAACAGTTTCTCCTTGTTCATGCTTTTAATTTTATCTTTAGAACATTGAGGACAATGTTAGATTTAAGTTTGGGGTATGGGAGAAACTTTTTAGTTGTATTATAAACTCCAGAGCCTAGAAATTTATGCCTATTAAGGATGGCACTAACCAATCTAAGTGGATCGAAGCATTTTGGTTTTAGGAGTTGAGGAACCAATCTGACTAGATGGAAACATCTATAAGAGTCTATTCATAAAAGCACGGAGCTCAGGTGTTAGGAATAACATGATAGTCTCACCGTATCTCAGAATCATCTTATTACTTCTGTTTTTATTTTTGCAAATTTTTATGTTGATGTCTGCTGGGTTGAAATAGGGTGATTGAGTTACTAAAAAAAAAAAAAAAAAAAAACACCAGACCAATTAGACCAATCGGAATAAATATTAACACTTGGATAGTAATATGTGTGTGTTCTCCCTGTCTCCGTCGCTTAAACAAGCATGGAATGCAGGATCCACGGGAATTACCATGTAATCTGCTGACAAGAAGCATGCGCTTGGATCAAAAAGATCTAATCATGTCGTTAAAAAATAAAAATAAATAAAGGTTTATTATAAAGTCGACCTCTGGTTCCCTTGTATATGCCAGCTGTGTTGATGTAGATTTAGGATTGTCGACCACTGGTTCCCTTGTATATGGCAGTTGTGTTGATATTAGTCCAGACCAGTATCTCAATCCACTAGGTCATAGGTTCATCTTGGCATTGAAGTTCATTCGCAACCATCTACTTCGATATCCATCATATTAATCTATTCATGTGATTTGTTTGATTCCGGATATTGATGTCCATAGTGCGATTATCTGAGTAGAGCTATTTCACTTATATATGAATTTTAGTATACTTGAGTGCAAACTCATATACAACAATTGGAATTTCGCACCAGAGTACTTCCTCCCGTAATCAATAAGTATGCAAACCAAGGAGATTCTTTAGTGCATTCCAAGGTTCTGCGTAGATAGCTAGGGTCTGAAGTAAAGGTTTTGTGGGTACACCTCTGGTAAACCCTCCCGAGACTATAACTCGGCCACTAGGGCCACCTAGGGGTTTAAAGGCTTGTTGCACATGCTAAGTGCAATCGACGATGCCTGCGACAGTGAGTTAGGATTTTATTTTGTAGTTTTAATTTGCTCGGGACTAGCAAATAATAAGTTTGGGGGTATTTGATAGACGCATTTATGTCTCTATTTTCATCTCTATTGTGTATATTGTTAGTACCCATTTTTGTACTAATTTTGGTATTTTATCCCTTTGTAGGTGTTTTTGGAGAAATGGGCTTTTGCGGCGAAATTGACTCGAAAAGTTGTTGAAGGCACCTGGGAGGACATTTGCTATTCGGACTCTCATTTTGGATAAGGGGTAACCCATTTCCAAGCAGCTGCTAAGCACAGACCAGGATTAGATAGGGGGACACCTTCTTCACGTTTTGAAAATGAAATTTTGGCGGGAAATTTTGCCGCAGGAAGAACAAAGTGAAGATTGCGATTTTGGGCTGGTTTTGAAGAGATTAAAGCTCTGATTTTTCTTCGGCTTGCTTCTTAACCATCAACAGGCGAGGTATGGGTGATTGAATGGACTGTTTTTGGCTAGATGATCGGGTTTTGATAGAACAGGGAAGGAAAAAAAATTATTTATGGAAACAGGCTACACATGGAAGTTTCTTTGGATTTGGGAGAAAATATCTTCCCTGTGATTTGGCAGTATCATATACAGAGATATCTTGGGACAAAATCAGAGAAAACACGTGAAACAGAGATAAGAAAAGAAATATCGCAACTTGTGGAGAAAGGAAAAATTCAAAGTTATTCTCGGATTTTCTTGGCCCTATAATGTATAAAAGAGTTGGTTCGAGTCCTAGGAGGGGGATGAACACTTTGGGGGAAGTTTAGAGCCTTAGAGAAGCGAAAAAAATCAACTGGAGGTGAACGCGTTCTGCTGCTGCTGCTGCTGAAGAAGAAGAAGACGAAGAACATAAGACCCACAGAGTCAATCGGAGAAGCAGTCTTATATTCAACTACACAAAGGTTCTATCGTTCCTGTCTGCAGTCACCGAAGCCTTTCAGCAACGATTCAGCCTTTTGTTTTAGACCTTCAGCGACTACAGTGTATTCTTTTACTCTTTTAATCAACTTTTGAGCTATAAATATGTACTTCGAGCAAGTGATTAATATGAGGAGCTAGACCCCTTAGCCGAGGCGATGGAGGAAGCCATTGTTCCATGAAAAGTGGAATAATTCTATTTTAATTATTTTTTGCAATATTTTTATATGATTATTTGCATAGAACTAATATAGGAAAATTTATTTTTATTGAGTAGTTGTGAGTTGTTTTGATGGAACATGCTAGGTTTTAAAACTTTTGATGTTTCATGCTTTGTGTTTACAACTATTACTTCAAAAATCTATTAGAGGCAAAATATTAGAATCACTTTAAAAGAAAAAAATGCATGAATATTGATTAGAGTTTATCACTTAATTGGTCAATGGTGGAATCCATAGTCTCGGTGTTTTCTTTATATTTTTGATATAACTTATTTGAATTGTTGAGTTTAATTTAAGTCTAAAAAAATCCTTCACAAGTTCGAGCAACGAATCTTTTTACCACTACAACTACAAAACACATAAATTTTTTGAAATAGTAGTTCGAGATGGTTGGCCTTCATGGTACACATACCAGGTATGCATACCATCATTTAAAATTAAAATCCAGGGATTTCAGTTCGCGAACACCGTTTGCAAACAGCTTTACATCCGTTTGCGAACTTTCCTGTAGACGTCAATATTTGACAACTTGTTTTGGCCGTAACTTGTTCGTCCGAACTCGGAATGACCTCATTCTTTTTGCATTCTCTTCCTATCTGAATTTTATTCAAAATGGTGATGAAAAATACTGAATTTGGATGAGTTAAGGTTGGTCTTTGTCCTGTCTCTTGTTTTTAAGTGTTTTGCTCAGTTTCGTCACACTTGTACCACTTCTCTTGGACTTGGGCACTTGGATTATTGGAGTACTTCTCTTCTAAACTAATTTGTAGCTTTTTGAATTTTGTTTGTGAATCATAAAGAACAAAGTTCAAGAATGGGCAGTAGTACGCGTTACTATGGGATTCTTGAATGCTCACAATCCTCTTATGTGAACTACAGTGCATGGTCGTTAATGACTTTGTTAAGAAAATATTTTTATACGCCTTTGGTAGCCATTCTTGGTGTAAATCCGTGCGAAAAAGATGATTCTACCTTCTAAGGGCAAATCACCTTGTATGTTCTTTACGAGTTTGTTTCTTACAAGTCTGTCTTTTCGTTTTGTTGTCTAGGAAACTTCTTATAAGAATTTATTCTTATGTTTTAAGAAAGATAACTAGGGTTTGGAATAGAAAATATTGTGATTACACAGCTATTTCAACGATTTTCACCTTGCAGTGTTTTTAGATTTATTTATTTAAATTCTAGGTTATTTGGAAGATGATTTTGCAGTATTAATCTTTATTGGTTTTATGTATTGCAAAAATATTTTATAGGATATGTTGTGTTTACGTCCGTGAACTATGATTATCTCATATATGCTCAAAAGTTAAGTCTATTGCAAATATTGATAAAAGATATAATGAACTTTTGAAATATTCTGCAGTATTGATCTTTCCCTGATTCACTTCTATGTAAAAGTACTGTATGGGTAACTTTCAAATATTGATCTTTTCTTGACACATGAAAGTGTAAAGATTAGGTTTTCCAGTTGCTAGAGTTCTCCCTTACATAGTCTTTCAAATCAGGGTTTGCTTTCAATCAAAGCTAAGATAACTTATTAACAAAGCATTCAATATTCACCGTTAGATGAAATCCTGATTTAAGATTCAAGCTAAGTTTGCTTAAAACAAATGCAATATCTCTCCACCGTTAGATGGTCTTAGCTTGTCACACACAAATGAAATATACCTTCATTTAGATATAGGTAACCGTACCTAAACGTGTATATTGAGTTGGCTCAATAACAGTTAACCGAAGTTAGCCATATGAACACTTTTGTCTTAACCACATTCATCTAACACTTCTAGATCAAATATGATGATCAATCAATCATGAAAGATAATCAAATGAATCTAATTGTGTTTCAAATAGAGTAGTTCAATTGTTCAATATCTCGTAGAAATATATATGAACAAATTGAAACAAAATCGGATTGATTCGTAATCGTACAAAGTACTTATAAAAGAATCAATTCATGAACATTAAGCCACGGTTTGCAAGATTGCATTGCTTAATTCATAAATGTATTTGTTCATCAGTATGAAAAACATACTTAACTGATTTTAGAACTTACCCACTAAGTTTGAAAACAGGTACGCAAATTATAGCTTCCGGACTTTGGTCTTGTCCAGCCGTTTGCAAACGGGTATGAAAATAGACGTCCCGGACCTAACCCAGGTAGAACCATTCACATACCAGGTATGCAAACAACGTTTCAGGACTTTACAGTTACAACTGTTCGCATACTGGGTAATCAAACAAGGTTCCCGGACCTGAATCATACCAAAATAGTTTGCATACTAGGTACGCATACTGTGTTGTATCCAGACAAAGGTTTTTGTTCTAAACTCCCATTTCAATCATTGAAACATCCTTAGAAGACGACAATAGTTGTCTCACACAAACTATTAGCTTCAAGTAATTTTCAAGTGATCGAATGATCAATACGAAACTTTCCAAGTCGACATCAAATGATTGTCTCACACAAATCATGTAAGATGTTTCAAGGCAATTTCCACATGATCATCTTTTGACTTATTATTTAGTTTCCAACAAATAAATTGTTTCTAACTAAACTCGTCCATAATAATGATGAACGTAGTTAAAGAAAAAAGCTTCCAACACATATTTCGAGAAATAAATAATCGAAATAAACTTTTCTCGAAATATCAAATGTGTATAATGTAAAAGTCTATATAGCTATACGACTTAGTCTCATTATAAGATATAATAGAATAGACTTCTGAGTGATAGATAAGTTTTAGTCTCCACATACCTTTTGTTGATGAATTTCCCCCAAGCTCTCCTCAGTAGATCTTCGTCTTCAATTGATGAACGTTGTGAAGTATAAAGCTTAACTACACATTCTATCCTAATCCGAGACATAGCTATAAGTAGACTAGAAATCAATACTATAGTTTTGATCAACTAAACTTGACAAACAAGCTTGAGATAGCAACGCTTGCGAGTTCGACCGAGCAATGCTCTAACAATCTCCCCCTTTGTCAATTTTAGTGACAAAACTATCAATACATATGGATTACAAAATAAATAAACTTTGTAGCTTCTCATCCATCATGCTTGATTTCCTTGGCTCTTCAACATTCCTTGAATTCTTCGCTACTCCAAGTACTCCAGCGATTCTGAACGTGTTCAACTCAGCATCATTGTTGTTGAAGATTCGTAGCCATAATAATAAGAAAACAGATGTTCTCAATCATTGTTATACAGTGTCATAGTATTATTACACAGCATCAAAGTCCAATTGCATCACAACTTTGACAATAATACTATGGTGATATGTATCACTCCCTCTTAGTCAATACTTTCATCTCACAATGAAAACCACTTCCCCTTACATAATGATCCGTAAGCCATATGTATGTAGTGTGAACTACCAAATAATTCTCCCCCTTTTTTTCAATATAAATTGGCAAAGGTACGAAAACTACGGGATCATAATGAAATTCTCATAAAGATAATTCATGACTAAAAGAGAACATATCAACTTTGTTTCGATGATTTCACATAGTCGAAACTTAGTGTATTCATCAAGGAGTTTATAAAGATACAAGATAACTCCTACAATATTCCACAGCCGCACTCCCCATAAAGATTTGGCAACTAAGCACAAGTTCAATTAAGAACTCTCCCACATAATATTTCATTCCCGAAAGAACAACAAGAGCGACCTTACTTTTACGAGAAAAGAAGGATTTATTTGGATATTAACAAACCACATGGATTTGTATCCAGTAAACTCGAATAAATTAACCACAAGAAACCTTATTGATTAATTTAACCGAAAATGCTCAACATAAGAAAACTTACGGAGCCATACAGTACTTTCACATAGAAGTGGATCAGGGAAAGATCAATATTGCGGAATATTCAAAAGTTCATTCTATCTTTTATCAGTATTTGCATAATGACACAATAGACTTAACTTTTGAGCATATATGAGATAATCATAGTTCACGGACGTAAACACAACATATCCCATAACATATTTTGCAATATATAAAACCAATAAAGATTAATACTGTAAAATCATCTTCCAAATAACTTAGAATTTAAATAAATAAATCTAAAAGCATTGCAAGATGAAAATCGTTGAAATAGCTATGTATAATCACAATATTTGCTATTCCAAACCCTAGTTATCCTTCTTAAAACATAAGAAAAAATTATCATAAGAAGTTTCCTAGAAATTAAGATTCTTGAAAATTTCTTTATCGTCCCCGAACTCCTTGTCATCAACAGACATTGGAACATAAGGTTCATGAAGAAATGAGTCAATTCCAACAAACCTTCTTGACTGCTGCCGAAATAAGGCCAAATTTCAAGAGATCTTAGAACAATAACCTTTACTTGCTGCATCTCCATCCTTGTTTCTTCTAACTCTTCAAGAACACCAGAAAACTTTTGAAGATTTGAGGGTTTAGCCCTTGGATTCTTCATATTCTTCCTTTTTCTCTTCAAAGTTGTAGAGGGATCGGATTTACCTTTTTCCTTCATAATTGATGGCTTAACAATCTTGTTAACATCTTTTCCATCAGAAGATATGATGCTTGGAGTCTCCATTCAAGTATGGGATTGTGAAAGAGTTACACAAAACTAGCTCCACAAGCAATCTTTTGATAAAAAGAGTTTTTAAAGAAGGAAAAATGAATGTAGGGTTACATAACCTATTTACAGAGTAAGTAGGATTCACGTACGAACAACACACAGCCCTAAAAAGGGTAGAATTATCGATTTTAACCCCCTTTTAATAATCAAACAAGGTAAAACCTTTTCAATACCGTTTGAGGATATGAAAAGAACAACAGAAATCCAGAAAGCAAGAAGAAAAATAAACAAAATATTTTCTGCTCCTAAAACCCGATTGTGTACAACTCTTGTCTCTTTGAATTCGGGCACATGAGACAAGATGCACCTTCAACACAATTAAGTTGTGCTGGGGTGAACAATAATCTGTCCACCATGTGATTCCTGTACGGAATTCTCAGCACCCTTTTTCATAGGTCGTTTAGACCTAGTTCTTTTCTGTAGAGATCTAACTTTTTCTTTAGAAATTAACTTCTTAGGAGAAGAGTTAAATTTACATACCTCAGAAGGGTCCGACTTCAGAACAAGTTTGAGATTGTTTGCTAATCGATTTGCATTCCTTTGCAGTTTGTTGACATATCTTACTTTATGTTTGTACTTGAAACAATTAGAGAGTTCATGACCCTTAACAGTACAATAAGAACATGCCAATGTGGAGGATGGTTCAGGAACCATAGTCGAACATGATGCTAAACAAATTGAAGTACCTGAAACATGTGAGATAAAATTTTCAGTAGATAGAGTAAAATCCATTTTATCCTCCAAAGTGGTCTAAGAAGTTTCTCTAGGAAGAATATCAAGATTGATGTAAGTATTGCTACAATTATCAAAATTAATATTTTCGCCAAGGAGTACTACACTTGAATTTTCATCTTCATTTGAATCATAGTGATCAGACATTTCATCAAGAGTTGCAGCAAGACCTTTGTTTCCAGTGTATTTTTTACGATTTGGACACTCATTAGCAAAATGACCAAAACCTTTACACTTGAAGCACTGTGGCATATCCTCATCATCAGTGTCGATGGTGTCCCTGTTTTTAGCTGGAACACGATCATGAGGTTTAACTGATGATCTGGGTTTATCTTTGGTGAACCGTTTACTTCTCTTCAAAAGAAGATCTCCAAACTGTCTTGTGATCAGAGAGACTGAGTTGTCAAGATCTTCATCTGATGAATCAGTCTCAATAGGATCATCCATAGAGTTTCCTACACTTTTACTTTTATCAAGTAATTTAGTGTTCTTTTGTGCTTTGAATGCAATATCCTTTCCAGATTTGGATATATGCTCATGATCAAAGATCTTTAACTTCCCAACAAGAGTATCTCTGGAAAGTGTTTCAAGGTTATTTCCTTCAATGATGGCATGTTTCTTAGAATCGTATATAGTTTACAGTGATCAGAGAGTTTTCATCACAATGTCCTTTTCAGGAATAGTCTTACCCAATGCAAAAGATGCATTAACAATTTCAGACACTTTGTGATTAAACTCATCAAATGAATCTTTATCATCCATATGAAGGCTTTCCCAATCAGAATTTAGGTTTTGAAGCCTAGCTTCTTTCTCAGAGGTATTCCCTTCAAATACGGTTTCTAAGATATCCCAAGCATCTTTAGACTTAGTGCACGTAGTCACATGGTGCTGAAGATCTAGGGTAATGGCATGGATGATAGCATCTAATCTGTTAGAAATTTGCTTTGCAGCGAGAATCTCAACAGGATCATACTCACTAATATCCTTTGCAACGGTTACACCATTTAATGTAACTAATTGAGGATCATTTCCATTAACAACAATAACCCATGATTGAAAATCACGCGCTTGAAGAAAGCACGCATAGCAATTTTCCACCATAAGTAAGTCAAGCCATCGAAGACTGGCGGTACCTTTATAGAGATAGCACTTCTATCCATAGAGTCAAGTTGCTACAAGCACAGAATTATAAGGTCTTATCGTGTTTGCTTGCTCTGATACCAATTGAAAAGGCGGGGGTATAACAACTACACCCAATAATTCGTTCGGCAATCTGTATGGACTAAACTCCAATATAATTCCGAGAGCACAAACTTAAAAGCGAGCTCTATCAAGAAATATATCAAAGAGATTTATCTCTATTTCTTAATGCAATCAACAAATCGAATAGATAAAAATACGTGAGCCTGACTGATATGAGAAATAACTTGGACGGTACCAAAGATTAATACCCAAGTGTCAATCAAGTTATATCCAAAAAAAAAGGTCGGATTTATCAACTGCTTGAACTACGCAAAACCTGTGATATTTCAATTATATAAACAAATATAATGCGGAAAAGAAATAACACAGACACCAGAAATTTTGTTAATGAGGAAACCGCAAATGCAGAAAAACCCCGGGACTTAGTCCATATTTGAACACCTCACTGCATTAAGCCGCCACAAACACTAGCCTACTAAAAGTTAACTTCGGACTGGAATGTAGTTGAGCCTTAACCAAGTCTCACACCGATTAAGGTACAATCGAGTTCCTTACGCGTCTAGAACCACGTCGGATTCTGCGCACTTGATTCCCTTAACTGATCTCACCCACAATTAAGAGTTGCTACGACCCAAAGTCGAAGACTTATAGACAAATTTTTCTCCCACATATAAGTCTATTCTGATAGATAAATATGTCTCCCACAGAAGTACCTATGACGTTTTCTTGCTTCTTATGATAAATCAAGGTGAACATGAACCAATTGATAATCTGGTCTTATACCCCCGAAGAGAATCCTATAAATATCAATCACCTCACAATAACTTAAATATATGGTGATAGAAGAAGTTACTGCGGAATCACAAAGTCTGAGACGAAGAACTTTATGATTACTTTTTATATATTACCTATCGGAGTAAATCTCGAGAAAATTTTAGATAAGATAGTACTCAATACGATAAAACAAGTAACATCAGAATACGCAACTACAGAGAAAATAGTTGGATCTTGCTTCACGAATCCCAAATGAAGTCTTCAAGTCGTTAACCAAATATGGTTTTGGAAAAACCTAGGTTAAAGGAGAATCGACTCTAGTACGCAACTAGGACACATGAAAGTGTCGGGATTAGGTTTTCCAGTTGCTAGAGTTCTCCCTTATATAGTCTTTCAAATCAGGGTTTGCTTTCAATCAAAGCTAAGATGGCTTAGTAACAAAGCATTCAATATTCACCGTTAGATGAAATCCTGATTTGAGATTCAACTAAGTCTGCTTAGAAATAAATTAATTAATATCCATCGTTAGATGGTCTTAGCTTGTTAAACACAAATGAAAGATAACTTCATTTAGATATAGGTAACCGTACCTGAACGTGTATATTGAGTTGGCTCAATAACATTTAACCGATGTTAGCCATATGAACACTTATGTCTTAACCATATTCATCTAAAACTTCTAGATCAAATATGATGATCAATCAAACATGAAAGATAATCAAATGAATTTAATTGTGTTTGACATACAGTTGTTCAATTGTTCACTATCTCATAGAAATATATATGAACAAATTGAAACAAAATCGGATTGATTTGTAATCGTAGAAAGTACTTATGCAAGAATCAATTCATGATCATTAAGTTACAGTTTGCAAAGATTGCATTCCTTAATTCATAAATGTTTTAGTTCATGAGTATACTTAACCGATTTTAGAACTTAAACCACTGTGTTCGCAAACCAGGTACGTGAACAGCAACTCCTGATCTTGGTCTGTCCAGCCATTCGCAAACCAGGTACGTGAACAGCCGTTCCGGACCCAACTCAGGTAGAACCGTTTGCATACTAGGTACGCAAACAAGGTTCCCGAACCTTTACAGTTAAAACCGTTCGTATACTAGGTAGGAAAACAAGGTTCGCGTACCTGAATCATAACAATACAGTTCGCATACTAGGTATGCATACCGTGTTGTATCGAGACATGGTTAATTGTTCTAAACTCCCATTTCAATCACTGAAACATCCTTAGAAGATGACAATAGCCGTCTCACACAAACCATTAGCTTCAAGTAATTTTCAAGTGATTGAATGATCAATACGAAAATTTCCAAGTCGACATCAAATGATTGTCTCACACAAATCATGTAAGATGTTTCAAGGCACTTTTCACATGATCATCTTTTGACTTAATATTTAGTTTCCAACAAATAAATTGTTTCCAACTAAACTCGTCAAGAATATGATGAACATAGTTAAAGAAAAAAGCTTCCAACACATATTTCGAGAAATAGATAAGCGAGATAAACTCAGCTCGAAATATCAAATGTGTATAATGTATAAGTCTATATAGCTATACGACTTAGTCTCATTAGAAGATATAATATAATAGACTTCTGAGTGATAGATAAGTTTTAGTATCCACATACCTTTTGTTAATGAAGTTCCTTCAAGCTCGCCTCAGTAGATCTTCGTCTTCAAATAATGAACGCCGTGAAGTCTAAAGCTCAACTACACATTCTATCCTAATCCGAGACATAGCTATAAGTAGATTAGAAATCAAGACTATAGTTTTGATCAACTAAACTTGACAAACAAGCTTGACATAGCAACGCTTGCGAGTTCGACCGAGCAATACTCTTACAGAGAGGTTATTGAGTCTTAACACTCTCGTAAAATATTTTGTTCTACACCGGACACTTGTTTAGGAAGCTCACATTGTGTTGCATTTTCAATTTTTTTGTCTAAATAACTCTCTGAAAGCGGATGGGCGCCTGATGATGCAAGGTCTCTAACCTAGATACACGGGAATTTGTGATGCTTCAAACAAGAATGTTAAAGCATAAGGAATTGTTGTCCTTTGGAGAGCGGTCGTCCCTAACGTTCAAAGAGCATTTTTTGCAAATCCAAAAGCAAAAAGACTACATAACATATATGTTCAGATGGAATTATTTGCAAATCTGCAACTACCTTTTATCATCAGCGCAATAAGTAACAATTGAAAATGTTTAAAAAGTAAGGATATTGAAATGGTTAATAACAATGAAAGAAATACATGAGTATTATAGTTATTAGTATCGATTCGAGGTCTTCACACTCACTTAAGCTTGGCAGTACTTAAATGTAGTTTTTTCGGTAGAGTACGAACCACCTTCTCGGATCCTCTTATCGAACTGCAATAAGTTTTTCGGTAGAGTACGAACCACCCTCTAGGATAGGGGTGAGCATGGGCTGGTATCGACCGTTTTCACCTCATCCTCATCCAATCCAATACATTACGGATTTCAAATTTGGCACCCGCATTCAATCCAACATCCAACGGATTTGCATCTAATAGATGCATAATCCAATGAATTTGTTTTAGTTAAAATTTATAATAAAGAAGATAAAGCCAACACAAATGACTCCTTATAAAACCTACATATCATATATATGTATACAAATATAAAAATGTTATGGATAACACCCCAAGCAAACACCTTAAGAATTCCTAAATGATCCATAGTATTTTCTAGAACTATATAAATGCCCTTAATTTAATAGTTCTTGATATCTGACGAATTTTCAAGGTTGCATCCGGGCCCAATCCGTAATCCGTTGGATTTCAAAAGTTCCATTCACATCCAACCCATCAATGAACGGTTAGGACATCCATCTACAAAAGCACGGTTGGTCTCGGTTAAATCCGCGAATTACGGGCCATATGCTCACCTCTAGTCTCGGATCCTCTTATCAAACTACAATAATATTCATTGGAACTAGGGGTGAGCATGGGACGGTATGGACCGGTTTTCATCTCATCCGCATCCAATCCTATTCATTACGGATTTTAAATTTGGCATCCGCATCCAATCCAGCATCCAATGGATTTGTTTTACAATTAAAGTTTATAAAAGAGAAATAAAGACGACAAGTTTATGGATGATTTTAGAAATAAGACTACATTATTTAAGGGTATAAAATTGGATTTAAATGTTATGCTTTGAAGTTACTCAAAATTTGAAGAGGAAAAAAACCCTGGCCCCTTTAAAATAAGATGTTTTTGTTGTACTTGGGATCAAGTATGCCCACCTATACATGACATGAAAGGAATACCTAATTTGGAAAAATAAATAAGTGTATTTAACTTCATATTTGTATTGAAGAAGTTTGATAAAAAAAAGTACTAACGGGTATGGATGTCCAACGGATTTTCAAGGTTACATTCGGGCCCAATCCGTAATCCGTTGGATTTCAAAAAGTGAAAACTACTATAACCCCCCTACTATATGGGTTTAATATTTAGAAGCCCCACAAATGGATCATTCACTATCAACTCCGTTCTTTCACATTTTGATATTTCTAAGTTCAATACTTTAAAATTCAGGGCTTATTAAAAAAAAAAAAATCGTAATACCAAGACTGCCCTTTAGTCTAGATTTCATTTTATGTTTCATTTTTTTTTCACTTTCTCTCTCTTTCTCTCGGATAAAGAAACATGCCGAGAAGATACGATTCTTAAGCGAATTTTTCAGTGAAAAATGATTTCAAAACCTAGATCTAGGATTTACAAACAAAGATCCTTATTATCTAAACATAAATTCGACATCAACATCACTTGTTCTTCGGAGATTCAATGAAAATCAATAGAAAATCACTTATAATCATCATCAACAACAACTGAAACTGAAGATTCTCCTAGAAAATCAAATGAACAGGTAACATTTCAATTCAATCGGTTGATTTAATTCTTAGATTTCGATTTTTATTTTCTAAATAATCATTTGGGAAACTTTAATAGTTTGATTTCAGTTCAAATTTGTCACTGAAATCATAATCAGAGTTAGATCTGTTATAATCCCACTTCAATTTTACTTTTGAGAGAAAATTTTCTAGGGTTCTTGAACGAAATTCGATCTATCTTTTAATCTCTTATCTTGATCGAAAATCGGTTTTTAGATTTGAAATCTGTGAATCATTATCCGTATTACCCATTTATTTGATACAAATTTCATTTACTTCGATTTTCGAACTGATTTGAGCTTATCTTTAGTGTATTTGTTCTTGGCAGATTGTTTTAAGTTCAATCTATATTTGCTACATTCAGTACCTTGTCCTGAAGATGAAATCTTAATCAACGAAGATGCCTGGAAGTGTACGGTTGAATCTAAGCAATTTCAACAACGATTTCGACAGAAACTCAGTGAAGTTAGATAAGTTTCTCTGAGCTTCTTTACGGTTCATGAGATTGATGGATAAAACTTGTAGAACAGGAAGAGAAAATATGTGTGATTTTTGTTTAATGTGAATAAGATTTGAAATTATGATTTATTTTAGTGTTTTATAGGTTTGTTTTTTGAAATATGTGTATTATTGCAGTTCAGAAATAATTTCTCAACTCTCAGATTCAAAAAGACATGTAGGTGGATTATAAAGTAAACAAATTGATATGTGAAGTAATGGTGATCTTTAACTTGTCTTATCTCTTATTTGCAGAGGGAAGTTCACAGGCATCGGAACTGCGTTTGTTGGATAAGCTACATGTTCTGTTTCGTTAGCCGTTGAGGCGATTCCATTCTCTTATGATGATTGAAAAGGAATACACAGATGCAGGGAGTGGTAGTGTTGATATTGATACCACAAAAGTGGTTAAGCAGCTGAGGATAGTGTTGTCGAGTGGGCTTCAGGTAAACATGACTCCATAAACTTTGATTGTGATTGCCACATTTTTAGGTATCTATATGTGTTGGCATATGGATGTGTAAACTGCAGATTACACAAGCCATATGGATGTGTAACTTCTTATCACACAAGCCATATGGATGTGTAACTGCAGTTTACACAAGCTATTATATGTACTTTGTAATCATTATCAGCTGCTGATGCTGCTATTGATCATTTATTTGACAAGAAGAGGCAATAATTTGATTTAAGAATGATTGTTTATTGTTTATGTTTATCAGGATGTGTACTGTGTAGCTTCTAGTTACACAAGCTAAATAGATGTGTAATTTCTAGTTACACATGCTAATTAGATGTGTAACTAATACTTACACATACTGATTGAATATGTAACTTATGGTTTTAGTAATTAAATTGAAATGATTCGTGGTCTGTTTTGTTGTTTTTGTTTTCATTGGATTGTTGAGATTAGTTTTTGTAGAAGAGATTGGAAAGTTTTGGTTATTATTGAATTGTGAATTTTCAATTTTGTTTCTCAACAAGATTATTACAATTACTGAATTATTCCATTTTCTTACCCATTTTGTTTCTGAAGCAGATCGCTTCACTCTTTGTCCAGACTACTTACTTCGGAATTTCAGTGGACTTGGGATTTCTGAGGTGAATTCCTAATCTTTAAACTTCTTAGTTGTCTTGTCTTGCAATATGTAACTTTTACTTGCTTTTTGAAATGCTTGGCATTGGTTTTGCTGGGAAGATTCAGGTTCTCTCATATTTTAATGTAATTTCAAACCAACCAATATATAGATACTTAACTTGTATTGCGCTTCATGACAAGAAACAATTACCTATCCATAACTGTCACTAGTTGAGGATCACAAATCAGTTTTTTGTGTACTGTCAAGAGAATTTAGAAGAGATGTATCATATTATCCATCAAATTACAAGCACAGAAGAAATGATCCATATTATTCGTGTTACTCTTAAGTATGTGTTTCTTGTTTGAGTAAGTAGGGTTTCAATTTTGAATTAGATTAAAAAAATAAAAAATAAAAGTTACAAGATTGAATGTTTTTAATTGAATGTGTAACTGAATGAATGTTTTCAATTTTACTCGCATAAAATGCATTACCAAAAGTTTTTAATTGAATGTGTAACTGCGGCTTACACATGGTGTATGCATGTGTAACTTTAGGTTACATATGACATATTCATGTGTAACTTTTGGTTACTGATGTTGTACGCATGTGTAACTTCTGTTTACACATATGGGTTAGTGTATCTGATCGGAGTAAGCTTTGTGCCAACACTCAGATGTATATATGATGTCTGAGGAGGAGCTAGCTCAAAGAAGAATGAGTCTCCCCTATTTAAATTTAAGCTTTCCAAAAACATATTCTTCTATGATGTTTCCTAAATTTAAAGAGAGATTGTTATCACTGTGGTGTGTTTCATGAGCACTTGTTGTGAGTTTGCAAAATATTTGAATTCTAATTTGAATTCTTTCTGCAAAGTTTTTTCTTAATTTTGTTAAGATGAGTTATTATGTGCTTTTCTATGATCTTTGTTATTAGCCTTTAAATTGTTATATAATTTTCTTTCTTTCTTTTTGTTCATCCAACCTAATCCCACAAATGTTTATCTTGTTGCAGATATGCAAGCATTTTTGTATCAAGGAAGGCAAGAATGGATGTGAACAATTCTATTTTAGGATGTGGTGGCTCATTTCTAGGATTTTGTTTTGCATATCAAGTGTTTTAACTCGTGTATTATGATCAATAACAACTGATTACTATAATTGATAGACGAAGAAATTATTGTAAATAAATATTAGGCTAATACATGTAACTTTTATATGTTTCTTTTGATGTGCAACTGTTATGGCATGTGTAATTGTGGACTACACATGAAATATGCATGTGTAACTTATCATTACACATGCATATAATTAATGAGGACACATCCATATGCATGTGTAACTTATAGATACATATGCCATACGCATGTGTAACTTATGCATACACATGTGTAACTACTGAGTACACATTTATATACAAGTGTAACTTTGTATTACACATGTCATATGAATGTGTAACTTTTAGATACACATGCCATTTATGTTGGTGGTGGTCGGCGGTGGTGGTGGGAAGTGGTTGGCGGTGGTGGGTGGCGGCGCCGGCGGTGGTCAGCGACGGTGGCTGGCAGTGGTCGGAGGTGGCTGACGGTGGTGGTGGTCGGAGGTGGTTGGCGACGGTGGTCGGAGGTGGCTGTCGGTGGTGGTTGGCGGTGGCTGTGGTGGTCGGAACATCATCACACTATATTTTAATAATTTTGGGCATAAATTTAAATTTTATTTAACTATGGCCTTGACAATATACATAAGGGTATGAAAGTCTTTTAATATTTCGGAGCCTAGATTTAAACTTCTTTTAATTAAGGGCTTGATATTATGGGTAACCCATGGGTCGGGCCTTAGCCTAATTTTCCCTTTCAAAAATCCCATCCGCATCCAATCCATTAGCGAACGGTCCGGATACCCACCCTCAAAAATTGGAATAATCCCGACTAAATTCGCCGATTGCGGGACAAATGCTCACCCCTAATGGCGTGTTTGGTTGGAGGGATTGGAATCAGTTTCCGGAGAATATAATTCCATTCCCATGTTTGGCAAATAGGATCAGAGATCAGTTAGCAATAGGATTCCCAAAAAGTAAGGAAATCCTAAACCCATGGAGGATGGTAGGTTTAGAATTCCCCTCTTTTGAGAATATGATTCCTAGAAATGGAATTCATTTCTCACCGACCAAACACGCCATAAATTTTGGAACGATGATGGGCGTGTAAGATGAAATAAAATGGGCGAGCCGATAGGGCATTGCCCAAGCCCAATATAAAGAGTTTATAAAACAGCAGAGCATGTCCCGCCGCCACAACCACCATCTCCTCCGATTTTTCTATCTCTCGCAGTGCGTTTGTCACTCTCTTTACTTCCGCCATTCAGATTCACACTCGCAAGCTGTTATTATTAATTCACGGAATCTTCAATCTTTCAACTTCATCTGATGCTTTATGCGCAGTAGATCGGTAGTGTTTTTGTAACCCCTAATTTTTCTTTTATATCATTGCTTCTAAAAAAAAAATTCCCAAAAGTAATCGAGAATTAAATCTAGGGTCATACCTGAGAGTTCGTTGTTTGTTTGCAATTTATACCCCTAATTTTTCATTTATTGCATTGCTTCAGTAATCGAGAATTAAATCTAGGGTTATACCAGAGTCCAGAGAGATCAGTATTGGTGTTTCTTTGTTTGTTATGGAATTTGTTTTTTGGTTGATTATGTTAGGACTATTTAGCAGCAAATTTACAATGTGATGAAATCAATATTTGTTTTCTGCAGTACTGGGTGTTGTCAAAACTTTGATTTTGTTTTGGGACTAAATATCTCTTCCTTTGGCTTGATTTTTGTGCCTCAGGAATGAATGGGTCCATAAAATAATTCAAATTCATCCATCTGCTCAGTGCTCACTTTGTAAGCTGTGTATAAAACCTTGTAATACCATGTGTTATATTTACTTTAGTAATAAGAGGTGTGTCCGTCTTCTTTATTTGAGAATCTCCATTGATCATTTAAGGTACACAAGACTATCATATTATTGTTGTAGAAAATAGGATGATGAACATCTGAATTTGTGCAAAAGCAGCATCTTTCGAGGTGCAATGAGCTGTGCTTTCCACACGAGATTTCTGACTAGTCACAACAATAGATAGATCACACTGTTTTCTGTTAGTCATGCTAATCTTATAAGGGAATGCACTAACATTGTTTGAAGGTTTAGGCATTAATGTTGTTGTTATAGATACCATCTTATATAGTCCATGATGATAATCCAAAGGCTTGTTTCTCAAGAACATTCGCAGTTGCTGCCTAAGAGCTTCCGCCTTTCGCCGGGCTTGAGAGCTTATGCTGCTTTATTCCTTCCTTGGATGTCTGAGACTCCAATTTATGCAAATGTTTAAACAAGATCACAAGCCTTGCATATTACTGGCTTCATCTTTCTCAAACACTTCGGACTTTGGAATTGCATTTTTGATACCTTTCTAATGGATCTTCATAGAATACCAGAAGGTTCAAAGCAATAAGTTTATAATAGATGAGTTTATTATAAAATTCAAATTCATCCATCTTTTCACTTTGTCAGCTGTGTATTTTTTCTGTTACTTGTTGATCATTAAACGATGCAAAACCTTGTAATACTATACATCTTCTTTTTTTGAAAACCTCTATTGTTGTAAACACAGGATGATTAACATCTGTATTTGTGCAAAAGCAGCATCTTTCGAGGTGCAATGAGCTGCGCTTTCCACGCGAGATTTCTGACTAGTTACAACAATAGATAGGTCAAAACTGTGTTGTGTCAGTCATGCTGATCTTATAAGGTAATGCCTAAATAAATAAAAAATGTGTTTGAAGGTTTAGGCTTTAATATTGTTGTAGGGTCGTTGGAACTTAATAATGTCTTGTTTATGTTTTGTGATAAGATGCGTAAATGATGCTTTAGTTGTGCTTATCCTAATGACAAAGTTGTGGTTTAATCTTATAAATTGATGGGTATATGGGGGTTAAGTTTTTGAATTTACTTTAGGGCACTAAAGTGACTGAACTTAGTCTATGCTGCTTAGGATAATGACTCTTGGTGGTAGGATTAAACACTGTCATAAGATATTTTTCTTCTACTGATGTATGGCCATCAACTACGATTCCATTGCAACTTAAAACACTGGTATGAACTTATTTTTAAATTTGATACATAAGTGGTTCCTATTGTTGTTTTTTGAGATTGCATATATTGGGTTTGTTGAGGGTGAAGGCTCTATCCTTCCACTTGTGTATACCAATGATGCTCACAGTACAAACTTGTTGATTTATCAATTGGTATCAACTGTGTTTGGCTTCTATTATGACTTGGTATGCATATGAAAATTCCTTTTAATGGACTTTAATCTTTATATCCCCGGAGCATTGTATTTTCTGGGCTAGTTGCTAGCCTTTAAGGTACTGTGAATAGACGGTTCTTTGTTTGTTTATGCTAAATTGAGAATCTGGTTTATTGTGCAAATCAGAAGTGCCCGCGTGTTGTCTGTTTGAGGTGCAGTTAGGATAGCATTTAAGAGAACTGTTTGGTTCGAAATATCGGTTAACATCACATTATCCTTTTTAGGCACCTCATTTATAATAATCAGTAGAGATTAATTGCCTGTTCATTTTTCATAGCTTTGATGTGGGTACTGTGCTCTTACATGGTTTCTAAGAAAACCCCAGTTTTGTCAATGAGATATTTTAAAGTCAGGTAGTTCAAGTAGGTCGAATGATTCTGCTCTGTGAAACTTAGATAGTTTGCTCGTTGAAATTTAGACAGACAAATTAGAAACTGTTTTGTGTCAGTCTTATATAGTCCATGATGATAATCCAAAGGCTTGTTTCTCAAGAACATTCGCAGTTGCCGCCTAAGAGCTTTCTCCTTTTGCCGGGCTTGAGAGCTTATGCTGCTTTATTCCTTCCTTGGATGTCTGAGACTCCAATTTATGCAAATGTTTAAACAAGATCACGAACCTTGCATGTTACTGGCTTCCTCTTTCTCAAACACTTTGGAGTTGGATACTCTAGGTATCTTTCTAATGGATCTTCATAGAACACCAGAAGGCTCAAAGGAAACTTTTTATAATAGATAGGTTTTGGTGATAAGTTTATTTGTGAATATTATTAGATATTCTACCTGAAACAGCAGAATATTTCAAATCTGAAATTGTGTTTGTTGTGCCGGAAATCGCTGTACCCCTGTCTTTGTAACTACCCAATGAAACATGATGCCATTGTACTTTTTCTGCAATCTAACATTGAATGTTGCTTTGGGTGATAACTAAGTGACTCTTTCTTTCCAGCACCGAAAACAGTAATCTGAGATGGTGAACGTTTCGACCACATCAGAACCTATTGATGCAGAGGCAACTGTGTTTGGGGGATACTTATTTCTTTTATGCGGCTCCATTTCCTTTTTGTTGTTTCTCTTTTCCGCGATAATTTCCAAGCTTCTTCCACCATCTAGCAATCAAATAGTATCAGCTGTTCAGAATGACAGGTGACCTTTTATTTATTCTATTGTGATATTTTAGTGCCATTATTGAAGTATATCTAATGAAAGGAATGCAGGAGTTTTTCACTAGCATTCTACATTTACTGAAAATTTGAGCAATTGAGATGTGTCATTGCTGTGAGATATGTCCAGGAATCTGGTACAATCTCAGTACCAAAACAGAACACTGTGGGCATGGTATTCCTGTGTATGTGATGCACACGTATTGCTCATTATGGGGCGATAGGAAAGGCTTAGTTTGTTTCCTTCTGAGCTAATTTGGTCTTGTCAGCGAAAGTTCCTTAGTTCATTTAATATTTTTATAATTATCGAGTATAGTTCTGGTGAGTCGAGTTAGAGTTGTGTCTATCAAGAATATCATTTTCTACTAGATCCCGAGCAGATTGACACACTTGGTCTTAACATATTTATCTAGGGGTTTTATACTTTCGTAACGCAATCATTTCACTGGAAAGGTAAAGCTCTATTAGAGACTGGTATAATTCTTAGAGAAAACACAAATGGTTGATTTTAGCTGTTGTTGTATAGTGTTTACTGATCTAAAACTTGAAAAAGATTTTACGGACGAATCCATGATCTCTTCATCATTAAAGAACAGTCAATTGATACAATTATCACAAGTTTCTTTTTCAAGTTTTCTCTTTGTGTCGAGCTAAATATACCATTTCTTGCTTGCACTTGGTACATACTTGAGTTTTACATTTTTCTGTGTCTGGATTTTCCATAAATAGGTACTACTGTTTCCTGGTGCCGCTGACTCTTCCTGTTCTCGTTGTGGCTGTGTATTTCCATTGGCTCAGCATGAAACTTTTTAAACATGCATGAGTTCAGTATAGATGATGACTCGGATATAATTATGGAATGAGGCCAGGAGAAAGTGAAGTGTTTGATTCAAGACAGTAGTCTGCTGAGATTAGGTTGTTTCAAAGAATAGCATTTGGTAGTCGGGATCATGGATTCCTTTATGCATAGACATGATCAAGACTTTCTTCTTCCTTTATGCATAGATAACATCTTGAAGCCATCTGGATTCCTTTTTTCTTTTTTTTTTCTTTCAATTTTTCATCCGTTGCACATATGCCTCTAGCTATTTTCCACACATTACTAGCTATAGTTGGGTGTACACAAGCTTTCTAAATCATTTTGAACACATTCAAAATAGGAAACTTACCTTTGATGCATTGGACTGCAGAAGCTACAGAGAAGGCCCAGAAATAGAACCACACCAAATTAGTCTATCATTTCTTCCATCAATTACTGGCAGATCTTTTATATCAAAAAAACCAAGTATCTCAGAAGGAATGTTCCATTCACCATCATTTATGAGTGATCTCACTTTCTGGTATTTATGAAGTTGAATATAACCATCACAAGGGAACATTGTACTTGGAGCTTTATCCTTGATCCAAGTATCATCCCACAGAGAAATATCCTCCCCATCTCCCACTATCCACCTTGAGTTGTTTTTTACATCATTCATGACCCATTTCAGTCCACAAATGGATGACTACTTATAATAAGTAATCCATTTTCCAGTTTTCATCTTGAATTTAGCTAGAAAAAATAAAGCTCATTCGTCTAATCCTTGTTGTATCTTCCATAAAAGCTTCATCAAAAGTGCTCTATTTATAATTTCCAACCTCCTTATGCCTAGACCACCCTCTTCCAATGGTGCACATACCTTCTCCCATTTAAGAGTAACAAGTTTTCCCATATTTGGATCTCTAGTCCACAGAAAATTTCTAATAATTCTTTCACAAGCTGAAATCACACTCTTAGGCCATTTGCAGACAGACATGTTGTATATGGGAATACTACATAATACCGTTTTGATTAAAATGAGTCTCTGTTGGAATGAAAGCATCCTTCCCTTCCAACCAGCTAAATAACTCTGTAATTGTTCAAGTACTCCCCATACATGATTAGATTTAACTCTACCATTAAAAAGCATTACTCCTAGGTACTTATCAGAGAAATTGGATAGCTGCATCTGACACTATTCTGCTATTGCCTCTCTTCTGGTTTGAGTAGTACCCCCAACAAAACATTTACTCTTAGTTACACTCACAATTTTCCCTGAAGAAACCTGATATTCTGCTAATGTCTTTATGAGCCTTCTAACATTTCTCCTATTTCCATTACAGAATAAGAACATGTCATCAGCACACAAAAAAAGTGAGTTGGGCATACACCATTTCTGTTAACCATTGGCAATAATTTCTTCTCCACCACCATTTGAGAAAGAGCTCTACTTAAGACATCTTCAGAAATTATAAATAAAATTGGAGACAATGGATCTCCTTCTCTTAATTCTCTATTAACTGAAAAATAACTTGCATGACCACCATTTACCATAAATGATATCCTTGCTGAGTTGAATAAAACCTTCAACCAACAGATAAATTTGTCTGAGAAACCAAATTTCTTCATAACGGTGAACAAGAATTCCTATCTCAAGGAATCAAAAGCTTGCGTAATGTGAATCTTCATTCCAACATTTCCACCCCTTCTAGTAATTTCCAACTCATTCACCATTTCAGATGCTAAGACTATTTGTTCTTGAATTGTTCTTCCTTTGATAAAAACACCTTGCTGAGGAGAGATGATTTTACAGAGTAAACTACTAATTCTCATTATAAGTATCTTGGTGATGATCTTGAAGAAAAAAATTAGATAATCCAATAGGCCTGAATTGGCTAGCTCTCTTTGCACCATGAAATTTAGGAAGTAAAACCAAAAAAAATGAATTTATACCATTTGGTATGTAGCACCTTCTCCAACAATATTGTATTGCTAATCATACAACATATTTTCCTATAATCTCCCAACAATTTCTATATACCATCCACCAAAACCATCTGGCCCAGGTGCACTATCTGGATCCATATCATGTACAACTGCTTTTATTTCATTTGCACAAGGAATTGAATCAATCAACACTCTATCACCATTTGTAAGAACTTTAGGTATAGCTTTCAGAATGTTGTCAAAAATTTGAACATCATGAAACTTGAATTTTCATTCAAAATGTATTAGTAGTACCTCTGAAATTTCTTGTTGTGAAGCAACAATATTCCCATTCTCTTCTTCAACTTCAGTTATTGAGTTTTGTGCTTGCCTGAGAAGTGTGTGAGATCAATGGTGATCAAGGATTATGAATGTGTTGTAGGTTTCTGCAAATGAACTGCTGGGTTCGAATAAGTTTTAATTCTGCTCAATTGAGAGTGATTGTTCAGATGAGAATTCTTGTGATAATTCCCATATATCTGTCCCGGTTGTTTACACGATGATTCTTCGTTCCTCCATCGTGGATTCAAAAATTTATTTTATATTGCCAGAATGTAGACACATTGATCTCCAGTAAGTATGACAGTTGCTCGAGTAAAAGTGTGGGAAAGCGGGAAATCGTGGTTAAACCAGTTTCAGGTCATGCGGAGACTTGGTTGATTGTCCACCCACTACTTTGCTAACTCCCTCAACTGCTTGCACGACTTACTCAATTTCTCATCATAGATGGACACACGTGCCGTAGGCCGCCAGACCAAAACCCTAATTAAAATCCCCCCATGTGACATGATTGATGTCTCATGATTCTGGAGTCCACAAGATAGACGTGTATTTAATTAGTCAGTTGCTGACTTGATTAGACGATGAGTCTAAGTATTGTTGAGTCGATCATGATTGACGAATGCTCTATGATTCATGGATTGAACATGTTTGCTGGGACATATGTATAGTTCTCGAATGCATGTTGGTAATTAAATCAACATAATAAATATTGATAGCCTAAGCAAATATTGCTCATCTGAGCGAATATTGCTCGATTAACGAAGTATTAAACGTTGATAGTTGAATAATATCACTAGTCCGTTTGAGCAAATATTGCTTATTTGATGGATTATTAAATATTGATAGTCTGGGCAAATATTGCTCGTTTAAACGTTGGTAGCATGACCAAATAAAATATTAATTTAAAATATTGGCAGCTGGACCGAATATTATATAATTAATCAAGATGTTGATTGCTGGATCAACATAAAATTATTAGTGCTTGAACTTGCCCAGAATTATGATTTGCAGAGCATTCAGTTCAAAACCCTAATTTTGATCGATTGTTTGATCAATTGATTATTTACTGAAAATCAATCACTGAGTGAGAGAGAGAGAGACTACATGGGATGATGGCCGACCATGTAGCGCCCAGATGCTCAAATGAGCAAACACCAAAGTTCTTTGCAGACCAGTTGGTGAAAAGATGATTAAATGCTGGTTTAATCATTTATTAAAATAGTGCTCCTCTGAGCATTAGGCAATAAAACCTAATTATGGAGAGATGAGGGACCAACCAAGGGGTATTAAAACGGCCATTGGTGGTCGTGGGACCAACTGGTGGTCGATTGAACAAGTTCCAAGTTGGTTGGAAAGAGTTTGAACCCAATATGAACTGTAGAAGATTAATTAGGTCAAAATTGTTAAAGTATGTGGGACCGAATCCTTGCAAGCCTAAGGGCCGACCTTGGTCGGCCAAGGTGACATGCTCGTGTCATCATATTGTCCGTGTCTCAATTCTGAGAATTTTGATATTTTCTGACGCGCGTTCGAGCAATATTTTGGATGTTTAGAAGAGTTTGATCCTGACTGAAACTCTCGATTTTGCTCGAATGATCAAGTAAAACTTTGCTCGTGTGATCAATATTTTAACAATATTAAAATAATAATATTTTAATATTTACCGTGAGGAGCCTAGTCGGTCATGTGACCATTTGACTTTTTGGCTTTTGATGGTTTGAGCAATATTTGAGAAACATATGAAAAAACAGGGTTTTTGCTCAAACAAAGGAGTTTCACGATATGAAGGAAATAATAATAATAATAATAAAAATAAAATAAGAGATTAAGGTGTGGGACCGGCCACGGCTAGGGCATGGCCGGACAGCTAGTAGGTCCGATCCCGTGACACCTTTCCCAATTTTTATTATAATTGTTGATGGTAGTTTTTAGTTTAGGGCGAAAACTGTAAAAGTCTGTCTAACTGACCCGGTGTCAGAAATAGTAGACCTTGATATTCCATATTCCGCAAGGAGTTTGAAAAATATATTAAAATCTGATGAGTGCCTATGCCGCTCTTCATATTGTATTAAAACTCAAGCTCCTAGATGAATTGTTCACTAGTATAGAGCCTAATGAGTATTTAAGGTCCTAGTTGCATTATTCACTAATGAAATAGAGCCATTTAAAAGTGATGAGTGCCTATGCCACTTCACTTACATATGTATTGAGCAATTCAGTATACTCATATATGAAATTTATCCAGAATAGTATTGGTGCATGTAGCAACAATCCCAAATATTCTGTAAATTTTATTAACATCTCGCCGGCATTATTTACTAATGCATGGCTTGCCGAGTATTTATTCTATACTATGTTCCCCAACTGAACTCTCAATATTGGCATGACATGACGATTAATTATCACTCGCAGCGGAGTAGCACGAATCTCCCGAAGTGTCAGTATTGAGATCTGCATGAAAACACTCACGCAGGCTACACCACTCTCTGATAAAGAGATTTTCATGTCAACGCGCTTTTAATTAAAAGTTAGCACGAACACGCTTAAATTCCTCAAGGAAAACCTAGACTGTCCATGTCAGTCTTAAAGAGCAATAACGGCCAAACGTTTTGGCCAGTCAATTCAACAAGCTTATCCTCTTCCCAGCGGAACCAGGAAATCTCCATGATGTCTACCGGTGGGCCCACTAGTATCCCAGCCGATCAGAATCCTTTTAGTTCACCCACAGCACCCCTGATCGCTAGCCAGAACCATGGTGATTGCGCTGTTGAAAGAGAGGCTCAAACGAGCTAAGACCTATCATAACGGTCTCAAATCCATCACATCCGCCCAACTTAGCTAGCCTACTTGGACGGTCTAGATCTTCCTTCGAATGATCAAAGAGGTGCTGGTGTGTTCACCGGAGACCCAACTCCATCCCTGGTCGATCGAATTGCCCATGGCAAGCCAGGAGCGCAGTAAATAGTTTGCTCAAACTAGGGTGAACGCGCTTTTTCATAAACCCTAATTTGCGTTGCGGAAGCGTGCTGCTGTCGCAAATCGATCACAGCCGTCCATCTTCGCCAGCCAAATTGAATGGCTTAGATCCAATTTTAGGCGGCCCAATAGATGTCAGCATGCTCACCGGCCACGCGCCTTTGCATCTGACCAATCGGCCTGCTCAAACCAATGTCCAGTGCCTTGAATCGATTAGCCTAAATAGGGTTGGCCACACGGCTTCTAAACCCTAAATTGAATCAACGGCAGTACGCAACTGCCGCAAATCATCTCGTCCATCCAACTTCGCTAGCCTAGTCGGATGGTCTAGATTTATTTTCAGGAGGCCAATAGGGTAACGCTGTAATCATCGGCCATCCCTCTTCCACAGGAAACGATCGGCCAAGTTGTTGCTTGCCTATAGGGTTCCCAAACGATCGCCCAAAGGTGGTCGTTCGCGCTGCTTATATACAATTTTAATGATTTTACAGCAGTCATTAACTGCCGCAAATCGTCTCAGCCACTCAACTTGGCTAGCTGATTTACGCGGTCCAGATCAAACCTGGATCGACCGATAGGATTTTAAAATAGCTACCAGTCGCCACTCTCCTATAGGGACCGGCCAGCCAGCCTCAAACACATGTGCACAGCTCATACCAGCTCCCTGAAAATGGCCGATCACGCTCCTTTTAAGACCTTCAACTCGCGACTAATTTGGACGAGCTTTAAAATAACGATGCTTCCTGCACATCGATTATTTTTAGCAGCTTGTTTAAAAGCGATGCTTCATGTGCATCAATTATAAACGATGCTTTATAAATATTGATTCCACAAATAATTTTATTATTTGACCTAAAAGCACTATATGCTACTTTAAGCAACGAGTCTCATGACTTGACGCATTCAGCAGCGTGTTGTATATATTTTTCCTACAAAATACTCGAGAATCAAACATTTCACAAACTGTGGGATGTTCATTGGGTATTGGTCTGTCGGTTTACGGCGTGCGGCGTGCAACGCGCCCATTACGAGAAAGTGTCAGGAAAGGACGGACGGTTAACAGCAATGAGAGAGAGTAGTGGGTGAAAAGGGTGACCAGTCTTCCCTTATAATGGAAACGTGATCGTCACCACCTTTTGCACAACCCCACTTCTCCACTTTTCCACTTCCTACGATATCAGGGTGCGCTCGAACATGACTTATATAAATAGGATTTCAACCTATTTCAACACAAAACACGAGGGTGATCAACACAGGTATCCAGAAAACACCGAGAACTGATAGCTTACATTCTGCAAGCCAGTTCCACATTCTGATACAAGTCATAAAACAACCACACCTTCATAATCCAACATTCTGATCTCAAACACCTTCTTCGCTTCCCTCCCAAGATCAACCCTTCTCCTTCACTTTGTGACCGAATTGAATCTGGAACGACCATTTCTTGATTTAGGCCAGAGTCTTACAGATTGATCTCTCGAATCTAAAAGTACTCATGTGCAGTACATTTGTTTAGGGTTTGAATTCGCTTCTCATCAACACACCCAAATTTACAGAAATCAGCAAAATCAGTTTTTGCCCCAAAACAACTATTTTTCATCGTGTGAAGGAAATATGTAGAAACTAAGAGTTTTGCTCGAACGATGAAGTTTGCTCGAATGAAGGAGTTTTCATGAGATTAGGAAAAATAATAAAATAAAGTAAAATAATGGGAAGAGGCGTGGGGCTGGACACGACGGCATGACCGGACGGCCGGTGGGCTCGGTCCCCCAGACGCCCTTTTTATAATTTTATTAATATTATTTTTCTTCCCTACTTTGCATAGGTTTCCTCGTTCGTCCATATTTTTGAATGCTCGTTCGTGCATTCGGGTGCTTGTTCGTGCATTATGGCTAAGCTACACTCACACTATTTTCTCGGGGCTTACTCGGTGGTGGCCCGGATGCCCGATCAGTGATTATTTATTACTAATTTCATGGAATTCAGCTGAGAATCCGCCATGAAACGGAGTAATAAAATAAATCGATTATCTATTACTAATCCATGGAATCCAGTTGGGATCAGCCATGGAACGGAGTAATGAGATAAAATGATTATCTATTACTAATCCATGGAATCCAGCTGAGGATCAACCATGGAACGGAGTAATGAGATAGAATGATTATCTATTACTAATCCATGGAATCCAGCTGAGGATCATCCATGGATCGGAGTAATGAGATAAAATGATTATCTATTACTAATCCATGGAATCCAGCTGAGGTTCAGCCACGTAACGGAGTAATGAGATAGAATGATTATCTATTACTAATCCATGGAATCCAGCTGAGGATCAGCCATGAAACAGAGTAATGAGATAGAATTGATTATTTTCTAGGATTTCAGTTGATGAATGTCACGCTAGAGTTAATCTATGAATTGCTCTATACTAGCAAGCAATATGTCTAGGAGCGAGTTTATTCGAGAATCGAGGTATGAGATGATGGAAGCATCATACTCATTCTGAATATTGGTCGTGTATAGTCAGGGAACAGTATGACATCCTGAAGACGTTAGCGCTCTATACTAGCATGCAATATGTCTAGGAGCCGTCCAATCATTAAGAGATTCTATACACATTCTCTCTACATAGTCAGGGAACAAACAATGTGACGTCCTGAAGTTGTTAACGCTCTATATTAGCATGCAATATGTCTAGGAAACGTCCAATCATTTCGATTATATGTAGAGGTGCTGATGAAATATGCAAAGTATCGAAAAGCTCAGATGAGAGGCTTTACGAATAACATATTCACCACAACTCTGAGAGGATGTTCGCTCAGTCAGAGATCGTGAAATGGTTCACGAATCATAAAATATGAGTTTCACATACATTTCTGAAGCCGTGTCAGAAACATGCATTATCATGATTTTACGATTTTAACCTTTTTCGAAAATCCACCATCAACATTAAGTCCCCTGCTTAGTGAGGGATGGTCATGTTCCACAGCAAGCACTGGATGGTGATTTTCCAGTAGAAGAGATAAGTAGTTTAACTTATTCGTAAAAGGCAATTCCAGAATCCATGATTTGCTCCAATGATGCCATGTATAAGCAAATGCCCGGATAAGGACTCTGGCAATATGTTAGAGTGTCATCCCGTGAGTACGGAGAGATGAGGCACCGCTGACTCGGGCGGTCAGACGCCTAATTTTTGGTCGGTTTAGCATTTATGGGCCCGGGCCCAAAAAGGAAATCCTTATTTTAGGAAAAAATGTTCGTTTGTTCGTTAGTTTAAGAAACAAACAATAATCCCTAGCATAAGAGAGATATTTTTTATTGACCTGCGTCTAATGATAAAAAAAATTGTCTATGAGCTTTCACGAAAACCAAAATTATTATTTTTTAATATGTGAGATTTCACAAAATGGAATAAAATCTCGTTTCAAAGGTGGGAGTTGCTTCACATAATTTTTTTTTGCTAAAATCAAATTTTGATTTTGAATAATCATTGAAAATAGACAATTATTTATGATGAAATATTGTCTTTATGTGAACGTCTGTCCAAATTTTGAAAAACCAGTGGATGTTTACACAGTAAAATTTACGTGAGTTGTTCACGATTTCATGAAAATCAAGTTTTGATTTTTGAATAATGAACTTTGCTCGTCTTTGCAGATTTGAAGAAATGAGCAAGTTATTAAAGCTTTTGCGGTATAATCACTATTGTTAGTGAAATTGTAAACAGGTATGAGTTGGATTGTTACCATTTTTGTTGCGTGTTTGTTATTGATATATCCATGACTCCATGTCTTTCGCCTCAGATAATGGTGACTTCCAGCTAAAACCACTCTTCTGGCTCTTCCGGGAAACACTCCAGACTTACCAAGCCAAAGATGAAGACTTCTACAGACATTCATGCCAAGGTGAATCAACCTTTCAGAGATGCTGGAAAGCTGATACATGGTATGTCTCTCGATCATCTGGGAGTCATCCGTAGTGGAATCAACGCTTTCTTAGCCTTAGTGGATGCAGAAGAGAAGCAAAGAAGAGATGAGTTATTACAGAAGAGAAAAGCTGAGGATGAAAAGCTTGCAGCTTATCAGCAAAAAATGGCGCCGGCTTCAGCAAGTGAGACTAGCGGCTGAAGATGAAGTTCGATCTCGCGTGGACGGCGTAAATTCTGATTCAGATGCGGAGGAAATTGAATCCGTCTGGAAACCTATCGAACCTGAGGGTACAAGCGTTGAACGATTGGCCAAAGATGATTTCCGAGCCGAATGTGATGAAGAAGACTATTTGGATGCAACTTATGATGACCCTGAAGACCATCTGGAAGAAGTTCTTGAAGAAAATTTAGAAGATGATTATGAAGAAGAATTTGAAGAAGATTCTGATCGTGAAGATGATGACTGACAATCAATCATTGTAGTAGTTGAACATATTTTGATTTCTGTAGGTATAGATATTTCCTTGATCATTTCAGTATATTTGCTTCATGAATATCAGAAACCTTGCTTGTCTCTTTTCCTCTGACAGGGGTGGATGAACGTCCATATGCATGAAGGATCACGATTCTTCTTCAGAAAATTTTAGCTTATTCATCCAATTGATGTGAATTTTGGACATGTTGTAGTGGACCTCCATATAGAGAGAATGACATGTCCTTCGATTATTCATCAATTACTCCAAGTTGTCGCTTTGCGCAGGACAATGCAAAATTTTATCAGATGAGTTTGTTGCAAAAACACCCATCTGCTTACGTATTCGAAACTTATGGAGCCTTCATAGAGAGACGTGCAGTATCACGATGGCAGGCTTTCAGTCCCCAGTATTGGTGGGGATCTAAGGGGATGTCGCTCGACTGTGAGTGTTATGAATCCCGTCTAGAAATTTCTGCTTGTACGTCATCCGCTCTGGAAGTTGTTAAAACTTCATATGATGTCGGAATTCAATACTTGACCCCAAATTTCGAAGCTAAGATACTAAGGAATCATATGAAAGCCATATCTTTCTGCTCGTATGTCCGACTGATATGCCCTTTTGGTATGTTGTAGAAGAGACATAGAGGAACATCTTTTGTTGAGAAAGAATTGTGCCATTACTCACCCATTGGTACGTTTTTGTAAACCCATGGCCTGAAGTGTGTTGTATCTCATTTGTAGAGGTGATGAGAACATCTTGTAGAAGACTTTGGCTTGTGCCCGTCCGTCGTGCAAACTTTAGGAAGACTTTCATGTTAACATGTTTTCATGTCTACACATATTGATATGAATCATTAGTGCTTGGAGAAGTCCGATCCATCGAGTAACATTTTAGAGAATGGATAGTTGATGAAGCCGGTTATGAGGATGTTGCTCCTGAGACCGTTGTTGATGCTGATCTGAGACCATGGATGGAGTTCCTCCAGATATCCTTGTTAATGCCGATACTATGGTCGGGGTTGCTCCATAGACCGAAAAGGCTAGAACCAGGATTATCGACATAGTCTTTGCTCCTCCATCCAGTGAGCCTTTACATTCACGAACTAGTTGGTGGGTTGAGCATCCCTAAGATGAAGGTGTACTGGGAGTTCAACCCGAATTCTCCTGAACAGTATGACTTTACTGTGAACTGTCTTTATCAGTGAATCGACGTTGTTGTGGCAGATAGCGACGGAAGTCTCCATTCTAGATGTGATCGGTGAGGATAAAAAGTTCCTTAGTCGTGCAAGGTTTGTGATGTAGAGAGGTTCCGTTGATAACGTTTCATGGCATCACATCAGGTTGCAGTGACTTGTTATGTTGAACACATTTATTGAAACCGATCTGAATTAATCTTTCCAACAAGATCAAGTCCCCAAGTGCATCCCAGAGGTGTTCTTCTGCTTAGCAAAATATATATGCTAAAGGAGTTTGTTCCATTCATGGACGAATGATGTTGCGTCTGCTTCAAAAGTCATTTCATGGGATATCGAAGACTTGTCGATTGTAGCTCAGTTACACTTTAATCGTGTTGGTGTTGAATTGGTGTGTCATCGTCGAGATATTTATGTTGAAGCTAGAGGCGCATCGAAGGTGTACTATTTGATTTGGAGCACAATTTGAAGGCTTCTGAAGAATATAGCACCCAGAGATGAGAGTGTTTTTTACTTTCGATTGGACTTGGAGAAGTAGGTGATTGACAGTTGTAGGGATTTTCTTTTGGTTTGATAGATTTAATTACTTAATGCAAGTATTTCATATATTTTGGAGGAATTGAAAATAACAGATAAGTTAAGAAAATCCTAAATGCTTCAAACCTTAGATGCTTGAGCGTTGAAGCGTCATATCCCTTAAGCATTGAATGTATTAGGCTTGATCGTCTCGGCCCCGAGTATCTTCTTTTGATTCAACATTCTTTTTGTGGTGGGATTCCACACTTGTGCATACATCAAAGCTTTCTAATTTTGTGGCATATATGGACACTCGTGCAAAGGTTACGGGGAATACCCAAGATATTCTTTGTCGTGCTTAAACATCATCTCAATAATGAGTGTCTCAGTGAGATGCTCGATTCGGATAGGTGTCAGATTCAACCACTTGGTAAAATACTAATATGGTGATGCTACCCATTCATAACGTCTTGCAATAGCAGAGTTGTTAGCAGAATGGAGTCCCCGTGCTAGGATAGCATTGAGGAAATAGATGACATAGACATGGGAGGAATGAGACTTTCCTGAGTGTGGAACCTCTTGATGAATGTTTTATGCATCTTTTGCAGGTTCTTGTTTCAACCTTGTCAAAGTTCAAAATTCCTCCAAGTGCCATGTTGATGGAACGTCCACCAAATCTTAACTTTCTTCATTGGAAAGATGTGCAACCAAAGGCGCTTTGTCAGTAGGCATCTTTTCAGCGTGGATTCACGCTCGTCCGAGGATCATGTCATATCTTGGATCTTCTTGATTATGTGAAACTTGGTTTCTCTCCAGGTTGAACCTATTTTCACTTTGAAAGTGATGTATCTGAAAGCATCTTTCAGTGTTCCTTCATGGTATCTAATTGAGATGGGAGCATGAGTACATTCTTGTCAAGTGATGCCTTCGACGATTGGGGCTTTAAGTGGAACAATGTTGATAGCGGTGTCAGCATTAATCAACGTTCTCCCAAATTCATTTCCTTTGTTGACTGTGGTAAGCAGTCCCCAGTCGTACATCTCT
Organism: Papaver atlanticum; assembly: GCA_023531105.1. Classification (NCBI taxonomy): domain Eukaryota; kingdom Viridiplantae; phylum Streptophyta; class Magnoliopsida; order Ranunculales; family Papaveraceae; genus Papaver; species Papaver atlanticum. The sequence goes on from JAJJMB010010581.1 coordinate 3,506,686, forward strand.
TTGTATCTGGCTGGAGGCTCAGGAAGTACTTGCAGAATGGACTCTCCTTTATGCCTTTGACAGATAGAGCAATTCACATATATGTTCGACCAAGGATCGAACTGCCTCTTTGACAGGTTGTTCAGAGAGAGTGAAGGTATTGATTGGGAGAGGATTCCTGTGTACCCCTTCAGTCCCCGGTTCTCCTGAGTCGACATTTTCTTTGAAGATGCGGTTCAATATTCTACAATCGCTTGTTGGATGACTGACAAATCTATGAAAACGGAAATAACTTGGATTCTCCATCCCCTTCTCAGTTACCTCTCTCCTGACGGGAGGCAATTTTATCGCACCATCTTGGATACAGACTTCTAATAGCTCGATCACCTCTTCAATGGGAAAAGGAAAATCTAGGTATGCCTGGTCATTTTGCTGACGCTGAGTTGGTGCTTGTGCATTTCGATTTTGGTTATCCTTCATTAATGCTTTTGCAGGAGCCTGGGATGTCGGACAAACGTTCTTATGTTGTGTATCAGCCTTCCTTTTGCTCCCTTCAGCAATAACATTTGTGGAAGGTTGAAGGTTGTATTGCTTATTGATCAGGCGCCTGGTGTTGTCTTGAGTTCCTTGCAGTTCCTCGACTTTTGTAGCCTTTTCTCTTTCTAGTAAGGCCGAAGCCGTGGTCGCTGAATGTTTGGATGCTTCATGAAGCTCTGAAAAAGTATGGAATCGAAGGTTCTCTAGTAAATCTCTGTAAACTGGGATCATTCCGTTAATGCACAAGTCTACAAGTTGTTGTTCAGTGACATTTAGATCGTGACAATCCAAAGCTTGGACTGAATCTTTTCACAAAGTCGTTCGGATGTTCATTATTCTTATGAAATATCCTTCCCAGATCAGAGAGAGTAACTTGTTCCAAGATGAAGAAGTATTTCCGGTAAAAAATATTAATCATTTCTCCCCAACTGGTGATACTTCCTGAAGTGATATTATTGTATCAGGTGTACGCTCATACGGTCATAGATTTTGAAAATTCTTTCAGACGGACAACATGATTGTATTCATGTTCACCCAATGATTCTCGAGCATTTCCCGTTCCATCATAGAGCATGAACGTTGGAGAAGTGTAACCCTTCGGAAGAGGAATTCTATGTGTGGCAGCATGGTATGGAGGTTTATGACGATGGATAGAGGACGTCTTATCTTTTCCATGGTTCTCCAAGAAACGCTCCAAATCTTCACGAGTGATGAAATTTGATGGTTCATTCGTTGGAGGGTTGTCTGCAACAACTTCATCATCTTCCGGAATCTGGATTAGGGAGGTGTTAGGATCAGCGGCCGAGGATACTTTTTTGGATTTAACTTTTTCACGTTGGAGCTGAGCTTGCTCGGATGGCAGTCTGTCCGTGAGAGTTTTGAGATAAGTGCACAACTCTCTCTGTGTTGTAGCCATGTCAATTTGATTTTTGGCGAGAACCTCTTGAACCTTCATGAGATCAACTATGGTATGAGGATTTTCTATGACTTCTTTAGAAGACCGGCCGAAGAAAGGATAGTTGATAGTGCCAGTATCATCACTTGCAGCATGGACAGGAGTGGTTACTGGAGCACCGAAACTGGGAGGAACAGTAGTGACGCCTGGTGTGACATTGCTAGCTGGAGGAGTGGTGTTAGCAGTACCATTAGAGCCTGCAACGTTGAGAGAAGTAAAACTGGCAGTGGCAATACCACTAGAATTTGCGATATTGGGATTGGGTGGTTAACCCGGGTTAGTAGTTGAACCAGACCGAAGACCGACCATCTTTGCGAGTTGGGTTTGCAACCGAGAGATTAATCTCCCACTGTGGTCGCCAATTTGTTGATGGGCAAAACAACTTGCTGGTTTTTTAGGAAAGTCAAAAGACAACCGTGCGGACGGGGAATCCTCGACCGAGCAAATTGCTTAACCTCAAATAGATGCACTGCACGGGAGTGCTTTGAGTTCGAGAGATCAATTTGTAGGACTCCGACCTAAACCAAGACAATGGTCGTTCCAGAGTCAATTCGGTCACAAAGAGGGAAGAGGGTAAATCTGTAGGAGGGAAGCTGAGAAGTGTGACATCAATAGTGATAAAGGATTATGAATGTGTTGTAGGTTTCTGCAAATGAACTGCTGGGTTCGAATAAGTCTTAATTCTACTCAATTGAGAGTCATTGTTCAGATGAGAATTCTTGCGATAATTATCGTATATCTGTCCTTGTTGTTTACACGATGATTCTTCGTTCCTCCATCGTGGATTCAAAAACTTATTTTATATTGCCAAAATGTAGATACATTGATCTCCAGTAAGTATGACGGTTGCTCGAGTAAAAGTGTGGGAAAGCGGGAAATCGTGGTTAAACCAGTTTCAGGTCGTGCGGAGACTTGGTTGATTGTCCACCCACTACTTTTCTAACTCCCTCAACTGCTTGCACGACTTACTAACATTTCTCATCATGGATGAACACATGTGTCGTAGGCCGCAAGACCAAAACCCTAATTAATATCCCCCCATGTGACATGATTGATGTCTCATGATTCTAGAGTCTGCAAGACAGACGTGTATTTAATTAGTCAGTTGCTGACTTGATTATACGATGAGTCTAAGTATTGTTGAGTCGATCATGATTAACGAATGCTTTATGATTCATGGATTGAACATGTTTGCAGGGACATATGTATAGTTCTCGAATGCATGTTGATAATTAAATCAACATAATGAATATATATAGCCTGAGCAAAATTGCTCGATTAACGAAGTATTAAACATTGATAGTTGAATAATATTACTAGTCCATCTGAGCAAATATTGCTTATTTGATGGATTATTTAATATTGATAGTCTGAGCAAATATTGCTTGTCTGAGCAAGTATTGCTCGTTTGAACATTGGTAGCATGACAGATAAAATATTAATTTAAAATATTGGCAGCTGGACCGAATATTATATAATTAATCAAGATGTTGATTGCTGGATCAACATAAAATTATTAGTGCTTGAACTTTCCCAGAATTATGATTTGCATAGCATTCAGTTCGAAACCCTAATTTTGATCGATTGTTTGATCAATTGATGATTCACTGAAAATCAATCACTGAGTCAGAGAGGGACCGACTACATGGGAAGATGGTCGGCCATGTAGCGCCCAGATGCTCAAATGAGCAAACACCAAAGTTCTTTGAAGACCAGTTGGTGAAAAGATGATTAAATGATGGTTTAATCATTTATTAAAGTAGTGCTCCTCTGAGCATTAGGAAATAAAACCTAATTATGGAGAGATGAGGAACTAACCAAGGGGTATTAAAACGGCCCTTGGTGGTCGTGGGACCAGCTGGTGGTCGATTGAACAAGTTCCAAGTTGGTTGGAAAGAGTTTGAACCCAATATTGTTAAAGTATGTGGGACCGGCTCCTTGCAAGCCTAAGGGCCGACCTTGGTCGGTCAAGGTGACATGCCCGTGTCATCATATTGTCCGTTTCTCAATTATGAGAATTTTAATATTTTCCGACGCGCGTTCGAGCAATATTTTGGATTTTTAGAAGAGTTTGATCTTGACTGAAACTCTCGATTTTGCTCGAATGACCAAGTAGAACTTTGCTCGTGCGATCAATATTTTAATATTTGCCGTGAGGAGCCTAGTCGGTCATGTGACCATTTGACTTTTTGGCTTTTGATGGTTTGAGCAATATTTGAGAAAAATAAGAAAAACCAGGGTTTTTGCTCAAACGAAGGAGTTTCACGAGATGAAGGAAATAATAATAATAATAAAATATGAGATTATAGGGTGTGGGACCGGCCACGGCTACGAAATGGTCGGACGGCTAGTAGGTCCGATCTATTGACACCTTTCCCTATTTTTTTCATCGTGAAAAGGAAATATGGAGAAACTAAGAGTTTTGCTCGAACGAGGAAGTTTGCTCGAATGAAGGAGTTTTCATGAGATTAGGAAAAATAATAAAATAAAGTAAAATAATGGGAAGAGGCGTGGGGCTGGCCACGACGGCATGACCGAACGGCCGGTGGGGTCGGTCCCCCAGAAGCCCTTTTTATTATTTTATTAATATTATTTTTCTTCCCTATTTTTCATAGGTTTCCTCGTTCGTCCATATTTTTGAATGCTCGTTCGTGTGTTCGGGTGCTTGTTCGTGCATTATTCCTAAGTACACTCACACCATTTTCTCGGGGCTTACTCGGTGGTGGCCCAGATGCCCGATCAGTGAATATTTATTACTAATTCATGGAATTCAGCTGAGAATCCGCCATGAAACAGAGTAATAAAATAAATTGATTATCTATTACTAATCCATGGAATCCAGCTGGGGATCAGCCATGGAACAGAGTAATGAGATAAAATGATTATCTATTATTAATCCATGGAATCCAGCTGAGGATCAGCCATAGAACTGAGTAATGAGATAAAATGATTATCTATTACTAATCCATGGAATCCAGCTGAGGATCATCCGTGGTAAAAGATCCATGCTTATCATCTAAGTGAGTGTAAGTATTCCGGATTGTGAGGTTTGCTAGCTTTGTCTATTACAAACAGATTTGCTCACATTGATCTTTGATATAAACGGAAATCAAATAGGCTTATCTGTTAGAGGCAGATTTGTATCAAAAGTCTCCATTTCGGCTGAAGCAACTCTTAGGCTTTAAAGGAAGTCATCTAAGGGAATCAATTGCGTAGAGGCCTGCGAGGTTCGAAAGACGTAAAGAGCGTGACTGTAATTAAATCGCTTGGAGGGTGGATTTGGTCTCAACTGCATTCCAGTCTGAAATATGATAGTATGCCATTGTCTGTAGCGGCTTAATACAGGTTGGAGTTCAAATCTAGACGAGATCCCAGGATTTTTCTGTAGTTGCGGTTTCCTCGTTAACAAAATTCTTGTGTGTGCTTTTTACTTTTTCTGCATCTTTTGATTGTTAAAAGTATTGCATAAGTTCATACTCATATCAAAACGAAAAATTTGGTGGTGTATTTGGTACCCCCTGCGTATTGAATATATCTTGAGGAATCATAAAGTCTGAGACGAAGAGAGCTTTGTGATTTCTATCTATCTTGTTCCTGATCCAAGATTACGAAAACCTCAAAGATTAATAAGAACAATATCCGGATACAAGAACTGTCGGGTAATCCGACCGGGATTCACGAATCCCTAAGTGAATTCTTCAAAGTACCTAATTATGTTTCTCCGAGGAAACCTAGTTTTATAGGATGACTCTAGCTTTGCAACTAGGACACAGAGTGTCAGGGATGAAGAAATCCAGTTGCAAGAGTCTTTTTATCTATAGATTTTCAAGACTCTAGGTATCTTTTAATTCAAGTTAATTAAGATATCTTGGGATCCAAGCAAACACTAGTTTAGATGAAATTATTATTAGGTACCCATGAAAGCATGCCGGAAGTCAGCCTTGAAATTACACAGAAGAATGTGCATTATGGTCCAGGGTTCTAAAACCGTACACAATGATAATAGCCTTTTACAAGCACTAGCGGTGTTCGATAAAGCTCAAGACTAATCAATGATCCGCAAACACACGGTGTTTTGTGAATAAAGTTGTCTTAAAAGTTGAGAATTGTAGCAAAATCGAACGTCGCCATATAGATCGTAGTTCATGACTTCTGTTAATTCTGGAACTAGACAGGTTTGCAAACCTCTGACAGTTAGCGAAGTCAAAGGTTTGCATCCCGGGTTTGCAAACCTTGGAAATTCGTGAAAGTCAGGCCAGAATGGTTTTCAAACCATGGCAGTTCGCAAAAGTCAGATGGTAGTGGTTTGCAAACTGGGTTTGCGAACCTATACAGTTCACGGAATTCAGACTGACTTTGGTAAAAACATACAAGTATGTGAAGAAAATAAATCATTCCCGAACGCCGTACTTTATCGTGGAGGTCGCATGTGAAGAAAATAAATCATCGGGAAATATGCTCATAATTGTTAAACGTGGTGCTAGTTAGTTATTTCTATCGTAATATAAATGTAGACAAGTTTCTAGGTTATAAGGGTAATTATCTCCTTTTCTCTCCATCCGTGAATTCGTATTTTTGCTTCCGTTGATGCTCTGCTTTTATGCTCTGGCTTTTTGTTTCCGTTCAGCAGTCCTGTTCTGATATTTTCTTTGCGATTGCTTCGATTAACGTCCTTATAATTGTGGCTCATTCTGCAGCGTAGTTTGTTAGTTCTATAAGTTTGCTCAATATGACCTCGATTTTGATACCAGATAGTTGTTTTACAACTGAGCCATTTCTTAGTCGTCTGATTTCTGAAATCCATTGGTATTCAGATTTGTTTGCTCCTTTGTTGCCGCGCTTTTTTCCTGTCATGCTCCGTCTTTGTCTGCAACTTTTATTTGTCTTTCCTAGTTGTATTTTTGTGTTTTTTTTTACTCTTTCCCTTCAAGGTATTCCGTATAGTTCTCCGGTGGGTCACGTAACTTCGCCTCCTTGGTCATGGGAATTTGATTTCGGACGCTCTAGATGCTTCACTGGAAGGACTTTGACGGTTTCGTTTGAGATTTTTTAGTGCCAGTCATAGCTGTCATTGAGCGGATCCGAGCATTACAATTACCCCTCGGAGGGACGTAGAGCGTTTTGAATGATGGTGGAGCTATCAGTTAGCTAGTCAGCACATGGTAGCTCAGACCAATTTGACAAACTGATAACGATGACTAACAGAGATTGAAATTGTAAAGATAAATATTTGCCAACTCCGATATACGGACTGCACATGCTGACTTTTTGCTTCACAAAGTTTTCTTTTTGTATCAAAAAGAAATTTATTTACAAAAAGGTCAAAAGACCACCCATGAATAGAGCAAAGATCATATTAAAAATTAACTACGTCCTCCAATTTGAACATAATTTGCTTTACAAAGTTACTTCAAGCTAACAACACATCTGATATGCTTTATAAGCATATTTACACGCTCGCAGAGTGTCTACACTATTTTCGGACATAATATAAATTTATTTTAGAAAATATGTTCTTTTTGTATGAGCTAAACCATAACAAAATAATTAGTAGTTTTTTTTTTTTTTTTTGTTGGAAGTCATAACTAACTTACGTACAAGAGCTTTAAATGTGATTTTTGGGCGTGTTTCCATGTAGTGTTCCTCAAACAGAGAACTCAAAAAATAATTTCTTTTACCATGATCTTGCGTAGGTAAAATGCATATAAAAAGAATCAAAAGAGTTTAAGCTACATAAAACATCATGAATAACTTACAAAAGCGGAAATAAGTGTTCTAAAGTAATAAAGAGAGTATAAATTTAGAGAATTTCGGGAACAATAAAGATAAATCAAACTGAAAACACATCCGAATAACTTCCTCACGGTTACATAAGGTTGAGTTGAAATCCGCCCCTTACTCGACCCCAAAATGTAGTCACTTAAAAAGTTAACCACGCACCCAAGTAGAGATGTTCTTGACTACATTGTATTCGACTTTGATCTATGAATAAAAACTATGAATTGGTTATAAAAATTAATTAAAAAAAAGAAGAATTGGTCATATATATATACAATTTTAAGATTCTAAGGATAGTATCAAACAGTATATGGACTTTAAAACATAATAATTCTATGAATCCTACAAATTTTAATTGAGTTACCAAACACACGGGGAATTGCATAAATCCCAGAATTTGTAATCCCATGGAATTATTATTATTATTATTTTATTTGTTTTGAAACTAGACATAGGCTCGTCCTGCCCTGGCAGCGTAGCTACCAGCTTACTCCTCCTGAGCAAACTCGGCCCCCTTCCCCACAATAAGTTAGTAATAATTACACGAAATCTCCAATGTTTAAGCGGAGACTCGAACTGCTGACCCACCACTTGAGAATCAGACTCCTGGCCAACTGGGCTAACCCCAAATGGTTAATTCCATGAGATTATAAATCCTCGAAATTGTGAATCCTGCAAACAAACCCACCATAAAACTTGCGTAGAAATGAATTCGACCAAGGAAGCGACCCATAAAAAAAAACGAAACACTTGTGGCCCACATTAGGCCGGCACTTGTGTCAAAACAAAAATTGTGTCAAAAAAAAAAAAAACATAAGGCCGGCACACGACTGTGAACGTTATAACCGCTACGACCTATGTGAAATGGGATGGGTTCAGTTAGTACTGCCACAGTGATGAGGAGAATGCATCAGTTTGTGCGGATGCATCGGTCAGAATGTAGGGTGAACCCTGTGATTGTCGGAGTAGGACTAGATGTTGCAACAATGGTTGTTATCCAAGTACAGATAGAGCTGGACACACGATTATAACTTCCACAGAAGTCGCACCGATGCCATACTCCTGCATTTACTAGGCACACCCACACAAAACTATACACGGACAATAAGCAGTAATAGCATTTGACAGAAATTGTCATGAGCAGTTCACAATCAAAACCCTTCTTCAACGTCTCTAGAGATCCTCATCCCACTCATCATCTTCTCCATTTGGATCATTCTCATCCAACGGACCAAGCATAGAAGGGGACCCCGAAAATATTACTTTCACATCACTAATGCCTTCTTCAGATATGCAATTGTCATTGATATTCAACAAAGCAAATCTAGGCTTACCAGCTACTGCTCGGGCCAAACATGTCGCCCCGTCCTTTCTAATGAAATTTCCGGACATATCGACTTCCGTCAACCGGTCGTGACCATCTGCAAGTGCATCGCCAATGAAAATGCACCTGTATCCGTCAGTCTATTTCCTGACAAGTTTAATTTAGTAAGAAACTGCTTGGAAGCTACACAGTTAGCTAAAACAACGGCAGCTACCGGAGTGATGCGGTTCATAGACATATCCAAGACTTCGAGTGACGGGGCACATCGCGTGAGAGGCTTCCCAACCTTTATTGCCCCCTCTGCTTGTAGACTTAGGTGAGCCAGGTGAACCTCAGTAAGACCAGCATTAGAAAGAAGGGCTGCAGCGAGGAGTTCACCAGCTTCCTTGCGTAACATATTGTCTGAAAGATCAAGCTTTTTTAGATTACGACACTTCGCTAACGCCTCTATAACGGCAACTCCTCCTTTGGAACCTATCCACGAGGTGGCACAGCAGAAATCCTCCAAAGAAGGAGAAGCTTCGACAATCTTGGCGATAAAAACAGCTCCTTCATCTCCAGTCCTATTGAAATAAAAATGAAGAACTTTAAGCTTTTCTGTAGACGGAATTAGCTCAGTTACTGCTTTTGCAGCTTCCTTGGTGATATCATCATTCATCAAATATAGCTCTTCCAGGTTACTCTGGGATTTCAGAAGCGCACTAAAGGCCCTAACACCCTTCTCCCCCAAAGGATTGTTTGAGAGATCCAGAGTCTTCAAGCTACATCCTTCCAGTGCCAATGAGAATATCTCCATTACTTCCATGGCTTCTCATACTGACCTTCCAGCAACAATATTTGATAGGATAACTTCCGTTAACCGTTCCCTCAGAGATGATAACATGGGTTCTGCGGCACGAGCAGCATCAACTCCAAAGCTTATATTGTGGAAGCATATCTTAGAATATGAGTTTTTGGGATATGTTAATGGCTCTAAAAGTTTCTCAACCTGATCAGCATCACTAAGAACTGGTTGGAGTGCATATAACTTAAATAAAGTTTCACTATGATCAACCTGGATCTCGTTATCCATGGTCCCTGAAAGGACATGGTCAGAAATATGTATTACTGGCTGACATAAACAAATTCAAAAATTGTGCATTGAACTGAACAACATAGATGAATATTCTAAATTGTGCAATGAATTAAAACCCTGGAAGTTTAGAGATCAAGGAAACATGAAGAAAGAAAAGGCTAAAACATGCATGAATGGTGAAAAAGATGCAGAGAAAAAATCAGTACCGTTGTTTTAGGTTGAAGATTCTGGGATTTTCTTCCTTCGCTGCGAGCGTTGAATCAGGTCGAAGTTCGGAAGACAGTTTTTGAGATATACTTCCTTAGGGCTTGTCGTATGGGACTTGGAAACGGGAAATTTGCGCATTTATACAGCTCTCTGTTAGCAAGGTTAGGGCCTTAGGGCAATTCCTAAGATAAGAGGAAAAGGGGTATTGAAAAAATAAATCGCCATGTCAGGTGGATGGGCAAACACGTTTTGCAACTATGGATGTTCGATATGAGGTTCACCCACGTCACCATAAATCTCAATCTTTGATGCTTCTTATCCCTGTATTAATTCATGCTATTTCAGATAAACACTCGGGAGTATGTGGAAATTCAGATGACTAGTGGTTTTCAGCATGTGCACCCAAACGGCCAATACTGTTTATTCATAGCATTTCTTACTACTTAACAGGAATCATTAATCTATGCATGCTCATGCATCTCATACTTTTCATATTAGACCACCTGAAGTCTGAAAACTGTCACCGTGAATCTCCACCGCCAGATTTCCTTAAATTAATTAATGTTTATGCAGTTTTTCACGGGGCTTTTTTTTTTGGCAGGAAGTGCTATTTTACATGAGATTATGCGGGACACCGTTGGTATCAAAGGGAACGCTTAGACGAGTAACACATGTTTCATCAAAGTCAAACAAACTCTTGGGAATTTCTAGTAACTAAAATAAGAATGGCTTTCCTCCCCTAACTTTTGTAAATTATATCCCCAATGGAAATGCAACTATGGTGGCGTGAGCCTCCAGCTTTATCTCCTTAGTCTTCTGGCACTGCTGTCACTTTTTATCACTGATTATAAGAAAAAGATAATGTATAAGAAAAAGCTAAAGGTGGGCCCAATTTCAAAATCCAATTGTAAACCAATGAAATCCAACCATTCAAATCGATTTTGTTGGCCCCACTCACATCTTAAAACACCACCCCCTATAGATCTCAACCGTCCATAAGATTGGTTTACAATTGGTTCACGTTTTTTGTCTGTCCCTGGACGCGTCGGTACATGGTGTGTGTGGAAAACTCAGCCTTCTGATTTTTCAAACAGAAAAGCGGCTCCGCTTTTGTAAGTTCCAGTTTAATCGAAAATGCTAAAGATACCCCGGTTTTATACCCCTATGTGTCAACTTTGTATTGACTCATTTTTAAAACAAACCCCTATTTTTCCTTATGGGATAGGGTGAGGGTGAAATATACTATGGATATAAAGTGGACCACCTATTTTTCCCTGATGGGATAGGGTGAGGATGAAATCTACGGGATATAACCGACAACGGGGGTAAGAAATTGGTGGATAAAACAGAGTCTCCTGATTTTTCTAGTTTGGTTTTAATATAAAAAAAATTCAAAAGAAAAAAAAAATGGTGGGTTCTTAGTCTTCTAACTAGAAAAATAATTAGAACCCCTTTCGCCCAGAGTAGGTTAACCGACCTCGAGTTGAATCGTCCATCCCAACTGTGACAGTGGAGTGGGTCCCACTCTAAACCCACCCTTATGAACCGCGGTCAGTAATAGTACATCCACTGGGTAATAGCCTAAGGTAAATTTATTCCAACTCTAAACATCATAGCCTAATAGGTAATTTTATTACCAAAAGAAGTCATTTAATTGATGTGAAAAATGTCTCCAAGGGGTTGAAATCTCATTTTAAATCTATGATATCTCAAAGCAGCTAGTACCAAAATCACATAATGAACCTTTTAACACATTCTATTCTTTTAAAAAGATACGAGTGAAAATGGCTACACTAATTAAACCAAAAGAAGAGAAAACAAGCTCTAACAACTTAGGCATACGTGCCATTGCGCCTAATATATGACATCCATTATGCATCAGCACCAATCACCATAGAACATCCCTGTGCACCATAGGACAATCTGAAGCAAAAGAACAGATTAATAAGACATCTACAGAACGGGGAGAGGTAGATTAGGTCAGTATTTGTATAAATAATGAAAGAAAACACTTGCTGTATTAACAAAGACTTACACATACATGCATTAGTAATTAATTAGTACCTGACAGGAAGTCTTTTGCATTTTTGTAATTAATTATCATCTAACTAGAGTAGTGCATCATCACAAATCAACCCCATGCCATGTCTGCTTAATCCAACTTTGCCAAGAATATCATCACAAGATCTAGCATGAGAAAACCAGGCAGAAACGTAGACAAAGACCACTTGCCAGCTTTTCTCATCTCTACTTAAATACTTCAGGTGTAGCTGAGTATATGCCGGCAAGTCATCCTTGGCTGCACCCACGGCCTCATTTCCACATGCAAGACCTTAAATGACTAAAAAAGATAGTACCCCAAAGTTCAATCACAGATGTGCATTCATTCCCATCTATGGCAAAAGCAGAGATTTCAGCCAATCAAAAATATCAAAACTGGACTAAAATGAAACAAGAATAGAAAAGAAACAAAGATCTTTTTCTTTCCTAGAGAAGAAAGGTTTGATACCCTTACTAAAACCGTGCAACATTCTTTTACTAAGCCCTCCCTAAAAGAGGGAGGAGAGAATATTTGTTTGTTGAGTGAGGAGAACTGGTTGAGAAGAAGAAGCTCATTGGACTAAAACCCCTATTTGACAGTCTTTCGACGAATGGGGTTTGAATGAGTATTTCCCAAACTGTGTTGATATAGAAGAGATTTGAATAATCAATGTTAGTTATTTGTTTAATATATAGGGTACGTACGTACGCCACATAAATATTTAAACCTAGCAAGTAGAGACGCATAGAAAAGTGATGCTAGTTGCTGGGACATTTTTGAAAATTGGTAGCGACTACCGACATAAGTATGGGTTGCTGTATTTTCTGATCAGAAATCCTGAGATGAGGCTGCTGGGATTTGACAGTGCATTCGGTGTTAAAACCAAGATAATACGTACTTTTAACTCTTAATCAATGAAGGACTTGTTGCTGTCGGTCAACCATACATACTTTATTATGCCCTTTGGGTATTTAATTAATATACCCAAAAGACATATTAATTGGGTATACTAAACCAGACAAAATAAAATTATTTTGAAGTAAAACATAAAGCACCTTTACCACATATTTACAAAAAAAACTAATCTACCATTGATTATTTAACATTGATAAATATGATTAGGGTAATTAATTTAGTTAGTTAATTAGTTGATTAAAATTTTGAAATTAGATTTTATTTTAGATTGAACTCATGGATGTGGGTAGATTTTTGAGATTTTTTTTTTTTGAGAATTCTACTTGTAACGGAAATGAAATCGTACTACTCAAACACTTATAAATATGGGATTGTAGAGCTGCTGGGTGATTTTATACTCAAAATTATTGAAGGAATCAACATTTTCAGTTCTGAAAGTATGAAAAGTCGGCAAGGTCGACAAAAATATACCCTGCCGACTATAGGATTTTTGACATACAGAGAAAAGTATTACAAATACATGATTAGTCGGCAAGGTATTAATTTCATAACCTGCCGACTAAACTATAGTCGGCAAGGTATTAATTTCATAACACGCCGACTAAAATATAGTCGGCAAGGTATAGGGATGGATACCGTGATGACCCTGTAACTGCTAATTTCAGAGATGAAAAGTCGGCACGGAATTCAACCTTATACCCTGCCGACTTTTGATTCGTTTTGATTCTTCGTGTTTTTTTTTTTTTTTAATTTTATCATGTATAATTAGAGTTTTGAAGAAAGATTTTGAAATCTTTTTGAATATGTTTTAATGGGCATGGTTGTTTTAGTATGGTCAATTTGATCTTTTAACATCTTTTAGACACCCCTTAGCACACTAATTTAGATGGGAATAAAATGTGTATACCCCAATTAATCTGTGTATACCACAATCTCGTCAGGATTATTAATTTGTTATTTACTCAATACGTGGTTGAAAGAAAAAAAACAGGCCCTGCACTGTAAGGCTCGGCGGATGCAGAAATATATTCCACGAGCTCATGTTTAAGTTTCGGGCACATTTCTTTAAAGAGTACGAATTTGACATGTCTCATCAAGTGGTTAAATAGTTGAGGTTGGGGGTCCTTACTAGCATCTGCGTTCGCTGCTGAGCTGATGCTTCAAATCTCAAGAAATTACAAACTAGTCCTTGAGAAGTGGGTGATGTGTGCGTTACTGCCTTCTCTTGGGTATGCTTCTCGGTTATAAATGTGACACACAAGCAACAACAAAAAAACAATCTTTTTCAAGTAGGACGCAGTAGAAGTACTACAGTCTACACAGTCTCTGTGCTAGCAAGCTGGTAAAAAAAAAGTTTAATCTGGAAAATCCAAAAGAGATAAATAATGTCAAGAGAACAACAGTAAATATTTTTCATGATTATTGATCCGAGTCCAAAATCTGTCCATCCTCAGGAGTTACAAGTGCATTAGTTGTTCATTCAACTTTTGTTGATGGGGATCCATTTTTCGTGGCTCCATTCCGGACTAAGGTGATATATTGCAAGCCTGTTTCAGAAGCCAGGATGCATCTTACTACGTTGTGGTCCAAGACACCACCGGAAATCAAATGAAATCTTTTCATCATTTATCTCAAGGGCGACCGGGAGATTAGAGTCTTTGGTCATCTCTACGGGCATTGTACCCTGAAATGGAACTCAGATAACAGAATTCCTTCTTATTCTTGGTCATTTACAAAACACTGAGGAGTAACATTTTAGACCAGCTTTAGAGTTCTGAGTGACACCTAGAGGGATTAGAACTAAAGAACAATACCTGAAAACTGCGCAACTTGGTCTTCAAGTCAGACATAACACAGCCCGGCTTCGGAGAATAATGCTTTTTTGCAATCTGAATAATATGTAAAGCTCATTGCATAAGATTATCCACTAAATAGAGGTACTCTGAAAAGAGAGTAGTAGAAGGTTCATGTTAAGCTCACCTTGTGGGGGATGCAAACCATGGACTTGCGGCTCCCATCAGCAACGTTGACGAAACAGCCATACGTTGTGCTATTCTTAAACCCAAAATCTGTTATGCCATACACAACGCACTAGAATTCCACAGATTGAAATCGTGTCGCGGGTCAAAGAAAATTATTATTGAAGAACTAAATTCAAAATTTCACTGCAACTTGCTGAAAACAAATGGATGAGCGAGATACACCTTGATTTTACATCGGATGGGTGTGTAGGTTGTTCCTGTTATCCCAATCTGACAACAAACTATCCAAGTATTTTAAAGAAATCTCTTTATCTTCGATTGATCCGTGTGAGTAATCCGCACTGTCAGGAAAAGCATTGTAGGGTGGATTACGTTCTATGCCTGGTATTCTACTGCAGCCAGCAAACTTTTCTTCTATGATATCCATTGCAGACATAGCCACAGTAGAACCAACCATACTGATTTTAACACCATGGTTTGCTTCTTCTTCTACTACTGCCGGCATCTTGCAATTAGCTTGCAAATGTTCCACCCTTCCACCAAGTACTTCAACGCCTCCGGGCACCAGCATTAAAATCCCACTCTGAACAGTTGCATTACCAATGCGAACCTATATGCCAAAAAATATACATAAATTCAAAAAAGTATCTCCCACGAGAAGTCTCTACCTGAATATAAACAAATAACAAAATGTCATTTCGGTTGAGTAGAACAAACCAACCTTCATACCAGGAGCTAAATCTCTAAGAGCTTGGATAGGGCTGATCTCCCAACCAAGTACATTTCGGACACCATCCGTCATATACAGCATACCACGCTGATGTGGACGAGGATGTCTAGAAACTAATTCATCAACCTGCCAGAGTAAAAATTATTGGTTACTAAGGTCGAATGTGACCCGTTCTCGTTCATCGTTATAAAAATTATACCACCTGTTTCAAGAAAAATGATACTTTTAGTTTTTCATTTTTTTTTTGCCATTACTTCCGAGAGCAAAGGATACCTGAAGAATAAATGGACCAGGGAGTTCATATTCACACAGTCGAAATATTATCAGGAAGCAGTAGCACACCGTCAGAAGACAACCTTATATCAGAATCTAAAAACCGCTGGTAGATGTAATCCCCTTGATCAGCAACATTGAGGTTACCAAAACCAGGAATTATTTTACTCAACTCAGAAAAACATGTATTCAACCATTCTATTTTCAAGTTCTTTAATCCATAGCGATTCCAGAGAACGCTGTCAATCGTACTACTTTCCGTCGAGGAGGAGGAGGAAAGAGAGAGCTCGGAGAGGGGAATCATCATCTCTGCAACTGAATCTGGAAAACATTGATCTTGATTTTGAGTTCGGTTGGGTCCTGGAGGACAGATTAAATGGAACATTGATTGGATTATTAGGTCAGGGTTAGGGTTTGCGTTTGAAGAATTTAGGAAGAGCCTAAACCCCGATTACATAACAGCATTCGAGTAATACAGAGAGGATATTTTTCTGGTCGAGATTTGCGGGTTATAGGAAAGGGAAGTGTTACATTCGCCCTGCCAACTAGTAGGATATTGGATATCGAAGTTCTTACAAATGAGGGCCAAACTGAAAGCCTGTGTATTTTGAGTCATGTGGACAACCGGGAGATTAAAAAGTTGCTTTTCAACTTATGTAAGAAGCAAATTAGTCAAAAGCAAGAGACTTCACAACATGCCAAGAGCTGTACTTCTCAACGTTGTCAATTCCACCTAATATCCCCTTCCCAAATCGAGGAAATCTCGGGTGTTAGTCTTTGTATCCATATCGAGAACACTTTTCTTTATGATGTACGTCACAGATATAATGAGGGATAATAGAGAATCTCTACCTTGTGTAATTATCCATCCCATTTAGTAATCATGGCACTGTTAAAAACCTCCATGTTCATGAAACTCATGCCTCCCATATCTTCTGGTTTGCGGATAGAATCCCAGATTTTTGTGTAGTATCCTTCGGGGTTGTACGGGTATTTTTCGTAGAAGAAATCCATTTGAATTTTGTTAATGTCCTGACAAGTAATTTTGGGAAGCTTGAAGTAGTTCATTTGATAGATGGCAGAAGTTCATGTAACAGAGCTGATGAGGGTTTGTATGCCGAAAGGATTTAGATGTGTAGTTTTCCAACCAGATAATCTGTGTTTCAGGTTATCAACGCAAGGATTGAAAGATATAATCTTGCTTCTGAGGGTAAATAACAGTAAGCCCAGGTATTTATATCGAGAGTCAGTCATCTGAACTCCCATAGTAATACTTATCATGATGCCCAGTTATTCATCAATATTTTTGCTAAAGAAAATCTCAGATTTGTTGAAAATTATTAGTTGACCATGGGTGGTAGTAAAGGAATTGAATAGCTCCACCAGATTATTGCGATTGTGCATATTAGCTTGACAAAAGACCATCCAATCATCAATAAAGAGGAGGTGGGATATAGAAGGAGCATCTTTACAGATGGAAATTCCAGTGATGATGCCCCTATCTTTAGCATGAGTTAGAGTTCTGGAGAGAGATTTCATGCAGAATATAAAAAGATGGGGAGAAATGGGATCTCCTTGTCTCAGACCTCTAGAAGGTTTGATAAATTTCCCAGGTACTCCATTTACCAGAACTGCCAGATTTGTGGTTGAGATACATTGTCATATTTTACGACACAATTTATCATCAAAACCAATTTTTTTCATAATAGCTAGGGAAAGTTCCAGTCCATGCTAACAAAAGTCTTATCCTTGTCACCTATCTTTCCGATAATGCATTTTCACCCTTTTTTCCTCTCTTGATGTTCATACTATGGATTATTTCATGAGCTATTGAAATATTTTCAAAGATTTGTCTTCCTGAGATGAAGGAAGATTGAAAAAGAATGATAAGCTTATCTACGAGACGTTTCATTCTCTGAGCCATAAGTTTAGATATGATCTTATAGGTTGTATTGCATAAAATGATAGGTCTGAAATGATCTGGGGTGGTGGGAGTGTCAATTTTTGGAATAAGGGATATGAAGGTGGAATTTATTTCTTTTAGCATGTCACCGGACTTGAAGAAATATTAGACCATATAAATAATATCTTCACCCACAATATCCTAGTTGGCTTGACAAAATTTGGTGGAAAGCCATTTGGTCCAGGTGCTTTGTCTCCTTCCATGTTAAAAAGAATGTTTTTAATTTCTGTGGGATCAGGGATGGAGTTAAGATGGGAATTTTCTTCAGAGGTTATAGAATTAGGAATTGGGTTTAGGATTTCAGGGTTGATGGTATTTTCTTCAACCATCAACAAGAAATGGTTTGTAAAGAAGTAAGCAACTTCAGTAGGTTCAGTGAGCCAGTTCCCACTAGAATCCTGAATAATATCTATTTTACTTATTCTTTGTCTATTTTTGGAAGCTTCGTGGAAAAATCTAGTGCTTCTCTCCCCTAATTTAATTGTCTGATCTCTGCATTTTGTTTTTCAAAACTTATCTTCAATATCTTCCCACTATCTGACTTCTTTTCTAGCATCATTAATATCATTTCCTATATTCCTGCAAAAATAATTTTTGTGCCACCACTCCAAATGTTTCTTGCATCTTTCAACATTGGATTTTATATTGCCATATACCTCCTTATTCCAAAGTCTGACTCTGATTTTGAATCTTTCAGTTTCTAGACTTTTGATTTTCGGAACAGTTTCTTCAGGTTGCTATATATGCACTAAATCAAACACATAAAATCTATTAATTTTTTAAACTAAACAAAATCTTGTTGTGGTTATTTCCCATTGAACAAACAAGAATCATCAATACCACTAGTTAGGGTTGAAATATGTACCCAATATAAAGGATGGATGTTATAAGAGCATCCACATTGGGAATGCTAATATGGTATCTTTACCATATTGATATTGACAGTGAGGTACGTAGGGTAGATTACTATCTTATCATGTATGCTAAGCGCATATGGTAAGTATACCATACAGTAGTGTTTGGAACCGGGTTGTAGTTTTAAACACCGCTCAAATCTTGGATGGATTTGAAACTCGGTCGGCTTAGAATTTAAAATGGGTTTAAACCGCTTGAAAAATAAACATGGAATCCACTTTTAGTTTTTGAACTCTGGAGACATCTCCATATATAAAGATAGGTTTAAACGCCCACGTACTACACATTTGACCCAATATGATGAAAAAGTGTATAAGGGTGGTATTTAGCTTTTACCGTAGCAACTTAGCATACACCATTGTGGATACTTTTAGAGGACTAATTTTTTCCTATGTGCGGGACTTAGATAATAAACCATATTCCTAAAATGATAAGGACACTTTTGGAAGATAATAACCCTATCAAATTAATAGAGTTTTTCACCCACCCTAAACTTGAAATCTTATATCGATTAAACATGAATTTTTTTTTGAGTCGACTTGTAGGGAAAACATCCAATTTATTTATGTTTAGAGTTATCGTATTATCACTATGAATATCTAGTTTTGAATTTAGTCAACAAATAACGAAAACTTCTCATAAATAGTGCTAGCAAGCTCTATTCTAACATGTTCACGATGCGTAAAAAAATTCATTCTCACTAGGAATGTTGGTCGATGAACTGTCTCTCTTGCATTAGTGAGCTATCTAAACTTCGTAAGGAACCTTCCTTGCAAAAGCATCTCTCTTCAACCGGTAACGCTTAAAGCTACGTTGTTGTGGGATATTGACTTAACGAAAGTATGATGATTCTGAAACAAATATATCATTATGAAGATCGTTTATGAATGTCATAGCAATGGTGTGCTAATTAAAAATCATGCACGACATAGGAACAAACCACATGTCATGGGGTTATTACATAAAGGAAAAAATACACAAATTAATTAGTTATTTTATTCTTAAAACGTAAAAAATCAATAAACCACAAGCACATATACATGTTATCATCTTAATATTACAAAGAGTTTTTTATGGTAACATCTAATAATGCATTTGTAATATCTTAACGTATTTACTTCGTGTAACAATACTAACTTGATTATGAAAATATGTCTTATGTGTTAAACAAACAAGGTTTAAAAAAAAATATGGCAGAACATATCAAAGATAGAACGCCAAAACATATCTATAGGCAATTTAGTAGGCTTTAGTTCTTATCGAAGAAGTTCCTTGGCATTCTCTGGCACCAGCATGCCAAAATTCAGTAACATCTCTTTTCCCACTTTTCGCTTCACCATAACCATAGCCAAAACCAAACCATATTATTGTCAACTTGTTGTTTACATCCAATCCAATCATGATAAAACGGGTTGGTGCCATTAATTCAAACCTATTTTAACATAAAAAAGCGTCAATATGTTCCTTCAAGTTAGTCGACAAGAACTCAATATCCACTTTTGAACAACTTGTCTTCTCTTTTTTGTTGCCGCCTCTAAGGAAGTTACAATTTCTGTTACCTCATGTAATGGACCAGCCAACACGACAACATAGTCATCCATTACAAACGACTTCTTGTAACGTATTTCTTATGTATCGAATTAATTAGTCGATTTTCATCAAATTTGTAAAAACAGAAAATCAAGGAAATTAAGTTTAAGAGTATTTGTATTTTTTGAGGTTACATGACTATCACAGTATATAACCATCTTCTCTATTAGAACTGATCCAAGTATCAATGTGTCACCTTCTACTGGACTATCCAAGACCTAAACATAAAACTACAACTTGAACAATATGTAAAACATATGTTGCATTGTGAAAACATTATGAAGAATTCCAGATGATACAACATACGCAACCCATTAAGAAGAAGAGGAATGATATGGCAAACTTATAAAATAACATCTTGGTGAAATCAGAGTGAAATAATTAGAAGATGAGGGAAGAATTTCAAATAACAAGTTGGAAGAATTAGGAAATTAAGATAAGAAGCCATTAATCTACAAACATCACTATTTTATATAGTTCAACAGTACTTATACATCTAAACTTGATAACTACCGCTTTAAACTACCCAAACAACCTATTGCAATGCGTATATATTAAAGAACTGGCCAAATTTCATTACAAGAAAATACAACAATAATTACAGATAATCGGAAACAAAAATTGATAACTTACTTAATCTTCCTTAAATTCATATCTCATGGACATTCTTGGGGAGGAATCATAGAAAACACAAAAATTTATCAATGGTTTTGATTGGAAAATATATACGAACTAGGGTTTATCAGTAAATAAAAAATCGTCTTTAAAAAGGTCAACAATGAATAAATCGCCTGCATTTCAATAGTCTTTAAAACTGAGAACTGGTTCCATCAGAGAAAAAATGATGAACTTAATAACAAAAAGCAGTTGAAGACGACCCTTCATCGGGTTCTAAAAAATTGATACCAATAAAGAAAATAAAATTGTTGTTGAATATTAGATCGAGAAAACTAGAACTCATGATTAAACTTGTAAAAATATCAAATATAAAGTAATTAAAATTGTAGCAAATAGAAAATAAAACGGTCTAAATATAAACTTATTTTCATAGCCTATATTAAATGATATTTAATAGCCTCTATCCTGGAGTATTCTTCATCTTTCATGAGATCAACGGCTATGTGGTAAAGTATTATAATTAATACTTTATTCCTTTCAGAAGGGCTATACAACAAACAATAAAAATATTGGATTTTAAAAAGAAATAAAAACTTATAGTTTCTAGTAAGAGAAAAAAAGTTTTGAAAACTAAAATATTAGAAACTAGGGAATGACCCGTGCCATAACGGCACGGGCTATTTCACACAGTTGTATTCTGGGCGTTGGATAGTCCGCCAAATATTATTTTATATGTTAATCGAGAAAGAGATAAACGGATTGGTAAAGAGCTAAACACTGTACCCTTTCTCATTTCACACAGTTGTTTCCCTCTCCCGTCTCATTTTCTCCCGCTTAGCCTATCCGTTTTAAAAATGCAATTACTCGTTTGTTTCCTGACCAATTTCTTTAACATTTTATGTTCAGTTGTTCAATTAGATCAGAGAAGCCAATTTTGGTCCAATCGAGTGCTGTTTTTAATAAAAAATTCATGGTTTGATATTGATAATCCGTAGTCCTGGGCATAGTGGGTGATATAGTGGAGGAGGTTTTCACATCCATTAGTTTTTATGAGGTACCTGAAATTGATCGAATCCATTTCTACAGTTTGTGTATTTTCGTTGTAGTGTTGGTATTTATGGATCCGAACTGTATTTTAAGCAATTGTTGCAATCAGCTTTAACGGTGAAACACATATATTCACTTTCTTATTGTTGACTCTCCTACTAAATATATCAAAAATCCACGGCATAGCTCATCTTGTTCACTTCTATCTTCTATTACAATCGCCAACCTGGCTTGTCAATTTCATTGCATTACATACAGTACCGAAGATATTAATCCATTGCATCCATCTGTCCAGAAAGGATGATGCCTGACCTTAAAAATAAAGTCCTTGACAATACATATCGACATATTGTTGTTAAATTTGGTGACCACCAATTGCTATCAGTACTGCCCTTTGTTTGTAGTTCTCGGTAAAACACAATAGCCCTCCAACATTAGTTGTTTCCATAAAGCCATAAAGGCAGTCGGTGACTTCCTGTTAAGACAAATAGGTATCCCTACAAAAATAATAGGAAAAAGTCACCTTATGTGCATAATTTCCTTCTCACGCGATTATTAATCTTAGCCTAGGTGATCAAAGTATGTTCTAAAAACACCCGATAATTAGTTATAGGGGGTACGTCCTGCTGATCACTTAACCGTATTTATCCAATTCGATATATTTTCAACAAAGAATCTGGGATGGAACCAAAATCATGAACCTTTCATCTTTTCGTAGTAATTTAAAGTTGGATATATAGCTAGTAAAGCATATGCTTGCTTAAATACTTTCCGCATTAACATTAAACAATACATAACCATTAATTTTTCCAAATTGTGTTATACAGTAGTTGATTTGCAAAACATATCTTTAGCACATTTGAAAAAGAGAAAAGTATACCTCTATTTTGCACTTTTCTTGTCTGCTAGTGCTTTTTCCAAGCTCGGATTCCTCATCTTCCCAAATTTGAGTTATAGCAGAAGTAGAGACCATGGGAAACATTAGGTTCCATTTCATTCTCGTATGTAATCGTTACATACGGATGCTACTTGACTTTTCATCGTGGATGCTATTTCAGACCAAGCCTTGGAGGAGCAATGGCATTTCCGCTCGATGAACCAATGATGATTCAAATTCCTGCCAATCCGGTGGATTTCGCTGTAAAAAACAAAGAAAAATCATCTGAATTGAAACCATAAAGAAGGAAAATGCTAAAAAGAAAATTGCAGATAACCCCCACAAACAAATATAATTAATACATAAACTGAAAGAAAGCAATAGTCTGAAATACAAATCAAGTAAAGGGGGAGACTGAATCTGCTACCGAAACAGGAAAACCTCTCATAAGAAAAGGTCAGTACTGCCATCTTTGGAGGATACATATTCATGATTCCTATACAGTAAAGTGAATAGGTACAAAGAGTTCAATGAAACGGGTGTACGTGCGAATACTTTTGTGATTAAAGCATGTTGTAAGATCAATAGAATTCGGAGTTACTACTGCAAATGGTCAGGATTCGTAAACATAAGCCAACACGTAAAAGAAAAATAGACCAATTTATCAAAATAGTGATGAGAAATATAAAATTGCAACTGCAAGGTATCACTATTTGATATGTTGATACACAGAACTATAAAAAAACCAAAGTTAAATCACAAACAGTTCAATTAAAATGACAAATGAGATAAATCTTAGACAATTGTTAACATTAGACACCACTTCAAAGAAATAGACGACTGTATCTAAAACCAACAAATGAAACTCCAACAATCCCACATAAACTCAAACTTACTGAAATCCTATATCTATATCGCCAAATGTTGAAGTGCAGAACCTGTCTTCCACATAATTAAAGACTAAAGGTTGTTGTGGTTCCTATAACTATATCACAAAAAATGACCTGTCTTCCAAATGTTGACGTGGAAGACAGGGTTCCTATAAAACTAATTACAGTGTCCAGTGTTGATAACACAGAACGCAAATAAATTAGTCTAACAATTTGAAGTGGACCAACTAACATAATAACTTATTTTTGATGAAGCAGGATAGGGGGTATTAAATGGGATCAAAGCAAATTTCAATTTAAACTTTGTGCGTTTAGGTTTAGTTAAGTGGCCCACTAATATACAACCAAAAAAACTTAGCTAAAGAACTGTGTTATCTAGGGATGGCTAACTGATGTTTACATTTTATTAAAGTGTAAACATGATTGCAACAGTATCTTCTTTTCTTTTTTGAAAATGATTGCAGCAGTATCAATTAATAAGAAACAACGTTATGTATGACTGTATGAGAATTTCCTTCTCTTGCATCTCTTACTAAAATGTTATCCACGTTGTTTCTTTACACTAAAAAAAAATACAACAGTTACGTGTCGGTTCTTCTCTATAGTTCATGGCATTCCCAGACTATGTTTTAAATGCATGACATAAAGGGATGTAAAAATTCGGGAATAAATCCGGTGAATACCTAGAAGCTTTTTCCCATCTCATAATCTTGAATGAAAATGGGATCACAGTTTCCAATCAGCAGGTTTCCTTATTTTCAATTGATAACTTATTTTCTAATTGGGATTTTCATTCTATCTGGATTAGCAGGATACCCATTTTCTATTGATAACTTATAATGTCCCTTATTCACTAAAACTGTATAATGAACTACACTGTATGTATCATAACATACATGAACATAACATGACAATATATGAAACATATGCAGTAAGAATTACCTGTAAGATGTATGTTCTGAAGATTCGATTCGAGTGCCTCAAACTCAGTGAAGCAGAAATTATGGGGGATAATCGAGACGGAGTAAGCATCCAGTGCGGAGAGAGAGGTGTTCCACTGAAAGTAACCTTTTTTTTTACTGTTTGCTTGCCTGAACTCGGGTTTTTCGGTAGTCAAGTGCAATTTCTCAATAGTGTACAAACCACCCTCTCTAATTTTCTTATCAAATTTTCAGATAAGATTTTTGGGTATGATGGCATGTAACTCGTCACCCTGTATCAGCGGAGGTGTTAGTGAAACATTATTGAAGTTGCATATTGCAAATTTACAGAAACAGGGGGTGGTCAATACCTACTCGTCGATAATAACCATATCGGCGCTGGTAACGTCGTTGGTGGACATAAAATCCAATTCTTCCCATTTCCTGGTAACACGAACAATAATGCCACTTGATTTTCATTCGTCAAGGGATCGTAAACTCTTCAACTTGTCCTGGGTAGCTGAAGATGGTACCTGCTGTGGTGTGATATTGATTTGAGATGCCATTTCGTCTGTTCTTTAGGCCTAAACTGAAAAGTGGAAAAGAGATTCATCAGAAACATAATTCATATGTAGCAAAGATCCATTCCCATGAAAACATCAGAAAAGGTTAGGATAATGAACAACATGTAGGTCAGTATTTTAAAAAAAAAAATGTGTATAAGAGAGGAAAAGAATATGTAGATTGCTGAAAACAACTTGTTATACATAACTCCACACATACACTAACTAAAAATTTACCCATTCCAATATGCACAATCAGTGTACAAAATCATTGGAATAAGAGCCAATTGATTATATGCACAAAATTGAAAAATGAATCAATAAGAGAATCAAAACGGAGATTGGTACTAAACAATAATAACCAAGGTTTGAAAAACGGTCGTTTTTTCCGAGAAAACGGCCGTTAAAACGCTCACGCCTATATTGCGTGTCTGTAAGGGTCACCGATACGTTTGTCTAAATAACACCGATAAATAGTAAAAATGGCATTATTTAGACCCGTTATATCCGTTTTCACGCATGTGATAACCGTTTTTCTAAAAATGATTTTTACGTTTTTTCCGTCTAAATAACATTTTAACATAAGTTTTGTAGATTGTTTTTTCCGTTTTCACACCCGTTATACCCGTTTTTTATAAAAAAAACAGAATATAAAAATACTATTTTAATCAATTTTTTAATTCTAAAATAAAAGATTAAGAATTACAACCAAGGTTTGAAAAACGGTCGTTTTTTCCGAGAAAACGGACGTTAAAACTCTCACGCCTATGTAGCGTGCGCGTGAGGGTCACCGATACGCTTGTTTAAATAACACCGATAAAGTAAAAAACGACGTTATTTAGACCCGTTAGATCTGTTTTCACGCATGTGATAACCGTTTTTCTAAAATTGATTTTTACGTTTTTTTCGTCTAAAAAACACTTTAACATAAGTTTTTTAGACTGTTTTTTCCGTTTTCACACCCGTTATACCCGTCTTTTAGAAGAAAATAAAAATAAAAATACTATTTTTATTTCTAAAATAAGAGATTAAGAATTATAATTAAAAAAATTAAAATAAATGAATAAACAAATAAAACAAAAAACGTAGTAACAACATTATTTAGACCTGATATAACCGTTTTCACGCATGTTAAAACCGTTAGATAGGAAATTCATATTATAATTTAGTTACTTTTTCTATTTAACCGTTATCACACCCGTTATTTCATAAAAACATCAAATAAACGCGTTTTTTGCTCGAAACGTGCTCACACCCGTCAAAACACGTTATGACGGTCACGCCCTATGGCCGCGACCCGACCTGTTACCCGTTTTTCAAACCTTGATTACAACTAAAAAAATTAAAATAAATGAATAAACAAATGAAATAAAAAACGTAGTAACAACGTTATTTAGACCTGATATAACCGTTTTCACGCATGTTAAAACCGTTAGATAGGAAATTCAGATTATAATTTATTTATTTTTTCTATTTAACCGTTATCACACCCGTTATTTCATAAAAACATCAAATAAACGCGTGTTTTCCCTAAACAACGCGTTTTTTGCTTGAAATGTGCTCACACCCGTCAAAACACGTTGTAACGGTCACGCCCTATGGTCGTGATCCGACCTGTGACCCCATTTTTCAAACCTTTATAATAACTATATGGGTGGCCCGTGCAAAGGGATTTTCAAGCGCATACCTAATGAACAATTTTAAAAACAAAATTGGAAAATAAAAATTAGGAATGACAAACCAATAACCACAACACCAACTAAGAAGTTAGCTTCCGTGAAAATTGAAATTCCTATCATATGCAATTTTGATATTTCAGGGAAAGAATACACATTGCAAACCAATTTTGGATGAACGAAACAAAAAAAAAATCAGCGGACAGGAAGTAAATTGAAGCTAGGGAAAGAATACTCACATGTTAGACTGGAACTGATGTTGATTTCGATTTGGATTAGCCATTTTATAGACCGGATCCAATTAATGCCAGGATGAGCGTGTGTGTTTTTTATTTCTGAGATGCGGGCAAAATTAATATGGATTGAGAAAACCTATTGGGAATACCTACGAACAGTGAATAGAATCTAGGGTTTATGATACGTTACGGGAAATCCGGAAGATAAGCGAAAAGATTACGGCGACACGAAAAGATATGAATCGGAACCTGGAAAAAAATCCTAAGAGTACTTTGATGTGCGTTACTTACAATGAAGGCCCTTTTTATGATCATTTTTTATTTATTGAACCTTATTAAAACCTCGTTTTAAGACAGCGAATGAATACATATATGGTGGGACTGAGTGACGGACAGCCATTGGATTAACCATCAAGTACGTTATTATAGGAGGAGAGGGAAGATCTCATCCAGTAGTTAGAATTTCCAATGTATCCTAGCCGCTGGGTGACACACCGAACCCTCTTGTTGTATAAGCATTGAAGTTCGAGTTTAAAGTTGGACATTTAAGTTTTAGAACAAAAATTTCTCAAACGACACTTAAACTACCGTTTCACTTCTATTTTTTAGTTTCGAATATTAAAATATTGAAAAAGTCAAAGCTTGAAGTGGGACAAATAAATATTAGAACAAAACTTTCTCAAATGGCACCTGAAGTGATGTTTCACTTTTATTTATTTTTCATACGGCACGATAAGTGTCGTAATAATGAAGACTTTGGACCATTCTTTCAATTGAACGAGTAGTCGTTTGATTTTGGAATGAGACTGGATTTTCCTTTACCCATAGAGGATCATATTTGATCAAATGTTTATCTTTGATTGAGAAACTCAACCCCATAGCCCATGCTTTAAGAAATTAGACTAATAAACACCACTACTTTCCAATGATTTGATAGAAAAGTAGGATATTCGTATGTCTAGTTGGTCCTAAAAAAAAGATAATAAGGTTGTGTTTTGAAATACATATAAGGCATATGAGATCAATCTTTATTCAGAAAGAAAATGGAGACTACTAAGGGTTTAATTACTTCGTACTTTTCCTTTTATAGAGAGATTATGGTTCAACGAGAATAAATCTAAACTAATTAAAGATTACATGTCACATTAAAACCCGAATGCATGACCTCTATTGCTTTAGTTGAACATGAACTCAAAACCGTGTTGAACCGTTGATGTTCTTGATCAATCTAGAATAACATGCCATAAACTAACAGCCATCAAAAACTGAACAAGTCACCATCAATGTGAAGAATGAGTTACTTTTAAAGTGAAGAAATAATTTTTCTAAATTAAAATGAAAATAAAATCATGAAAATAGTCAAGAAATGTGTCAAAAGACATCAAAAATGACCAAACGCCTTATTCAATTAGATTATCTACCAAAATTCAAGAAAAACAAAAATCCTTGCTTTTTTTCTTCGCCCAAGTAAAGGTTAATTTAGCTCCTATCTAGAGTTCATCCTCTTCATGGTATCCTGGATATCCTCTAGCTGTCGTGTAGTTTCATGAAAAATCACAGGTAGTTATAGCGCGTTTGGATACAAATCTCCTTCTGACTTCTGCCTATTTTGCTTCACAAAAAGATGACTTTTCTGCTTCTAGAAGTCGTTCTCAAAAATTATTGCTAAACTGACTTCTGACTTTTCGACTTCCAGAAGTCGAAAAGTAACTTCTGAGGGTACATCCAAACACCCTATTAGTGAGTGTAGGAAATATTTGTACTAAGTTTTTTTTAGGGTACAAACTTTAATGGTAGCGCGTCCCTAAAGTTTTTGTACCCTTAGACGAGAGGAATTTGTTTGCATACTATCAGTTCTTCGGTAGTAAAGATTATTCAGAATGTGATCCTAAAGATGATGGATCATGTTGTAGTCATGGAGGTGATGTTTTATACTTTTGACAGTATAAGAAGCATTTAATTTAGTTTTACTTAAACTATGGTCACGTCTTGTTTTCTGTATGAACTAGCAAGCGGTGACATATGTAGTTATCCCGTGTTTTCTTCTTTATGTTGATCTCAACCAAGACTTAACCAATTTCCAAAATTAATTATATTTCTGAATTCATCATGGGTTAGGCCATACAGAATCTTCCAGACCTCTATATTAAAGGGGAGTCCATGGAGAGATGTGTTACAGTTTCCTCCCCACAATTGCAAGAATTACATAGAGGGTTTATGTAATGCAACACGCTAGCAGTTTTTGCTTTTATTTGGAGGATTTCAAAATCATATTTCCGTAAGAAGATTTAAATAGCAGGGGAAGTATCAATTTTCATATTTTGCTCAAGTCATTGATCTGAGCATCAATGTTGTATTTTTGACCCATTCTATCTATGTATAAAGATTTTACTGTGAAATTTCCATTTTCTATAAGCTTCCAGATAGTTCGATCTTCAGTATCGGCTTGTAGTTTTATCGTTGATGGGTAGGGTTTCCTCCTGGTTGAACTGGTGGTTTAGCTTGTTGATACACCAATTTCCTTTATTATCAATGATATGCTTGACCAGAGTCAGCTATCTAATTTTAATATCATACGCTAATTTGTTACCATTTTCCACTTTGCATCTATTATGTTGTTGAATATCTTTTAGTTGTAATATACTTGTGTTTGACGAATCTAATGACATTGTGTGGTACAAAATTGAGTCTTGAGTCAATCTTCGTCCTATCTTTTTAATCGTAGAATTGTTGAATAATTATATGTTCATGAATCTTAGATCCTTTGGTTTATACATATAATCCCAATCTTCTGGGAAAGAATGTTTTGGGTTGTCTATATATTCCCCCCCCTAAAAGGTCCATTTATATTTGTTTGGTCTATTAACAGGTTTCTTTGGTATATATACTGGAAGTAAAGGTAACAATGCTGATGAGAGCGGCTTTATCATCCAGATTTAGGAGTTTGTTTTTCCATATAACAAGCCTTTGTCCGAACTTTTCCACTCATGGTTTGAAGGTTAACTTTACTTATGTTGGTAAAAATAGGAAATCCCAGGTATTTATCATCAGTGACTATCATTTGAACCCCCCATACAAAGAATACTGGTGGAGATTTATAATTCTTCATCTGCGTTCTTTATAAAGAAAATTCCAGACTTGTTGAAGTTAACTACTTGAATAGAGGTGTTGCTGAAAATCTTAAGAATATCGGCAAGTTATTGCACTCTATCATGTTTGCTTTACATAAGATAACACAGTCATCTTCAAAGAATAATTGGCTTATAGAAGGAGCACCCTTACCGATCTTGGTACCAGTAACGAGCCTCATATTCTTAACACCTTGAAAGTTCTTGAAAGAGCATCCATGCAGGAAATAAACAGATAAGGGAAAGGTGGTTCCCTTTCCTTGGAGTCCTAGAGGGGCTAAAAGATTCACCTGCAACACCATTGACAAAGACAGACAAATTTTAGGTGGATATATATTGTTGAACTAGCTGACACC
Source organism: Papaver atlanticum (assembly GCA_023531105.1). NCBI lineage: Eukaryota > Viridiplantae > Streptophyta > Magnoliopsida > Ranunculales > Papaveraceae > Papaver > Papaver atlanticum. Next base: position 3,537,261 of record JAJJMB010010581.1, read on the forward strand.
ATTTATCATTAAAACCCATCCTCTACATAATAGCTATAAGGAAATCCCTGTCCGCTCCCTGTCTAAATCCTTGTCTACGTCAATTTTGATTCTTATAGTACCTTTGTTACCTTTCTTTTTATTCTTAGCATTTATATTATGAATTATATCATGAGCAACAACAATATTATCAGAGATTTGTCTTTCAGCGATAAAAGCTGACTAGTAAAGGGATATGATCTTATCAAGTGTCATTATCTAAGCAATGAGTTTGGATATAATTTTGTAGTTGGTGTTGGAAAGATTGATAGGCCTCAAACAGGTAGGTTGTTTGCACTTGTGCCATTCTTTGATCTCCTTAGGTTGTACTTGAGCCAAATTTTCTTATAGCACCAGAGGGTGCCCTTAAAATTTCGTGAGGAAACCTGGCTATTAATGTACATGCATATTCTGCATGTGAAATCGTTATCCTTATCCGTTTAATCCCCAAACCTTATTGATCTTGCAACTTTTTAATTTGTGAATGCATTGTATCTTCTGTATGTGGTGCATCTAAGGTCGTGAAATCGTAAATCGAAACACAAATCATTTTTTAATTTTGGTGAATTGAACCGTATAGTAAATCGTGAATCGAAGTTTCACGGTCGGTTATTAAATTGTATGTTTTCGTATAATTTATATGGGATTATGTGGAGTGTTCATATTTTTTTTTTTGCCAAGTTTAGGTCTTTGATGACTACATACTTAATAAAGTTCATGAAACATCAACTACAAGTGAGTTGGAGTGTTGGTTAGAGGGCATTCTCATGACACAGAAGGTCATGAGTCCGAACCACGCATTATTATTTTTGAAAATCCGCTTGGATTTTAGCTTATCGAACTACGCATTATTATTTTTACAAATCCGCTTGTATTTTAGCTTATGGTCAAGAATCGTAGTCAAACAACTTTGACAAACACGATTCATAGGAATACTGGTTCTTTAATGCAGTCAAACAACTTTGGCAAATACGATTCAAAGGAATTCTGATTCTTTATTGCGATTCAAATCGACTCTTAAAAAAATATAGGAATTTCGATTCTTTATTGCGGTTCAAATCGATTCTTAAAAAAATGCCGATTCAAATCATAAATCATACGATTTTTAAAACCATAGGTGCAACCATATATAATCATACATACCAACGACCCAAGGTGGAGCCTTTGTCTATATCCTTGAAAGAATTCCAATGCTCTATCATTTTTGTGTACATAGAAGGTCTTGCGGGAAATCCACCTAATCTTCAATGAGAATCCACCGAGGTTGGCAATCGACCCGCACGAAAAAAAAGGTATTGCGGGAAATCCATCCCTATGAATGTTACACATTTCAACCAGCTGATACTTCCGACTCAGATAACTTCATATAACTTTGTAACGCATTTATTTATAAAGATACTAGCCCTTAACCCGTGCCGAAACGGCACGGGCATAATTTTTATCCGGATATTAAATTTAATATTTATTAATTATCAAGTTTACCCTCCGTATCATTACAATAGTGGAAGAAAAACCAATAGATATTTCTACTTTTCAGTCCACAAATCTTTTCTCATGTACTCATATACGATTCATTTCTAGTATGTTTGATATTATGACATTCTCCCTAATAAAGTCTCTCCCCGCCCGAACTATATCGTATCAAAATTATTTTTCACATACTTTTTCACAAAAAACGAACGATATTTGATATGTTTTATAGTTTGCAAAGACAAAAATATCTTATCAATCATTTAAAATGATACTGCCCTTCTGCATCTCCCTTATTGTAGTAACCGCGCAAAACCAAAACATTTAACTATGTAGGTTAAAACAAAATTACATCATTCGAACTCATTCGTCCCGAAAATAATTGTGTACATATTGACAATGTCCATATCCTTGTTGATTTTGTCCCCTTTAAGAATAGTCCAAAAAGATTAAAACTCATAATGGACTCTACACTTTAAATCGCGTTGTATGTTCTTACTATCTTAATAACACAAACTAATTCATTTACCTAAGCAACTATATTATAAAACGTTGAGCCATTTCAGATGGCAATCTATTGTACTCAGAAAAGATGTATCTCCAGTACTTCAAAACTTCCGGACATTCTACGACAATGACCTTCTAATGTGAGGTTATACGACAAACTCCCAGACATTCGACGACGTTTACCTTCTAAACGTGAGGTTATACGATGCATAAAAATAATAAAACCATGATTAGCTAGTACAGTCAAATGGTTCACCACTTAATCTAATAACAATAAACTATGTTATCCATCATCACTAATAAAAATAACGTTAAACCATTTATTAAAAAATACGTGAGACGTCGCGAAATTAATAAAAATATATTAGACTAATTTAATATAAACAATATTAACAATTTAAATATTAGTTAATAAAAATATATTTGATATCATTATTAATAGAATAATTTAATTATTATCATTTTCTAATGTGACATTTATTACGACAAATTGATAAAATATTTATTATGAAAAATCAATGAAACATTAGTGATATGTTAATTAAATTTTGGCCGTTTAGATGAATTTTTAATCCTAATCACAACCATCACTTATGAGAAACAATTACAACCCTAGATTTATCTATTGCAAGAATAAATCTGGACCGTTCTTTATCTTGCCTAACTTGTCCAAACTTTGTTTTGTAGCCACCACCATATTTAAATAATAATTAAATCACCATATTTGATTATATCTTGCCTAAGTAAAACACTATGGTCTCCCTATTTGAATAATAATTAAGAGGACATTTAATGATGAAAATTTAATAAATTATTCATTATGAGAGATTAATGAGACACTAATTAATAAAACACTCATAATGATTAATTTTAATTAGAGCAAACCACAACCATGGATTTAGCTTTCCCCAGAATGCATCATGACCGCTCTTTATCTAGGCTAAGTTGTCCATGCTATGCTTTATATTCTTGATAGATAAAAATAGTTATTTAATAGCTCCCAAATGAACTTGCAAACATCTTACCAACGACCTAAGTGTATTCCATAGGAAAATGAAAACAAAAATTAAGAATCCTATTATTGGGGCTTGAACCCAATAGGATTTTGGGGGCTTAAAATGATATGTGCAGCCAAAAGGTGGATAGGGGGACCTAAGGAATATGAAAAAGTCAAAAATACCCTTACCTAAATTTCACTATTCATCAAGGGGAAAAAATCATAAATCTATAATCTTATCTTCTCCTTCACCTTCTCCTTCGCTTCTCATTGACAAATCATGATAAAGATGATGATCACGATTTCATCATGATGAAGATGAAGATCATAAAAATATATATATATATATATTATCTTCTTCTCATCCTTCTCTTCTCATTCATAAATAATGATGGAGATGATGATGATCATAATTTCATCATGATGAGGATGAAAACCCAAAACTATTATCTTCACAATCTTCTTCTCATTCATAGATCATGATGAAGGTGGTGATGATCATAATTTCATCATGATGAGAATGATCATCATAAAAAGGAAAAACTAAGAAAACCCACCATTTATTTTTGCTTTTGCATGGTTAAAAAATCCGATTCGATGAATTTTGGGTGAAAAAAAAAACAGTTTCTGAAAGTGTTTACGGTCGGGAGTTCTTAGATTTCCAACCGTGAATCTAGATTACGGATTTCTTTTCCCAGCCGAATTTTTTTACGGCTAGTGTTTCCCAGCCGTAAGCTGTTCTGATAATCACAAAAAAAAAAAAAAAAATAGAGGTTGAAAAACGGCTAGGTTTTCCTAGCCGCAAATGAACTTACGGCTTGTTCATCTCAGCCGTATCTAAGACTTGCGGCTGGGTTTTCCCAGCTGTATAAGGTTCTGATAATCAAAATATATAAAAATCAGACGTATGGGAAAACCCAGCCGTAAAATGTCGAGTTGCGGCTGGGATGCAATGTTATCCCAGCCGTATACGATATTTTCGGCTGGAAATTCATCATTTCTCAGCCGAATAAGTGTCGGTTGCGGCTGGGATTTGATGTTTCCCAGCCGAAACTGCAAAAACCCAAATTTTTAATGGATGTTTTCCGATTTAAATCAACAAAATCCTTTATATATAAGGTTATCCTAAGTAATATAAGGATATGCTTCACCATATTAGGTGGTTGATTTTCAAAAAAGTTACAAAAAAGAAAGAAAAAAAACCTCAGAATCCTCCTACTTAATCATACAAAGAAAAGAGAAAAAAAAATTGATGATTTTTTTTTTTTTTGATTTTCATAAAATTAGTGCAATGATTAATCCTAATTCATACGTATTAGGAATTAATAAAATTATAGCTCTTCTTCTTCTCTTTCTCTCTCCAAAAGAAAAGAAACCCCATCAGCCTCCTGCTCAGATTTGGTCCTTTTGGACCAGATTTGAGCAAGAGCTTTTTTCTTTTTAAGTTTTAGTAATTAGTTAATCAAATAAAACATGTTTTCTATTGTTTTGATGTCTTTCGGCATATTTCTTCGCCATTTGGGGCGATTTTTCTTCGTCATTTTGGGTGATTGTCTGTTCGCTTTACAGGCGATTTTTTTCAAATTTTCATGGATGGATCGTGGCTTGCTATTCTCGATTCAAAAACATCAATCATCCAACACGGTATCGCTTTAAATCTATTTTTAATATAAGAGATTTAGGACATCCAGGTTCGTTTGGGTATACAAGATTACGGGCAAAGTACTCCTTTCTTTTAGGAGCATCTCTTATCAAAGAAGAAAAAAATCAGATTCAATGGTCGGAATTGATTCCAGATAATACCATCAGTTTTCCCTACTACATAAACAAAAATTGAGTATCTTTACGGTTTTCACTACTATATACCCCAATAATAGGATTCAAAATTAAACATGCTGAGACATTAATGGTTTCTTTTATTTTTGACAAGGTACAAAGAAGTGTTGAATCAATGACACCCCCGCTATTTAAATGAAAAGAAAAATTAATACATGCCAAGCGCCTAATTTTTGTATGACACCCGTTATCATGCATCAAATCACCCAACTTTGCTTGCTATACACCAAGATTTTACACCAAAAACATCCATGTGTCCCATATACACCAATAGGAAGCAATGGATCAGATTATTGATAAGATATAATAATGAGGGAAAACATTTTAAAGGCGAAAATCAATCTTACCCTTTTCCGGCATCATCTGATATCAGACACATCTGCCAAAAGGGGAGAGGTGTATGTAAAATAAGGGAAAAAAAAGAAGAAAAAAAACTTGTTTAGAAAGACTTGAACATGTATACATTAACAAAATAATTAGTATTAGCATTTAAAAAAAAATTAGTATCAGAAAAGAAGTGTTACATTTTCTATTATCATGAGAATAAATAATATATCTAACCAGAGTCACCAGACCAGAGTGCGTATATATCAATCCCACGCGTCTGCTTAATCCAACATTTCCCATGAATATCATCACAAGATCTAGCATGAGAAAACCAGGCAGAAACGTAGACAAAGACCACTTGCCAGCTTTTCTCATCTCTACTTAAATACTTCAGGTGTAACTGAGCATATGCCGGCAAGTCATCCTTGGCTGCACCCACTGCCTCATTTCCACATGCAAGACCTTAGATGACTATAAAATAGTACCCCCAGAATCAATCACAGATGTGCATTCTTTTCTGTCAATGGCAAAAGCATTGATTTCAACCAATCCAAAGCAATCAGAACTACCCTAAAACGAAACAAAAATAGAAAAGGAACAAAGATCTTTCTTTCCCAGAGAAGAAAGGTTAGATACCCTTACTAAAACTGTGCAACATTCTTTTACTAAGCCCTCCTTAAAAGAGGGAGGAGAGAATATTGTTGAGTTGTGAGGAGAACAGGTAGAGAAGAAGAAGCTCATTGGACTAGAAACCCTATTTGACAGTATTTCAACGAATGGGGGTTTGAATGATATTTCCAGAACTGAGTTGTTATAAAGATTTGAATCACGAATGCTTAGTTATTGGCCAACCCAATAGGGTACGTACATATTTTGACCCATCTATCTACACACTCTAGAGTCTAGAGAGGGGCAAAGAAAAGTGATGCTAGTTAAAGCGACATGTAAGTGTGGGTTGCTGTGTGTTCTGAAGAGTTAGGCTGCTGGGATTTGACAGTGCCTTCTTTGTTAAAACCAAGAAAATACTTTTGCCTCTTTAATCAACGAAAGAATTGTTGCTATCGGTCAACCATACATACTTAACAGTTCCACGTTTTATTTAATTTTGTTTCTCAAATTTTGAAAAAGAACGGCCGTGAAAAACAATCCGGGCACCATGAGGCTGGGAAGTATTGGCACATTAATTACCGCCACGGGGAAACTGCACCAAGCAGCATATGCGTTGGCTGCCGATGCTTCAAATCTGAAGAAATGAAAAAGTTGGTAATGTCTTGGTCAATGAATGTGTAACGGTGCAGACTTGTACCGCTGAATAAAAACGTACAGAGCTAAGATCCTGTAATAAATGAATAAAGACGAAAAATAAGATATCTTCTGCACGTCAATACAAAGTAGTCCTTGGGAAGGGGGGTGATGTGTGCGTTACTGCCTTTCCTTGGGGTATGCTTCTCGGTTATAAATGCGACACACAAGCACAAAACCAATCTCTCTCTCAAGTAGGACGCAGTGGAAGGACTACAGAAACCTCTGTGCTAGCAAGCCTGTAAAATAGTAAAATCCAAAGAAGATACTAACTCATGATGAGAAAGAAAACGGTAACTTTTGGGAACAACTGGATGCATACCGAGTCGGTCCGAATGTGGCACATCATTTAAATTCTAGATCTGTGATTTGATAAAATGTTTTTAGAAGATGATGGGCCACACTATATGCAATAGGAGGAATGATTCCCATAATTGAATTGTATTTGGACTCTAATTTTGGTCTAATGGTAATCGGTGTGCATCCTCTGTATAAAGATTTCTTTATGGATGTGAAATATAATTTTATTGTTTCAAGGATGCAAAAGAAAATCAATCTCCAACCATAAACCAAAAAAATAAAATCCATCTTCAATCTCATAAGCCAAATTCTATTAGTTAAAAACGTTTTTGACCGATGATTTAAAACTTAAATGTTTATCTAATTAATAACTTTGGATTTTGATGATTAGGAACCTCTAAAACCAGAAGATGAGTTACATAAGCTAAAATTAAAGACCAGAAGATGAGTTACAGAATATGAAATTAAAGAGATTAGGATGTTGTACCTGTTAACCAGAATCTAAAAAGTTTATAAAGCTTTTACATATAATGTTTCTAATTTTCGATATTTTCATTTATCTTAATTCTTTAATGCATTAACAAAGAGTTAACAATTATTTCTAATGAAAATAAAATTAAAGAGAGGATGATAAAGATTTTTTACAAAGCTTTTTTCTTTTTTCTTACTTCTAAATACTCACTAATTAATGAAGGAGCTGTTTGTTTGTTTTTCCTGGATATTTATGACCAAGAAATTATTGTTAACGGTCGACCAAATTTTCAAAATTTATCTTACTTTGTTTCGCCTTTTTGTTTTACTCAAGATTTGGATAAGAATAGTCTTGAAAAATAGTCACGCCACCATGGCACACAAATTAGATGCGTTCTCGACTTAACAATTTCTAAAAAACTAAAATCATGATGCAGACACACACGAGTTATAAATTTCGTGATATATATGAGTAACATGATTTCTCAATAATACTACTAAATTGTTGATAAACATAAATTTTATGAAAAATTAATCCACTGTGATGGTGTAATAATCTATAAACCAAAAACCCGGACACTATTAGTGAACAACTATATGAAATTTTGTGTGACATAATGTGATGATGTCGTTGGTGTGACCGAACCAGAGACATGTTTGTCCAAACGTCCGGCACTGACACGCCTCAAAAATAGGTGTGTCTGTGCTACAACTACGAGGTCAATGATACCATGTTAAATAGAAAAATCAGAAGAAGAAAAAAAAATGATTATATACGGCTATGTTGGCAGTGGTTATATGGTTGTTATAACCGTTCGATCATCTTCACAAACAACTTGATTCTCATTAATGATCGATCACACACAAAACGGAGTCTGTTGACAATGGATGATCACTAGTCATATCTTCAGATCTGAAATCAGTAAAGCATATATGAAATAGCTAATCCTTGAATTAGTTCGAGTGACCTTATATCTGAAGAGAAAAATCACATAATAAACAAACTAGATCTATCAAGGTTCAACTTCATTGTTAGTCAATCAAATCAATAATCGAACATTAAAATAAACAATACGATTTAGTTTCCCACCAACGGTACTACTAAAGGCTCCTTGATCCCATAGAAGACTTTAAACGAAGGCCACGCAAGAGATTACACCTAATTAGGATACCCTCCTCTCCAAAGAGTATTGATGAATGATACTATAGTAGTGGGCTTCCCACACAAATGGTTAGACACTGTGTACCCAGATAAGTTTGTAAGAATCCAAACTTCGTTATTTGTAGTGTAAAAACCAAGGCTTGTTTGGACACAAGGAATTAGCAAAACCGAAAATACTAAAGATATGCAATAAATATTTATTCTCGGTTTTGTTAGATTTCAACTGTTTTCCAACTCATATACCAAAATCTCTCTTGGCTTGAAAACTCATATTAGCTAGCATATAAAAGATACTTTAGTAATATAGTCATAAGAGATATATTAATCCCTGGAATTTGGAAAAAAATATAAATTCGAAATCAAAATGAAAAATCCGCGAGTATTTCGGTCGGGATCTCTCCCCGAGTATCAAGGAAAATACTTGAACATTAAAGAATAAGACTTTAGCACATGTTCAAATATAGTATGTCCACATCTTGTGAACTTTCCTAATGAACTAAACTATATTTCAATATTTATGCAAACCCTAGAGTAATAGATAAATCAAAAATATAATTTGGTTAACAAAGATCGGTCCTACTAGTGATCCATAGGATCAGTCCCAGTGATCTTTGGTAAGGGATTGATCCTAGTAAAGATCATTGCTTAAGCGATCGGTTATAGAATAAATCCTTCTTCCTTAAACTTATGTAGTTAAACATATTTTTCCTGGTATGAAATCAACTAAAGTTCAACACACTAAAAGAATTACCAATTAGTGTTATGTCGATTCTAGAAAGTCCAAATCACTAAGCAATACGTCGCAACTCCATGTACCTAAGTTGTATGAAACAACTAGTATATCTTTCCTTAACACATTGATCATAGTAAAAGTGTTAGAGCACTGCTCGGTCGAACTTGCAAGTTTTTTTTATCTCAAGCTTGTTGTCAATGCTTGATACACAAAACTATAACTTGATTTCTAGTCTATTAAAGTCAAGTCTCGGACTAGGATTAGAGTATGGTATTTGAGTATCAGATATCACTGGATAACCCTGAAAAATTGAAGACTGAAGATCAAACGAAGACATATGAAGAACTTCATCGACAAAGAGGTATGTGAAGACTGAGCCATCCTATTACTCACGACATATATCATTCTATTATATGAGATTATGTCGTATAACTTTAGTAGATTTGAACTGCAAATAAGAAATTTCGAGTCAAGCTTGTCTTCAGTTACAAATCTCTTGAAATATGATTCAAGCAATGGATATTCTATATCCTTAAAAATCTTGGTTAAAAACAATTATTGTTCATCAACTATTTTTGTTTCAAGTTGATCATTTGGAAATTTCCCAAACAATAGTACGCATTATCTATGGAAAATGAGAATGTTTCAAATTGCAAAGACAATTTTCAGAACTACTGAAATTTTGTGCACATGGTAGGTACACATACCCAGTACACGTACCCTAAGGTTCTAAGTTCATGAATGGAAGGGAGGTACGCGAACCAAGTACTCGTACCCCAAGGGCATGAGTTCGTGAATGGATAAGGGTACACATACCCTGTACGCATACCCCAACATCCTGAGTTCACAGACTAGTCTATAGTTATGCTTACCCCTGCACATACCTACCCAGTATCGAACTAAACAGATGCTTATAAACTATTTTTACAAATACGTTTGGTATTTCTACAACTTTCATAAATACTTCTAAGACAACTTTTTTCACTAAATCACTTTGTGTTTGTGAATCATGGTTTATGTCTTGAGTGTTAATGAACAAGATTTACACTTGTAAGTTCATACGGTATGCACGGACTATCATTGTACACGATTCCAGTACCCTAGATCATAGTGTATATTCTTCTGTGTAAGGCGAACTTCTAACATGCTTACATGAATTCCTAATAATAATTTCATCTAAACTGAGAAAGTGTTTTGCTTGAATATCAAGTTATCTTATATTGAATTCCAAGCTACTTAGAGCCTTGAAAATATATAAATATAGAGACTCATGCAATATGAGTTCTTAATCCCTAACACTTATGTGTCCTAGTTGCTTGCTAAAGTCATCCTCTATTAACCTAGGTTACATATGAGAAGCATGATTAGGTTTACGACTTGAAGACTTCCCTTAGTGATTCGTGAAGCCAGGTCCAACTATCTTTTACTTAGTAGTGCATGTATCCTGATCTTTTTCTTATTGATCGTTGAGGTACTCATCAATCTTCGAGATAGATAGAAATTGCAAAGTTCTCTTCGTCTTAAACTTTGTGATTCCTTAAGATTGATATTTATAACTCTTCTTCGTGATTTGTTTAGATTGTTTTTGAGAGGTGGTTAATAATCCAGGGTTGCCAACTAACTTAGCGTAAGTGTTCCGGATTCGTGAGGTTTGCTGGACTTTGTCTATTGCAAACAGATTTCCAAACCTAGATCGAAGATCAAAAGTGAAATCAAATAGGCTTATATGTTAGAGTCAGATTGGTATCAAAAGTCTTCACTTAGGTTGAAACAACTCTTATGCTGTAAATGACGTCAACTAAGGGAATCAATTGCGCAGATCTTGCGAGGTTCAAGAGACGTCATGAGCATGACTGGAGCTGAATTGCTTGGAGGCTTAATTCGGTATCAACTACATTCCAGTTCTAAGTCTGATACTTGGCTAATGTATAAAACGTCTTAATACAATTAGGAGTTCAAAGCTGGACGAGGTCCGAGGATTTTTCTGCAGGTGTTGTTTACCTTGTTAATAAAACTTCTGGTGTCTGGTGTTTTTCGTTTTCTGCGTTATATATTTTATTTTTATAATAGGAATAACACAAGTAATTAGTATTCAATCTAGATAGGTAGTTAAATCCTTGTTAATTATGATCAATAACGAGACTTATTCTTGTTGAAATCGTATATTGAAAGATATGTTACAAGTTTCATACTTGTCAAAATTCGAATCCTCTTGATTTAGAAACGACTATATTGATTTTTAGTATTGATTTGTGAGATCGTCCAATAACTCTTTTATATGATCAGGTTCACAGACTTATCAGTCTAGATATATTGATTCTGGAAGAGAAAAATAAAAACTCTATATACATATTGTTTAAGGATATTTAATTTAGATATTCTTGCAGTTGTATTAGGTTTCGTCCATACAGGTTGCCTAATAAAAAAAATTGGTGGTGTACTTGGTACCCTCTCATTTTCAATTGGTATCAGAGCACAAAAATATTGTTAGACCGAATAAGTCTGTGTTTATGGCGATTTGAATATATGGACAAGAGTTAATCTCTGTTAATATACTGCCAGCCTTCGATGACATAAGTTACTTATGGTGAAAAATAGATATGCGCTCCTTTCTCCAAGATCATGATTTTCAGACATGGGTTATCGTCGTAAAAGGGTATATTTCTTCAATAGCTCGAGAAGGAGATAATATTATTGCTAAAGACACATCTGTATATAACGAAACTGAAATCAATGCTGGAAAGCATAATTATGATGGATTACATGCTATTATACATGCCATAATCCAATATTTTCAACATCGCGTGTCTGCATGCACTACGTCGAAGCAAGGTTGGGATATCTTAGAAACCATATTTGAAGGAAATACCTCAGAAAAGGAAGCAAGGATTCAAAACCTAACTTCTGGCTGGGGAAAACCTTCGTAAGGCTGATGAAGATTCGTTTCAGAAATTTAATCCCAATTTATCTGAGATAATTTCCGAAATGGATATTGTGATGAAAATTTTGAGATCTTTGGCAGCTCGATATGATCTAAGAAACATGCCATCACTGAAGGAAACAATTTTTCAACACTTTCCAGAAGCAGTCACTTTGGAAGTTAAAGATCTTTGATTACGAGTAGCACATGGCTAAAGAGAAGCTTCGGCTCTTGAAGCTGTGACCTGATCAAGTCCTCCTCCTCCAAAGGCTAACTTATCTTAAGCTGATGAGTGTCTTAAAGATCACGATGAAATAGACACCATCATGTCTATGATCACATAAAAATTCAGGGAACTTCTTCAGAAACAAAGACAAAGACGATCTTGTAGATCCAATTTTCATGACAACAAATCTTCTCCTTAAGATGAAAATCCCATTCAGTGCTTCAAATGTCTTGGATTTGGACATGTGCAAAAGGAATGTCCTAGTAAGTAATATTATCAAGAAAATAGTGCTCTTTATATTCCCATGATGATATTCCTGATGAGAATTTCCCTAAAGAATATGCAGAAAATTCAGCTCTCACAAGAAAATATCTATAGGTCCTAATTCTGATTCAGATGATCAGTCAAATAAGGAGATTCTTGAATTCTTGAGTAAAAATGAAGAAATTCACCAAGAAAACCTTCGACTAAATAAAAACTTGGATAAAGCCGAAACATCTCTTCATGTGACATATCTAGAGCTTATAAACTCAATGAGAATTTCAAACCCTATCTCTAAAAGAAAAAGAGATTTATACCCTAAAGAGTGATCTACAAAGGCTCTCCGGAAGTTCTGATAAGATCTAGGCCATGCTTTTTAGTAAGAGATATTTTGTAAAAGAGTCGGATGTTTAGGTCTAATTAGGGTCTGGATCCTAGAAGATGCAGTTGATGCATTAGGGTCACAGACTAACCAAAGACTGTTAAAAAAACTGTTAGTAGACTTTTTATATGTTGCTAAACACCCGGACCATTACTTGACAGATGTTGACTGTCTGAATATTATCAAAACTTAACTATTTGCTAGTTCTTGCTTAGGACTACCATCTCACACCCATCTATAGCTACCACCACACCATATCGTAATTCCTATATAAACTATCAAATAAGGAATAACATAAACAAGAACTTGTGAGCCAATGAGACAAACAGATCAAGGAAAATGAACACCTAACCTTGGAAGATTAACTTACGGTAATTTTTCCAATTTAATCAATCTCAGTTGCTATTGCTTAAATCAATTTCTTCGTAAAAAAACCTAACTTCAAAATGATTCTCGTCGAATAATAAGTCTACTAACACATCAAAATTTTTTCTAAACGAATCAATTCAATCTCCTCCTTTACTTATTCACTTGTTTTCTTCCTTCAAAGTGTAGACGTATCCCATGATAGACTTGATTTATCCAACCACTTTTGATATTTGTTTAAATATGGTTAACAGTTATTAGAACATGAGATTTTTATTTGCGATATAGAAGGGAGTAACAGCAAAAGATATGATGATGATGTAGGTACGGAAAATACTAATGGTCGTTTGTTCCCCCAAATAGAAACTGGGGTTTTTGTTTTAAATAATGAAACTAAATATACCTAAATGACAGTTTCTAGCTTCTGATCGACTGATATTATTTCTAAGAAAGAATTAGTCTTCGTTGAATTAATTAGCTTATTTTGATGTATTTTCTTTAATGTATTTCCTTTCATGACATTTATCATGATTTTCATGTTGTCATGGTTGTTGCTGATGAGAGATGAGGAGGAGGAGCGGTATCAAAAGGCTGATGAATAATTCACGTGAGCTCTCAGTAGCACTTAGATAAAAGTGTTTTGACTATTCTAGACAGTCAACATTGGCCAACAGATGGTCCGGGTGTATTGTAAAATTCAAAAGGTCAACTAATAGTTTGCTTACAGTCTTTGGTTAGTCGAGGACCCTATTGCGTCAACTGCATCTTCTGGGACCCAGACCCTAGTTAGGTAATAAACATAAGACCCTTTTAAAAAATAACTCTTTTAGTAAAAGTTCTTTGGAACACTAGTGGTATCGGTTTTAAGAGTAATCCATCGTTCACCAAAAATAATACATTCATTCTTACAAGATCTTATAAGGATCTTGCATGTCATCCTTTTTTTATTCTCAAGGAAATTTCCTCTCTAAACCATATTCTTTATGCGGAAGTAGTGGACATGTTCAAAAGAAGTGTCAGAGATTCAAAAGGAATAACAAGATTATTGTAAAACTCTATAATGACATTCAAAGGATGAATCAAGCCTTGAAGAACTTTACAAATGGGTTTTATTTTAAGCCACATCATCAAAATAGAAAAAGGAAGAGCATGAAAGGTAAGAAATTACCTGATGATCATAAAGTAAAAACGACCTTGTTGTGTTTGCTTGCAACTAGTGGTAAGTTTCAAAATGATCACCCCATCACTACTTAAAGCAATACTAGTGGTGAGTTCCACACTCTACTTGTAGATGGGGAAAAACGATTTGCTGGTTTTCTAGGAAGTGGAGAGACGACCGTGCGGACGGAGGCTCCTTAACCAAGCAAACTGCCTAACCTCAAATAGATGCACTGCACGGGAGTGCTTTGAGTTCGAGAGATCAATTTGTAGGACTCCGGCCTAAACCAAGACAATGGCCGTCCTCAAGTCAATTCGGTCACAAAGAGGGAAGAGGGTTGATCTGTGTAGGAGGGAAGCTGAGAAGTGTGTGAGACCAATGATGATCAAGGATTGTGAATGTGTATAAGGTTTCTGCAAGTTTTATGTGAACTGTTGAGTTCGAATAAGTTCTGGTCGATTGATTGAATTCTTGAGAGTGATTGCTCGGATAAGAATTCTTCTTAGATGAACGTTGTCTATCTTGTTTAATCATGGATTCAGAGACTTATTTATATTGCTAGAATTGTAGATACATTGATCTCCAGTAAGTGTGATGGTTGCTCGAGTGAAAGAGTGGGAAAGTGGAAAATCGTGGTTTAACCAGTTCCAGGTTGTATGGAGACTTGGTTGATTGTCCACCCACTATTTTGCAAACTCCCTCAACTGCTTGCACGACTTACTCACATTTCTCATCATGGATGAACACACGTGTTGTAGGCCGCCAGACCAAAACCCTAATTAATACCCCCCATGTGACGTGATTGATGTCTCACGAACGTGGAATCTGCAAAGCAGACGTGTATTTGATCAGTCAGTCGTTGACTTGATTAGACGATGGGTCTAAGTATTGTTCAGTAAAGCATGATTGTTGAATGCTTTAGGATTCACGAATTGAACATGTCTGCTGATGTATAGTTCTCGAATAAATGATGTTGATAGTTGAATCAACATAATGGATATTGATAGGCTGAGCAAATATTGTTCATATGATAAATTACTGAATATTTATGGTTGAATCAATATTCGAGCATCTGAGCAAGTATTGCTCATTCGATAAATTACCGAATATTAATAGTTGAATCAATATTCGAGCACCTGAGCAAGTATTGCTCATTCGATAAATTACTGAATATTGATAGTTGAATCAATATTCGAGCATCTGAGAAAGTATTGCTCCTTCGATAAATTACCGAATATTGATAGTTGAATCAATATTCGAGCATCTGAGCAAGTATTGCTCATTCGATAAATTACTGAATATTGATAGTTGAATCAATATTCGAGCATTTGAGCAAGTATTGCTCATTTGATGAATTATTTGTAATGTGACCAAATAAAATATTAATTATATTGGTAGCTGGACCTAATATTATATATTTAACCCAGATGTTGATTGCTGGATGAACATAAAATTATTAGTGTTTGAACTCACTCAGAATTATGATTTGCAAGGAAACGTGTGGGACCGGCTCCTTGCAAGCCTTAGGGACGGCCTTGGTCGGTCAAGGTAGCATGCCCGTGTCACCATGATGTTCATGTCTCAGTCCTGAGAGTTTTGGTATTTTCTGGTGTGCGTTTGAGCAATATTTTGGATTTTCAGAAGAGTTTGATCTTGACTGAAACTCTTAATTTTTCTCGAATGAGCAAGTAGAACTTTGCTCATGCGACCGATATTTTGAGGATATTAAAATAATAATATTGTAATTTTTTGGTGTGAGAATCCTAGTCGGTCATGTGACCATTTGACTTTTTGGTTTTTTCATGGTTTGAGCAATATTTGAGAAAATATTAAAAAACTAGGGTTTTCGCTCAAACGATGGAGTTCCATGAGATGAAGGAGATAATAATATGAGAAAATAAGGATTGCAAGGTGTGGGACCGGCCAAGGCTAGGGCATGGCCGGCCGGTTAGGTGGCCCAGTCCCGTGACACCTTTCCCTATTTTTTCACAATTCTTCATCGTTTGATGGAAAGTATGAAAAAACTAAGAGTTTTGCTCAAACGAGAGAGTTTGCTCAACTGAAGGAGTCTCCATGAGATGAGGAAAATAAATTAAAATAATATAAAATAGTGGAAGAGGGGACCGGCCGACCGGTGGACCCGGTCCCATGCCTCTTGCCTATTTTATTTAATATTATATTCCTTCATAAGTTCCTCGTTCGTTCATATTTTTGAATGCGCGTTCGTGCGTTCGGGTGCTCGTTCGTGCAATATTGTCAAGTACACTTGCACCATTTTCTCGGGGCTTACTCGGTGATGGCCCAGACGCCCGATTGTTGAATATTTATTACCAATTCATGAAATTCAGCTGAGAATGATTCATGAGACAGAGTAACAAAATGAGTTGAGTATCTATTACTAATCCATGGAATCCAGCTGGGGATTCCGGGAACGGAGTAATGAGATAAAATGGTTATCTATTATTAATCCATGGAATCCAGCTGGGGATCAACCATGGAATGGAGTAATGAGATAGAATAGATTATTTTCTAGGAATTCAGTTGATGAATGACACACTAGAATTAATCTATTTGCAGAATCGAGATATAAGATAATTGAAGCATCATACTCTTTCTGAGGGGGTGTATAGTCAGGAAACAACAAGCGGCGTGACGTCTTGAAGGGGTTAAGCTCTCTAAAAAACATTATGTCTAGGGAACCGCCCAATCATCAAGATTCTATACACGGTTTCTTTACGTAGTCAACGAACAACGTGCAGCGTGACGTCCTGAAGGCATTAAACTCTCTAACAAAAATTATGTCTAGGGAACCACCCAATCATTAAGATTCTATGTAGAGGTGATGATGAAATGTGTGAAGCATCGAACGCTCAGCTGGGAGGCCTTTCGAGAAAAATATTCATCATAACTCTGAGAGAAATGTTCGCTCAGTCAGAGATCGTGAAACGGTTCACGGATCATAAAATATGAATCGGCACATGCATTCCTGAAACCGAGTCAAAAACATGCAGTATCATGATTTTACAATTTTGACCTTTGTCGAAAATCCACTATCAACACTACTGCAACTTCATTCTCCTAACTAGTGGTGACTTTAAGGTTAAAGGGGAGAACATAGAGGGGAAATGACTCAAATACTGTTGTGGACATCATCAACCACCGAACTGAACTTCCATGAACAGGTCCCCATATTTTAAGAGCTATAAGATCAAAGATCTCTGAATTGGATTTTTTCAACATTAAGCATCGTGAGACAAACAGAGCTGCTTATTACCTTGCAAATCTACATCCTACTGTAAAGCTTTTTTTGAGATCATTTTTCGTTCCTTCGCCGAAGACATGAAGAATATCATTTTTGAAGATAGAACAGGAAAAGCATACAAAAGACATATTGCATGATTTTTGTATGTTTTGGTTCATTGTAGTGGTTTTGGGACCCATTTTAAAACCCAAACTTAATCGCCAAAAAGAAAAAACAGGATTTGAAGAAGTTATCCAAATGATTGGAAAGAATTCCAAAAACCATCCCTATTCAATACTTTTAATGTATTTAAGATCATCTGTATCAGGATCTCTCATTAAATGTATTTTCTACTGTTATTTGTTATGATGTACAATTTTTTGTCATAAAAATTATTATTCCTTCAAAATAATTGAATAACAAATTCATTCAAATAGCCATGTCAGACTGTCAATACAACCCAAACATCATATTTTTCTTCAAAAGATAATGATGTGATGGGAGCTGCTACATTCACCGAGGATCGAGTCCCGTAGATAATTCCCACCCTCACAAAACTGCACTCCACACCCTCAAACCCAAACCGTGATTATTATTATGTTTAAATAAATAAACCAGGGTCATCCCTAAAATTACATAACATAGTTTGTGGTTTCACTTCCCTGAAGAAGACTCACCAAGAAAGAGTGAATATGTGGTTCCTTCCACTGCTTACACAGATTTTTTGTTAGAGCATAGCTCGGTTGAACCTACCAAGCGTTGGTATGTCAAGTTTGGTTGTCATATTTTAGTGAATCAAAACTCATTTAAAGAGTCGCTTGATTATATACTAGAGTCAACTTCGTATAGGTTAGCTTAAAAGTGTTAGGATATGAGACTTACAAGTTTTACATGAAGAATTGAAGAATGTGAAGAAGTATGGAGCTACAACGACAACATCATCCTTCCTCTTGAGGTTAGTAATATTTGACTTGAACTGTTTCATTCCCTAACGTATCTTTTAAGTCGTGCATATTGAAAACATAACTGCAAAGATTTTTGAATGATTATACTCTAGTTAGACGTAGTGTTAAGGAATACAATACGAGGTTTATTGCTTAACCATTAAACTTTGTATATAAGACATCGACATGATCATATGAATGCTATTGTGATTATGTATGGGTATGAGTGAAGATTTCATCCTAGGAAACAATGTTTTACATTCGTTTAAAGGAAGTATGTTCATAAACTCGTTTTGTGAATCGAAAGGGAAATCACTAGGCTTATTGGTATTGTTATTCATTTAAAATCTATTTTGAATTACCAATATGTGTGTTTAGTATAACCGCTCATAAACTTGTTTATGTATCTTGGTAAAACTATTCACTAGGCCTGACTTATGTATTGGTATGACTTTTATTAGTGAAACCGATCTTAAGTAATCACTCAAGATGGTATGATCGATGCCTTGTAAATAGCAACTTTTATCTAGCCATTGGGGAACCGATCCATGTATGAGGTGAAACAAATTTACAAGAGGGGAATCGATCCATGTAAGAGGTGCAACACATTTTTAGTAGATGGGGGAACCGATCCTATGAACATGTGCAACAAGTTCTTATAAGATAGGGGAACCGATCCTATGGACATGTGCACCAAATACAGGTAGTTACCATAAGTATGTGGGGAACCGATCCTAGTATCTAGTAAACCGAATTTTGGTAACTAGCGTGACTATGCACAGTACTCACATGGAGGTAGAACCGAACTTGTTTTGGTAGAACCGTGAAACCCATGATTGGTGATTTGATGGGATAATCAATCACATAGTTCTTGGAAGTCAGATGAACCAATTCTAAATTCGTTTGGAAGTGTGGCAAATCGTTTCCAAGATTGTAAGTATGAAAAAGGACTTGCAAAGTAAAGATGTCGACATACTTTGAACATGTGCAGTAACTCTTATCATTAATTGTTCAAAGATATTCCTTAATAGCTAAAGGAGAATCCCAGGATCGAAATAAATTGAGAATCTTTTAATTAAGGTTTCTTAGTTTTTATATGCTATTTAATTTCCAGCAATTAAATGCATATCTTTAGAAAATAATAATTAATAATATGCATTTACTGATTATAGATTTTTCTATTGGGATTTCGATCAATTTTTGGACAGTGCATTTCCAGGAGTTATGAAAACCAAATTTGTGTTTATTGCATATCTTTGAGAATATTCGGTTTTGGAAATTCCTTGGTGTCCAAACTTCCTTGTCTATAAATATTGAAATTTGCATTTCTAGCAAACTAATCCTCAGAGCCAGCAAAACTACCTCAGTTGTGTTGTTACTGGTGGAGCCGCCTATCGGAGAGGAAAGTACCCTAATTAGGAGAAATCTCTTACGACCGCTCGGTTTAAAGACTTCTTTGGGATTGAGAAGCTCTATTAGTACCGTTGGTGGGAAACTAGATAATTGCAGGTTTATTTTAGTTTTTGATTGATTTGATTGACTAACGGTTGTTGAACTTTGATTGCACCTAGTTTGTTTATGCTTGAGAATCTTCTCTTCTGATATAAGATTCACTCAAACTAGATCGAAGTTTCGACGGGGATCTTTAGACTGTTTGTAGATTTAAAGACGTCTTGTGATAATCCAATGTTAACACACTCCGTTCTGTGTGTGATTTATCACAAGAGATTCAAGTTGATTGTGTGCAGGTGCTGATTGAAGATCAAATAAGATTTGAAGACAAGAAGACTCTTTGGGATCATAATCTTTGGTGTGCACAATACTTGTTTTGGCTGGAAAGGGATCCAACTATAATCAGTTTATCTTTGTGATAGATTGGATTTATTAGTTGAGTAGATCTGCATCAATACACTTCTTTGTGATTACTAGTATTGATTGCATAATCTAACAATTACTTCGGTAGTTGTTGAGAGATTGATCTAAGGACCCGACAAAGGATTTTATTGGTTAAACGGAAGAGCCTTTGTCAGACTCATATCACGTTTTTTGAAAAGAGTTGTTACCGAACAGATTTGTTGTTCCTTTACTGTTTGGAATACGAACCAAAGGAATTGTTCCAAGTGCGTGACTTACTGCAAGTTGGAGGCGCAGGGATACTAAGGAAAGTAGGTGAACTATAGGTTTAGTTGCTTGGTCTCAACTATACGAAGTTGGTTTGATTTTGTATAGCGGCTTAATTCTGAGAGTATTCAATTCTGGACTAGGTCCCGGGGTTTTTCTGCATTTGCGGTTTCCTCGTTAACAAAATCTTGTTGTGTCATTTACTTTTATTATCCGCAATTATAATTGTGTTTATTATAATTTAAAGTAAATCGCACAAACGTTAATTCCTATTTTACTTGATAGACAATCCCTAAAGTTTGGTTAAGTCTGAACCTATTATCAAGTAAACATACTTCGTTATTGTATTGTCTCGGTCTCGTATCCATAGACGATCACACGAAGTGTGAACCGATTAGTTGTATTGTCTCGACTCAGTTCATAGACAATCACTTTCGGAAAAGGACTTATAGGTGGAAAAGTTTTAGATTGAGGTATATTTGGGTACCCTCGTCTTTTCATTTTGTTATACACAATTTTTTTCCAAAAGGTCTGCCATATAGTTTTCATACTTCGGAACTAGACTAAGCTCTGTTAAATTCCTAATACATAGTAAGAAATTTTTCTTGTTGCCTGCATACAACCTTGCTTTATGTTTTTTCACCATCTTTAACTGGATTCTAACATCTTCAAGGACTTCCCCATTGTCACTCTCAACTTCTACATGGGGATGGTTAAGCTGATGTGCCCACTGGATTGTCATGGAAGCTGTTAGAATCCTGTTAAAGATGGTGAAAAAGCTCTCTAGATCATGCAGGAAAAGTTATGAAGCAAGATGCAAATACTTTGAAGCAGGGACTAGATTCTAACAACTTCAAAGACTTCCACACTGTCACTTTCAACTTTTACGTGGGGATGGTTAAGCTGATGCGCCCACTGGATTGTCATGGAAGCTGCGGCATCCTTTAGTTCTTCCCCAGTCCCTGCTTCAAAGCATTTGCATCTTGCTTCAGAAACTTTTCCTGCATGATCAGAGAGCATTAGAGTTATCCCTCCTTCCTGACTGTGACTTCTAACCTTCAAAGCTACATTAACTTTAACAACCAGCAGGTTAGTGTCTAGGGTTTTATTATTATTTATAATATGAACCTTTGATTCCTGGTTTTCAGATCTTCTATCTCTTTTACTACAGTTGATCATGTAAACTATGCTATTGCTTGTTATATGGGCACTTGGTTTAATTTTCCTAAAAACCAAATCACCTCTGGTTTTCCAAATCTCCCAGAAAATAATTTCCATGACATCTGCCCACTCAATATCTCCTAAGATATCCATTATTCCTCTATAAAACCAATCCTAAAGCCATCAGTGAAAATCTGATAGGTTGTTAGTATAAAATTCTAAACTAAAACCTAAAAAGACTAGCACAGATTTGACGAAATCACAATTCATGGAGATATGAGTCAAAGTTTCATCATGTTTCCCACACATATGACAGATCTTGTTGATATACGGGAGAATCATGGCTAGTCTCTCATTCAAAGGCAGAATATAGTGTATGCATTTCCAGATAAAAGTCTTCACTCTTGGGGTTGTGTTAATCCTCCATACCTTTCTCCAGAATTTCTTCAATTCCATGTCTTCTGATTGACCTCTATGGATGTGCAACGACTTGACTATAAACCTCCCATTGTTTTCTATCTTCCATCTAAACTCAGCTCTTCTTCCTTGTTTATCCTAATCTGCGTAATCTTCTACCTATGCTTCAAAGTAACTGCCAAACTTTTGGTCATCCCAACTCCAATGGTTTCCATTTGTTACCATCAGTTCCTCCAGAAAAGTGATTTTATGGTGTTGATCATGTGGCTTTACCAGTTGCTCCTTTTGACCTGGGTACCATATATCCTCCCAGACTCTAATTGACTTCCCATCTCCCACAATCCATTCGATATTTTCCTTTATTTTCCCCATTTCTCTCATCAGATTTTTCCACACCCATGAATCTTTGTCAGAGCATTTGTACCTACTGCCTAGCAAACTTACCTCCTGGAAGTACTTGTTTTGAAAGATTCAAGCCCACATGCATTTAGGTTTCTGCAGTGATCTCCAACACACTTTGGCTAATATAGCCGAGTTAAAAGTTCTCAAATTCACAAATCCCATTCCTCCCATACTCTTTAGCTTGCAGAATGAGGTCCACGCCTTTATGTACACCTATTTCTTTCCATTTTCATCCTTTCCCCCAAAAAAGTCTTTTTGCATCTTATCTACGCTTTCAGTCACAATAACTGGCACTCTAAAATGGTTCATTTGGTACATTGGGACTGTCGAAGAACAAGCCTGAATCATAACTCCTTTTCCCGCACTAGACATATTTTTTCCTTTTCAATCTTGCAGCTTGCCACCCACTCTTTCGAAGATAAATTGACATGACTTGACTTTAGAAGTATGAGTGAACAACGGTGAACCTAGTACTTGTCATTAAGATATATTCTCTTTATACCTAGTGTGTTAATGACATCATTTATAACATCTTGGTGGGTGTTAGGGCTAAAGAAAATGCCTGACTTATCTAGGTTGATTAGCTGACCGGATGCCGAGCTTAAATCATTTAGAACTTTCAGAATGTTAGCACTCTCATCTTTAGTTGATGTGCTGAAAACAAGTAAATCGTCAGCAAATAACAAATGTGATATTGAGGGGGTGTGTTGTCCCAACTTTATCCCATGGATGAAATTCAAGTTCTCAGCCTTGGAAATAGACCTGGAGAGTACCTCCATACACATGATGAAAAGGTAGGGAGATAACAGATCACCCTGTCTCAGTCCTCTAGTTGGGCTGAATTGCTCACAAGGCACCCTATTTAGAAGGACAGATGCCGACACCGAACTAATACACTGGTGCATAATTTTACACCATTGACTACTAAAGCCTAGCTTGTTCAAAATCTTTCCCAAAAAATTCCACTCCAACCTATCGAAAGCCTTTGACATATCGATCTTTAAACCCATAAGAAATTCACTCTCTCTTTTTGCCCTTATCGTATGAATCATTTCGTGAGATATAAAGATGTTATCGGATATCTTCCTACCTTGAATGAACGCTTCCTGGTAGGGAGAGATTATGTTTGGTAACAGCTATTTCAACCTATTTGCATGCAATTTCGAAATAATTTTATATGTGATATTGCTTAGGCTAATTGGTCTATAATCACTTGCATCTTGTGGGTATTCTATCTTAGGTATGAGGGTGATGAAGGTGGTGTTTATCTCCCTAAGAATGAAACTCGAAGTGAAAAAACTCTCAACCATACTATAAACCTCTTTATGAACCACTTCCCAATTCATCTGGAAAAACCTATGAGTGAAGCCGTTTGGACCAGGTGCCTTGTCAGGTTCCATAAAGAAGACTACATTCCTCACTTCTTCCAAAGTAGGTCTCTCTGTAGATGCACATTATCTTCAGTGGATATTATGGGCTGGATATCATCCAGGTAGTTACTTTCACTATTTGGATTTGTAGTAGTGGCGACTTTTTTGAAATGACTTATAATGATCTCCTGAACCATCTTTTATAGCTTCTATCCAATTTATCCTGTATCTATTCACAGCTTTCCTATGAAAACATGTCGTATTCCTATCTCCTAGTTTTACCTCTTGCTCACAACTCTTGTCCTTCCAAAAAAAATTCTATCACCTTGTACAAGTATTCCACCTCCTTTTCACAACCCCTAATCACATTACTTATGTTCCTGAGATTCGTGTTTGAACTAGCTTGCAACATGTTATTTTTTTTCCTTTCCCCAGGTTCATGTTTGTGTCCCCGAACGAGTTCTACTGTTATTTGTTATGATGCACAAGTTTTATCATAAAAATTATTATTCCTTCAAAAGAAAATTGAATGACAAATTCATTCAAATGGCCATGTCAGACTGTTTATACAACCCAAACATCATATTTTTCTTCAAAAGCCAACAATGTTACGGGAGCTGCTACATTCACCGAGGATTGAGTCCCGTAGATAATTCACACCCTCACAAAACTGCACTCCACACCCCCAAACCCAAACCGGGAATCATACCGGTATGTATTGTGTTGGTCTCACCTCTGTGTGAGAGGCGAGACCGCGGTCAACTAAGTATTTTCGTCATGCAATTAAAACGGACCAGAAAAACGGCACTTTTTTTTCCCATTTTATGCCGTCTGATTTTCCTTGAGAAGGAATGGAAAACCCTAGAAAACAAAACAAAAAAAGGTCTCTGATCTCTCAATTTCATCTTTTCCTTCCCATAAGTCTCTGTAGCCTGAAAATTTACCAATTTCTCTCTATTGTTGCGTGATGGAGGAAAGTGCATCATTAGAACCACCAAATTCAGCTCCTTGGCTTGTTTTTCCATATGGTGAAGGTAAGAAAAATCATGCTTTATACAATATTTTCGAACCTGCTAATACAAGTTGTAGAAAATTCATACCTGAGTTGAGTGGAAAAACATTTTGGCAGAAAACCTCTCATCATGGTTGGTTAATTGTCTTATGTGATGTTAAAGATGACAATTCAATGCCAAATCAGAAATATGGGGATTGTTTTTTATGGAACCCTTTGTCGTTAGAGACAATTCAATTACCAAGTTTACTCCCATGGATTACTTCTCAGCCTCATGGTATGTATTTTATTGATTGTGTGTTATCATCACCTCCTAGAAACAATCTTACCAAGGATGTTGATAGTAATGATAATGATGATCCATTAGTTTTAGTTCTTTATCTTCCACTGTGGGAACCTGAAATTATTGCCCTTAATTACACTTTCTTATTCTGCCATCCTGGAGAAAATCAATGGAGAACTCAATTGTTTTCGGAAGAAATTAATGGACACAACTGCGAGGTTGAGTACCTCCATTGTTTTAAAAATAAATTATATGCTTTTGGTGTCAGTGGGGATTACCTAGAGATCGAGAAACAACACCAAGTTAGAGCTGGTGATGATAATGTGTCCCTTTCTATAAAGTCGTTCCAAGTAAATGACCACACTTCTGTATCGTTGCATGGGGCAAGAGATGTTTGTCTGGGTCAAAGGCATTTTGTGGAAGGTCATGATGACCTATTCATGGTAAGAAGAAATTTCAATGATAGAGGATCTGAGAAGGTAATGATATCAATACGTATAACCAGGTTGGATTTCACTTTAATGGAGTGGAAGTTGGTGAATAGTCTGGGTGATAATGTTCTATTCGTTGGTCCGAAAAACAGAATTTGTTGCTCAGCTGCCAAGTTGGGACTCTCAAGGGGTTGTTTGTATTACATTCTACCTGTTGACCAATTTGAGCTGTACTGCATTCCGATGGGATACCAAATCTCTCCTGCAGATATGCGGTTATACAAATTTGAAGTTGAAGGTGCCGAGGACTATGACATTTCACCGTATCTGAGGCTGCCGGAACCAGTGTTTGCACCTGATTGGATGATGATTCCTACTGGACAGAGAAGAAAGGAAGGTAACTTGAGTGTTAATGAAGAAGACCAAGATTACATCTCAAAGGAAGGGGGAAACAAAGTAAGTGCATCTAGTTATAATTATTCAGAGACTGAGAGCGGCAAGCAGCTTTTAAGACTCGGTGCAGTAGAATTAGAAGAAGAAAAAATACCATGGGACATTCTTATCGAGGATATGGTGGTTTTGATTGCAAGCTATCTGCACCCGTTGGATTATGTGCACTTTCGATCAGTTTGTAAAGCCAATCGACAGATAATGCCTGTAGGAATGTCTACGTTTACTTCTAGGCAGGTCTTAGACGCCGCACATTTATCCCCATTGCTATTGTTTTCTAGAGATAACAGCTCCACTGTCTACAGTTTAGCAAACCCGATGCATGATAATGAGAACTACCTCATGAACTTCTCAGAATTGCTATTAGATGCCACAATACGTTTTCAGAAAGGGGGTTGGCTACTTATGTCAAGAGAGATTAAATTATTCTTCTATAATCCCTTCACTAGAGAGATCATTTTACTTCCAGATTTTCCAGGTTGTTATTTCACATCTGACATTTCTTTCTCCTCCATACCGACTTCATCAGACTGTATTGTTTTCGCCATCGAGGGAAATGAGTCACCTGATGTCAATGAAATCTCTATACACTGCATTAGAAGGGGGGAACAGGATTGGTCTTCTTATTTCTTTGATGAGGAAATGTACTCGCCTTTACGTAACACTCTAACTTCATTTAATGGGGCGTTCTATTGCGTAGGTTATGACGGAGCTTTGGGAAGTTTTAATTTAGCGAATGGTAATATATATTGGGAGGTTCTTGAGAAACCTCGTCAACAATTTAAGGACTCATATCCAAGTTATTTGGTGAAGTGCGGGGATGACCTTTTGTTAGTGAAACTAGGATGTCTGGATATGCCAGTTAGAATCTTTAAAATTGATTTTGCTGAAATGGAATGGGTTCAAGTTGACAGTTTGGGGAAGCATATGTTGTTCATCAGTGACATTACCTGTTTTTCAGCTACCGCTCCGAATAGTAGGATGGAGAACAAAATATATTTCCCTAGATTATGTTTGAATGGTGAAGGGGTTTTATTCTATTCACTTGAAACAGGTAGTTACCACTCTTTTGGGAGTCAGCATTTTGCTAAGAACTTTTGTGGCACAAAAGGCTGGCTTAGAAACTGCATTTGGATTGAACTCAATTGGTCATTATCGACTCCTCAAGAGCTGGACTGGTCCAAGCCTCCGTCACCACCGTGAAGTAAAGTTCTCTAACAATTCTGTGTTTTTTTTTTAATTTCTGAAAAGTATCTGCTCAAGTTGAGATAATGTGTACCATCTCTCAACGTTTCTGGTAGAGAGAGTTCTTGTTTAATAATCCTAACCTTGTTTTGAGGTATGCCCAATTTAAATTCTGGTATCAATTATTGAAAATGTTCACCATTAGCGATTGGCTATGCTCTTGGATTTTAGGAATGAAACATTATTTGGCCTGAATTCTGTGTTACAATAAATGTGATTTGTTGGAAAATGCAGATCAGATTATGTTTCTTTTGTATGGAACTTGGTACCTTTCTTTTCTCAATTTTTCTTTTTATGTTCAAGCAAGAGTGAATTTTGCTTCAGGTCAGTCAATTGTGAAATTGTTACGTGTGCAAGCATCTATTTCTTAATTTAGGTTGTCTTTTGTATATATGGTGAAATTGAGGCATAGTCCGTGATTTTAGGTTGAATTACATAGTAATGGATCTGATTTCTTAGTTATGTTTGAGCATTTTCACAATTTTGCTGAATTTACCCCATATATTCTGTTTTTGAATAGATAAGTAGCAGATAGTCTTAGTACTGGAATACGTAGTCGAATTCGCATAGTAGGTGTGTGCATAAAGGCAACGAAGTGGTACACTTATTGGAGTATCTGTGATTTTTTATTTTGTATATGAAAGTAAGTCTGATATGGGATTCTTACTGGAAAAGTAGATTTTAAGGTTGTCGTTTCACATTATGGCAAGTAATGTTGTAGCGAAAACATTCATGTTAAGGACGCTAGGTTGGAAACTGAACTTGAAGTTAGTGAAGGTGGTGGACTCCTTGTAAAGGAGCTCAAAGTAGGTTATCTTACTGTGCATCTGGTTAAGGAACTCAGCTTTAATGGTAAACAGAAACTCGGCTTCAAAGAATACCATTAGAACATAAAGTTTTCAGGGACTTTGCATAATTGGGGTCCTTCAAACAAATGGTTTGTTTCATATTCGTTATCACTTATCTGTGTAATATTTTTGTGGGTTTGCACTTTGCAGAAGCTTCTGAATCGTGTAATGTTATCATTTAGGGTTTAATACTAGATAATATAGCATCTGCATTACCAGAAGGTATGCCTGAAATTTTTTCTACTGATTATAAGTTGTAAGAGATTATAAATAAGGCTTTGTTACTTCCAGATTATGAAACTTTAGTGGTAATTCGCATGAAGCAATCACGTCGTATTGACGAGCATTGCTTTGGCACTGGAATCTTGGAAAAGAGATTAATGTTTTTTGGTGTTTCTTCTTTGCTGCGATGTTGAGTTCTGGCAATCTTGTTTGTGTATCATCAATATTGTTGGCAACTTCGGTACCGTCTTAAAATATATCACACGTTTAAAGCAGAGCTGGAATAGCTGCATTACTTGTGTAGGGATATTGGGTCAGTGCAATAGCTGCTAGACCTTCATCAACACACAAGGGATACTTATTGTATGGGCTTGTTTGGTTCGCATGCAGTGTCTTTTTCCTTGGCGACATCACTTAGTATAGGTGCACTTGCTCTAGATCTCCCTACAACTGCAAGTGAAGCGGATCGTGGTCTTGTTCCTCCTGCTACTGCTATAGCTTTTGATGGGCAGAGGAGGATCAATTCTTCTTCTCTCTATGCTGTTTATGTAAGTCCAATATTGGCTGGTGGAGCTATTCATGCATTATTCAGTTTTATATGGCCTCGGAACTACGATTAGGAAACGACGAAACAAATAACAGCAGTTGACAAGGAAACAAGTGAATTGCCAGCTAAAGAATTCTATCCTGAAAAATTACTTTCAGCAAAAACTTGGGTAGTGAAATGGGGAGTCGCATTTACTGTTGTCTTCCAGCAGGTAAATTAACCCACCATTAATCGCAATTTTTCACGGTTTAATTTGTGATTATATTGCTAGTTTGACTTTGATTTTGACTGTACGTTGAGTTTTATTATGATTTACATTCCTACTAACTCGCTGAATGCAGGAGACTTCACATTCTGGGCAGTTATAGCTATTTGATGGGGAACAGTTCCTTAATCGAGAGTTGGGATACGATCAAACTCATCTTAATTGGACTGTTTACAAACAAGAAGCCAATCACTGTACCAGATGCTGCAGAACAACTCGAATCAAGATGAACACAGATGACGCAGTGTTACCTTGAGCATTTTCAGAAAAATTCCAGCTTTAGACCAAGATGATTGAAGCATTAAGCCTTGAATTTGAAGTTGAAAGTGAAGTTACTGTTTTTAAAAATGTGTACAGAGTTAATGTTCTCATAGAAGTCGTTTCCAAAAATCAGAAGCAGAAGAAAAAAAAACTGCTTCTTTTTGAGTTTTTCAGGCAATCTAACTTTACTTGAGTCCAAATATTACTTCTTTAAGCTGTTTTCTTTTTGTCCAAATGGTTGATCTCAAATAAAACTTTTTTTTCTGGAAAAGTTACTTCTTCAAGCTGTCATGAATGAGATGCTGAATAAAATAGATGTACAGCCTTTTTGTCATCCGGTGCAATTTTGTGGGTGGTTGTGATTTTAGGCCGTGGAAGTTCTACAGTTGGCTGTTTCACTTGGTACAATCCTAGCAATGGACAAATTTCTAAAACAAGCTTTTGTAGCTGCTTCCATCCAAGTTCCCGAGCGCACTATTCGGAATGTTTTTGTGTTTTATCGTTCTGATGTTACTGTCCCGTCAGTTGCTTCAAACCTCGTGTCATTGTTTGCTCCAGCAAATTTGTTCATTCAGAGATGGGTGCCCGTTGTTTTATGTTCCATCTTTAGTCGTTTTACCACTAGCTATCAAGGATATACCGGCAGCTTCAGGGCTCAAGATCTGATTCGTAATAGGTAACTGAAAGTTCATGGCGATACTACTGAAAATTTCCGCTGATGATGCATGCAATTTTCATTCATTGCCTGTTCTTTTGTGGTTGTGGGTTGGTTGGCGTCAGTTGCTGTCGCGGGTTACCGCTAGCATGGGCTTGATGCCGAACATCATTTGCGGTTCGGAATCTTGTGAAGACGGAAATGGTTGATTCCGAATCAACGCAGAAACCTTCTCCGTTCTCAAGCTTTGAAGTATGGGTTTGGACTGTGATTTTTGTATCGTCGTTTGTTGCAGCCTACGTTAACCCAATTGCCCTTGGAACAAGTGCGTTGACATGCCTTCCCTTTTTACTCGCAGCTATTGTGCTCGGGTACATGGTCGGTACAGGGTACGTGATGGCCTCTTCTCAAGCATAAAATCCACAAAAACATTTATATTATGTGCATGTCTTGAATTGAAATCTGAAAATTCTGGTTGTCTTCAGGTTACCGTCTGCAGTCAAGATAGCACTCCGTCCGATTATTTCCTGCACACTGTCTGAGCTTTTTGCAGAGTTTTCGTATGGTTATTTCTCGGGGTCTGGATTCGATGCTGTTCTAGGATACTACCTGACAGAGGCATCGTCTAATCCTGGAGCTGGCGATAACTAATGGGATTCTTATTATTTCTTTTGCATTCTCCATGTTCGAACAGAGAAAAGGTACAGTGGTGCAAGATCATACATAACGGCGTTGAGAATGCACAAGTGTTTAGGATCTGACATAAAATTTACGTTTTTGACCAGCTCGTGAAGAGGCATGCGGCCGAGATCTTCACATCTGTGATCATATCGACGATATTTTTGTTGTATTCAACTGCTCTTATCGGACGCCTCATAAGCTTACAACCAACTTTGAACTATCAATTTTAACAAGATGCATCATTGTGGCATTAGCCCTCAGCATTGTCTCCTTGTTTGATGGTAAGTAAGCACATGAAATACTTCGTTCGTTGAAGTTTAGGAGTACTGGTCTTAAGTTCTTAAGAATGTGTGGTTGTGCTGTGTATATAGGCGCCAATGCTTCTCTAACAGCTGCGACAGTTGTAGTAACTGGTTTAGTCGGTGCAAATTTCGTGCAAGTAATGCTCGATAAACTTCGGCTGAAGGACCCTATTGCTCGAGGGACAGCAACTGCATGTCTGCATCTAGGTAAAAATCTTTCCAGATTCATTAATACGCTCGTTATTTGACATCAACTTAAAACTGTTGGGTTTTTTTCTTTTTCTTTCAGCGCACATGGTTTGGGACGGCGGGATTATCTGCAAAAGAACCAGTTTGATTTCCATTCTGTGAATTATTATGTATAAAGAATCATTTTGCAGCATATATTTGAAAAAGACAAGAAATGTTGCAACCAGAATCACCACATCCACATGCCTATGGTAATCTTTCATCTAAAGCATGTGCTTTTCTCCAAAAATGAAAAAGGAAGGAAAAAAAACATGCTAGAAACAGGGATTGAACTTTTCTCATCCATATCTAATAAAAATGAAAAAGGACAAAGGAGGAAAAAAAACACGCTAGAATGAAAAAGGAGAAAAAAAAACGCGCTAGAAACAGGGATTGAACCTGTGACCTTGTGGTTAACAGCCACACGCTCTAACCAGCTGAGCTATTCCAGCGTTATTGCTTTGTTGCATAATACACCACATATCAACGTTGTCTACTTACGGCGGCCTTACCAAACAAATAAACGTTGCACATAGTTGTAACGAGAAACAATTGATGTATGTGAACTAGTTAATTGATGTAGTGACAGTTAATCCATCGGTCTGGCACATTAATTAGATGCTAATTCAAAGTTAAGCTATATAGAATATCCAAAACGATTTCAACAAGGGATAAAGTTACATTCTCCGTTTAGAAAAAGAAAAATTGGCAAAAATCTACACGTAACCCACGATCCAGTTACAAAAATAAAATTTGGCTTAAATCTTCTATAATAATTGGATAAATTTTTATGTTTGATCAGTATCAACACCCGAAGGTCCTAACATAGTTTCGTACTAGATCGCTATCAATCTAAACGTTTTTCTGATTTCTTTTTGATTCTTCAGCTGTGACTTGGATTATAAGCTAAAATTCTAAGAATATTATAAAAGTTACTAAACTCCACGTGAGTGAAGGGTGGTTTATGTTTAATACTAGTAACCCTCTATAGCACCCATGTGAAATTCTTCATATTGATATGTTATATTTCCACCCAAGTTGTTATACTGATTTAGTCTTGATCAATTCTAGTTTAAATCTAGAACTGATTTCAGTGGCGGAGCCAGAAAGTTTTGGTTGGGGGACAACTATAGTGGCGGAGCTAGAAAGTTTTGATTTTTTTTAATTATTATTTTTCTTAACAGTTGAATTTTATTGATAACCAAAAGATATACAAAAGAATACACAAAAGTTCCAAGGGAACTAACTCGAGAAACTAAAAGAAAAACCTTTATTTTCGCCATAACACTAACAAATTCTGAAATATGGTTGATCTGGATTCTCCAGACAACCCAAAAAGATGGTTTTGTTTCAAAAATGATTTTTTCTCTTATGGCAAGCCTTGTGCCTTTCTTTGCTAATCTATCAGCGGAGAAGTTTACTTTTCTGTAACTGTGTATGAAGCACCGGGATATAAGACTTGCACAAATTTTACTTCATCTTGTTGTATCAAACCATGGGATTTTTGAGCTTCGAATGCTGTCATAACAAAATTTGAATCAGTCCTAAAACAGAGTTGGTTAAAACCTTGACTTATTTCTCATTCCCCTGCATTCAAAACTGCACCACACTTCAGCAAAGTACTCTGTTGAAATCCCTAACCCCCCTGACACAGCAATCACATATTCTCCAGTACTTTTCCTGCCAATAAATCCATATCCTGACATTCTTGGATTTCCTCTTGAAGCTTCTTCACAACACGGTAGTAACTGGTTTGTATTTAGTAGTTGAAAGATGATTTCCTTTATCCTTACATTCCTTACTTTCAAGTCCAAATGTTACTTTTAAGTCCAAATGACTTCAAAACCTGCAAATTATAAACCATGGCTCTCTCATTGTAATGAAAGAACCTATTTACCGAATTTCTTTCACTGCAGCGCTCTTGTTCTGTGCCAAATGGAGCATTTTTTCAAACGATCTAGGATTAATAAAATTAAAAATCCCTCCAACCATATCAAAATGATTTCACTGAAGTTGCAGTACCATAAAATGTGATCTTTAGACTCTTCCTCATTTTTGCAGAAGATACATCTTAAAGCAAGATTGAAATTCCTATTTTTCATATTATCATCTAAAGCACAAATGTTTCTAGCTACTTTCCAAAAATCACTAGATACACTTGGATAAACATAATTGTGCCACAACTTTTTGTTCCATTGTAGAACAAAAACATTTTCTCTTATGTTTTCTACTGCAGATGAACACACGTAAATCACCAGAAATAGTATCGGTCCATGTCCTTTTATCACAACCTCCACTAACTATTGGCAAGTCCTTGAGTTCTATCATTTCCAACATTTCACCCGGTATTACCCAATTTCAATCTAGCAGTAAATTTGAGACTTTCATATCTGGGAACTGAATAATGTAAAAATTATCAGGAAATTGATCTTTTAAAGTTCTGTCTAGTACCCATTTATCATTCCAAACTGAAATATCATTTCCACTACCAACCAGCCACATTGTATTTTCTTGCATCTCATTAGCAACCCATTTAATTCCTGGACATATAGATGATTTCTTATAATATGAAATCCACTCACCTTTTTTATTTTTAAATTTAACTTAAAAGAATTTAGACCATTCACTTGATTGATTCTGCATTTTCCAAAACAACTTCATAAGTAAAGCGTTATTAATAACTTCAAGTCTCCTCAAACAAAGACCACACTCCTTTATTGGTGAGCAAACCTTATTCAATTGCAAAGTGATCATTTTTCTTTTTGAAGGGTTTTCAGACCATAAAAAATTTATGATAATTCGTTTACATTCCTTTACAACCCTTTTTGGCTATTTATATACTGACATATTATAGATTGGTAATCTGCAAAGTACAAACTTGATTAAAATTAGCCTCTCCAAGAATGATACCAACTTCCTTTTCCACCCTGCAAGCCTTTCCCATATCAGCTCAACACAACTCCAAACATGTGATGATTTTATACACCCTGGAGTTAACATTACACCCAAGTATCTATCTGCAAATTCTGCCAAAGGAATGTTACATTATGCTAAAATTTGTGTTTTTCAGCTCTCACAGGTACCCCTAATAAAGCATTTACTGTTCTTCAAACTTACAACTTGACCTGAAGCAGCTTGATAAGGATTCAGTGTTGCCATTAAATTTTTTACGTTCCTCTTATCTCCATTGCAAAATATAAATATATCATCAACAAACAATATATGTGAAGGTTGAAAACCACTTTTACTTACCATTGATTTTAATTCCCATCTAGTGTCATCTTAGAGATATTTCTGCTAATAACAGCCTCAACTATTACAAATAAAAGAGGAGAAAGTGGGTCTCCCTGTCTGAGTCCCCTCCCAACTTGAAAATAACCCCTTGGACCTCCATTAACCAAAACAAATATTCTAGCTGACTTCGGTAATGTTTCTAACCAATGAAGACCTTTATCTGAGAACCCAAATTTATTCATTACTTGAAATAAAAATTTCTAACTAAGAGAATCATAAGCTTGAGTAATATCATGTTTCAAACCAAAGTTTTCATCTTATTTTAATATCAATCTCATTGATCATTTCAGAAGCTAAAGCAATTTGTTCTTAAATATTTCTCCATTTTATGAAAGCTCCCTGATATTATCTTGTTAATTATATTACACAATCTAAAAGATCATATTTTTGTGAAAATCTTAAAGCTGAAGTACATAAGACCAACTGGTCTAATTCATTTTATTTTTTTGCATTATTCACTTTAGGAAGCAATTAAGAAGTTGGAATTCAAACCTGGTGAGATAAATCCTCTTCTCCAGCAAAATTTTATGGCCTTTTTAATAAAGTGGCCAACTTTTTAAACTATATTTAAGAAAGTGGTCGTTATTTTGAATAATTATATAAAGCGGCCGATATTGACATTTCCATCCCGTTTTTTTTCAATAAACGGAATACAGTAGTTAACTGTACACATGGCAGTTAACCTGCTTGGTAAAAGACAACTTAACCCTCGACTGAGTTCGTATCTAAACCGGATTTGAGTCAACTCGGTGACCCGTATCACGTAAAGAAAATGTGCAACCCCTGATATGGTCGGATTGACACGTGTCATCAATCGACCCGTTAAAAATTCAAGGGATCAGATTCACCCCTTTTTATAACGGTCTTCTTCTTCAAATCAACTTCATATAAATTAGAGATTATTGCAGAGAAGAACCCTAGTGTTTATCCTACCAAATAGCTCAAAAATCCCCCAAAAATCTGCAATAAACGCAAACATATATAAAGACATGAGCCAAAGTTCAAGTTCTCCAGGTAGTATTAGCACCAGCATCAGTAACAAGGTAAGAGTAAAAAAAAACTAATTTCATGTTATGTTTGTGAACAGGGAAGCCATGATCCAAAGGTATGTCCTTGGATTTATTCCAGGTGCAAATACCATGTAATGGTATAAGGCAACTATTGCGCTCAAAAACAAAGAAACAAATGGACAGATGTTTTTGAAGTGTTCAATTCCAACCTGTCTGTACTTTGAATGGTTTGAAGATGCAATTGATCATGTCAAATGCAACCAGTAAAGAATGGGTGTTACGCTTGTAGGGAAGTTGGTCACTGCTTCAAAAACTGCCCACTGCAAAATCAAACCTGCAACAAAAGTAACTGCAAATCAAATATGAAAATGAAGTTTTGAAATAATAAACACAACAAGAACATAGCATACCTCAGTTGCACATATTGTGATGGTTTTAAGTGGGTTTCAGATGAAGTCTTCATTGTTGCCAAAAACAGAATTACGAACTCATGTTTACAACTAAATGCCATATGTAAGGAACTCAACAATCTTAAAATGTAATCTGCGGATGTACTAATAAACAAATATTTCATTCATAATTAAATCTTAAAGTATGCAAATGCTCATGAAACATTGTCTTATCTTAAACAAAAAAAGAAAGAAAAAAAAGACTGCAAACACAAAAAACAAATGGAAAAAAGAAAAGAAAAAAAAAAGATCTAAAATCATTTCTTCTTAGCCTTTTTGTTTCCCATTCCCTTCCATTTCCTTGTCTTATATTCTGAGATACAGATCCAATCCAAAAAAAGTTCGGAGAAAGGCCAGGTCCTGTAGAAGCTGAAGTAAAAGATGGTTGTACGTAGAATATTCACCAACACATGATGCAGTTCCCTTCTTCTGGTTTGACTTAGCTGCACCCTTAACTTTGCTGGTTTGACTTGTCTGTGTGTTGGTGAAGGTGAAGTTCTCTGCATCACATTCAGTCATTTTCCTCTTTGCAGTTGGATAGATCCAACTTCACCACCAACACATATTATTTTGTTGTGATTAGTAATCTGTCCACATTTCCCACACCTCATTTTCTTCTTCTTCACATGAGGTTCATCATAACTTCTAATCCTCTTGCTTTTAGGTCTTCCAGCTTTTCTACTGTGAGGAGGGTTCAAGAGCTTCTTGTCCATCTTTGGCTGCAACAAGAAAGAGAAAAGAGATAAGAGATACATAGTGCTCATGAAACCCTAAATATATTGAAAAGTAAATGCACTTCTATCAATGTAGTTGAGAATATAAATAAGGGCACAATAAATATAAAATAGTACCTCCACCCATTCACTTTTATCATCTAGTGATGTAAAAGTTGGTACATATGTGACCTTATAGTTTTCTACTGAATAGTAATCACTGCAGTACCTGCTAAAGCCCAATATTTAAAGGTTAGTGCTAGGTACATTTAACTAGAAAAGTGCACAAAAAAACAACTAGAAAAGCTACAAAGTTCAAAGAAAAAAGTCTTGCTTTCTCCAATGTGGCCTTATTGTCTGCAATGGACTCACTGCATGCATACAGGGGAACCCCCTCAACTGCCGTTGCAAACAAGAGTAATTCTTGGCAAGGATGTTCACAGTGAACACAGAGTTCTTTGGACTAGTCACCATATATAACTCTCCAGCCACACAAGGGTCAACACCATAATCAGTCACAAACAAAAACATTTTTTTTATCAATTTAACAGCACTAAGAACCAAATTTCCATCTACCCATGAAGCAGATTCAGTCCTCCTATTGTACCATGTACCCATCACTAAGTTAGC
This sequence comes from Papaver atlanticum, assembly GCA_023531105.1. Taxonomy (NCBI): domain Eukaryota; kingdom Viridiplantae; phylum Streptophyta; class Magnoliopsida; order Ranunculales; family Papaveraceae; genus Papaver; species Papaver atlanticum. The sequence continues at coordinate 3,574,880 of JAJJMB010010581.1, forward strand.
ATACATTATGCCTATCATGATAATTGGTTTATTTCTCATCTTGCAGATCATATTGTTAAGAGACTCTGAAAAGTTGTTATTCATATGTTGACAACAGTGAATAGGGTTAAAAAAGGCCATGGACCATGTAGCAGGATCTTCTCTGTTAAGATAAGTACTAGCTGCAACATTCTCTTTCATAATATTGTCAAAATGTTCTTGCACATCCAATATATAGATAACTATTATTTGACTGACATAAAACCAACAACTATCTTAAATTCATTATCAAACATTGCATTAAACCAACAACAACTACCCGAAAATGCCTTTCTTTGAATGTGTTTTGCTGCATTCCACAAAGAAGCATGTAATTTGAGACCATTGTAATACTTGTTGAAATTTTTGTATAAATGTCTGCATTCATTTTAACACATTGCAATTAAAGTAAGCCTTAAACTGATGTGGGGAAAAACAAAACAAGCAAAGTTACAAAAGAAATTTACCTCCAATAGTATATGTGGTGATGGCCAGGGAAGACTATAACAACAACTTCCAATAACCTTTTTTTCCTATCTGAAATGAAAGCCACTTTCACTAGATGTGCTAAGATGGCATCCTGCTTCAAAAAAATGATCCAGTTCCCCTTTGTTTCAGCTCCGCATACCATAATTCCCAACATTACTAACCCATTTTGTCCATTAAGTGCAGTTGCAGCCATCAATACTCCCCCAAACTCTCCTGTTAGATGACATGCATCAAGCCCTATAACTCCCCTGCAGCCTTTGCGAAAACCTCTCATTGCAGGTTCAATGATAGTGTCATACTTTCAAATGTGTTTTCCTTAGTGTTAAATGTGAACTTAGCAACAGAGCCTTCATTACACTTGGTAAACATCTTGCAAAAGGCTGGTACTTCATTGTAGCTCTCTTTGTGATTCCCATAAAATGACTTTAACACTAGATTCCTAGCCCTCCATGCACACTGATATGGTATATTGACTCTCCTTTCAGCTAAGAAGTCTTTCTTCATTTTATAAGGGTCTGGAATAACTTTTTTAGGCTTATTCTCTAACTGATCAAGCACAAAATCTTTTACAAAATGAGGATCAACATATCTATTCCTATTTTGGTGATCCCCTGGACGAGTATGTTCCAAATTCACTTTCTTAAGGACAAAAGTATTCTCACCCTCCTTCTTGCTAGCATACACAAACCAATGACAGTCATGTTCTTTTTTAAACATACACTCAGCCTTAATTCTAGTGGGAGTACTTCTATCCAACATAAATTGACACTTATTTGCAACATAATAACCTCTAAGATGTTTCTTAAATGTCTGTTTACTTGCAAATCTAGTTTTTACTTCTATTTTGGTAGGATCTACTAGAATAAATACCTCTTCTTCAGGGAATAGATCAACTTCATGCTCAGCCTTCATGCACTCACCAAAATCATCATCAAATTGATCCATGTAAGCAGGTCTTTCATCCACATCCTTACCCGCACATTCAGGATTACCATCAGTATCACACAATTACTTTGAATTACTAAAAAGTCAATAATGAAATAAGTCAACCTTTGCCTTCTTATTCTTCTTCTTCTTCTTACCCATACTTATTGTCTTGATCACTTTCGAATATTGTAGGAGCTTCTAGATCCTCAATTGTGTGACATTCATCTATATTGATGTTTTCTAGTTGAATATTCTCCACATCTTCAACAAACTTAACTTTATCTGTAGCTTTCACCCAATATACAGCATAAAATATATCGTCATCAAGGTCAACAACTTGGGATGGTTTTGACTGACTGCAACCATTGCTACTAGCCTGAGAATCTTTGGAAATGGGTACCTGTTCAGCTTGTTGTAGCAAATCCTTGAAACTAAGCTTTCTTGATGCATCTTTGTGGTGATTTATCCACACTATTTAGCCTTGGGGATCTTCTAGGTGTAGTTTGCTTACTAACTCTCTTCTTTGGTATATTCTTTGGAGTCCCAAACACTGTATCCTTCATCCCTATCCACAAACATATACACCCCTCATCATTCACATAAGAATCCTCCCAAAAATTATCAAAATCATCATTAGTTATCAATGGCTCTTGCATACATGGATCCTTAAACCAATATAAAGAATACTTCTCCTTAGACCAATCCAAAGACAACCTAGAATACACCATATACTCAACCTTCCTCAACTATGTTTCATCTCGATGGAAATCAGGAAATACCAAAGTCTCATTCCTTGGATCCACATACACACTAATATTCCTCAATTTGAACAGACTACAACAAAAAAATAAATGAAAAATCAGATAAAGTCCCCCACTGAAACTAATTAAAACAGATAAAATCCCCCAATCACCCAAATTACACCCTAATTAAAACAAATAACATCTGAATTTCAATTAACCCAAATAAATCCCCCACTGAAACTAAAATTGAAAGGGCTGAAACCCAAATAACCCAAATAAACCCTAATTAAGAAATAATTCATACAAACAAATACTCAATCACGAAATTTATACCCTAATTAAACAATAAACTCATGAATTTCTAATAAACCCTAATTATAAAAGGGGAAAAACAGAATGTAGAGATTTATCTACAATTGATACATAGAAAAAACTCAGGGTAATAGAATTAGATCAAGAAGAAGAAGAAGGGAAGAATTAAGAGATCGGGAATGGGGTTTGAGGGAAGTAGAGAAGAGAGAATCAGATGAGAAAGAGTTTGATAATTCATTCATTGGTTGATCTCTCACCAACAACCACAAGACAAGTTTATGAACACTACTCGCCTGGCCAGTGTGAGAAACACATGAGTACAACACAAAGGACAGCTAAGACACACTAACTAAGAATACTAAGGGCACCCGAACAGAGTAGGTTAGCCCATAACAATATCATGACCAAGGGACATGACAAATACCCACTACTCCAGAGGATCCTTGTCCTCAAGGATCAGTTTTGGAAACTGTGTCTTCATTAACTGTCTATCCTCCCAGGTTGCTTCAGAATTTTCCATGCCTTTCCATTTCACCAGCACCTGAGCTAGAGCTTGCTGATTCTTCATAATCCTTTTGGTAGCCAAAACCTTGTCAGAAGTCATTTGTAGTTGTCCATGGATGTCAGTTGCAGGTAAGACTGTTTGAGCCACCACCCCAGCACCTATTTTTGGTTTAAGTTGTGACACATGGAAGGTATAATGGATTCTAGATCTAACTGGTAACTTCAACTGGTAAGCTACAACACCAACCTTTGTAATCACCTGATAAGGGCCAAAGAATTTGGCAGCTAGCTTCAAGTTTCTTCTCAGCTGCACAGTGGTTTGTCTATATGGTTGAAGCCTTAAGTATACCCAGTCTCCAACATTTAATGACCTCTCAGATCTCTTCTTATCTGCTTGCTGCTTGATCCTGTGTTGAGCAGACTCTAATGCTTCCTTGAGAACATGCCCCTTCTCTTGCCTCTGATGAAGATAGTCTTCAACTGTAACATGAATCCCTGCCTGAGAAGAAGGATACCAAACTGTGGAGGAGCATAGCCATATAAGTCTTCAAATGGAGTTAGTTTTAAGCTTGTGTGGTAGGAGGTGTTAAACTACCATTCAGCTAAGGACAACCAAGAAACCCATTTGGAAGGCCTAGAACTAGTCATGCATCTCAAATAAGATTCCAAACAAGCATTTACCCTCTCTGTCTGTCCATCTGTCTGGGGATGATAGGTAGTGCTCAAGTGCAGAGAGGTACCTACCTTAGCAAAAAGTACTTTCCATAAGTTGCTGATGAAGATACTATCCCTGTAAGACACAATAGATTTAGGCATGCCATGCGGTTTAAAGACTGTATCTATGAACCTTTTAGCTACCGTGGAAGTTGTGTAAGGATGACTCAAGGCAATAAAATGATTGTATTTGGTGAACCTGTCCAGCACTACTAGTATGACTTCTCTCCCCTCTGACTTTGGAAGCCCTGTGATGAAGTCCATACAAATGTGCTCCCAAGCTTGATCAGGAATAAGCAAGGGCTGTAGTAACCCAGCTGGTAAAGTGTTCAAATTCTTGTGCTGCTGACATATATCACACTCTTTAACCCAAGTTAGAATATGTTGCTTCATACCCATCCAGTAGAAGTATAATTTGGCCTTCTGGTAAGTAGCTTGCCCCCTGAATGACCTCCAGTAGGTGAAGAATGTAAGGCAGTCATTATTGTTCTTCTTATGTCACCACCTTGACCAATGTACAATATGTTCTTGTATCTCAAAACTCCCAGCTGGTAAGTGTAGCCTTCTATCTCTTGATTACTAACAGTCAGTTGAGGTATCCATTTCTATGCAATTGGGTCATTGATGTAACTGTCTTGGACCTCTTGAAGCCATGAAGGATGAACTTGAGTAATAGCTTGACAAGATAAGTCTTCACCCATATTGACTCTTGATAATGCATCAGCTACTAAGTTATCATCACCCTTTCTATATTTGAGCTCATAAGTGTAGTCTAAGAGTTTTGAAAGTCATTTCTGTTGTAGTACTGAGTGGATCCTTTGATCCATGAAATACTTTATACTCTGATGGTCAGTGTATATAGTGAATTTGTTACCCAGTAAGTAGGTTCTCCACTTAGAAACTGCTAAAACTATGGCCATCATTTCTTTTTCATAGTAGATAAAGCTAGGAATCTAGTTCCCATACCTTTGTTGAAGAAGGCTATTGTTCTCCTTTCTTGCATTAATGCAACTCCCACTCCCACATCACAGGCATATGTTGCTAATTCAAAGGGCTTTGTGAAATCTGGTAATGCCAATATAGGTGTGGTGGTAACAGCTTCCTTCAGTTGTTGAAAAGCTGATTGTGCTGAGTCATTCCATTGGAATTTGTTCTTCTTAAGTAACTCAGTTAAGGGCTTACAGATGAGGCCATAATCTTTGACAAATTTTCTGTAATACCCAGTAAGGCCCAAGAATCCTCTGAGGTCCTTTAAAGTAGTAGGAACTGGTCATTTGGTCATCCAAGCAATCTTCTCTAGGTCAGCAGCAACACCATCTCCAGATATAATGTGCCCCAAATAATCAATCTGTGGTTGACCAAAAGAGCACTTGCTAAGCTTAGCAAAGAGGGAATGCTCTTTAAGTAACTCCAAGGTTATAGTAAGATGCTTAATGTGAATTGCCATATCAGGACTGTAGATGAGTATGTCATCAAAGAATACTAGTATAAATTTTCTTAAATAAGGATGGAATATGTCATTCATTAGAGCCTGGAAACTTGCTGGAGCATTAGTAATCTCAAATGGCATTACTAAAAACTCATAATGACCTTGGTGTGTCTTGAAGGCTGTCTTATGAATGTCGGATGGAAAAACCCTTATTTGATGATATCCAGCTCTTAAGTCTATCTTTGAAAATACTTTGGCACCCTTAAGTTCATCCAATAATTCATCAATAACAGGTATTGGGTACTTGTTTTTGATAGTGATTTCATTCATCTTTCTGTAATCTAAACAAAACCTCCAGCTCCCATCTTTCTTCTTAACAAGTAAAATTGGAGATGAAAAGGGGCTATGGCTTGGCTTGATAACTCCAGAAGCTAACATCTCCTGCAACAATTTCTCAACAACATCTTTCTGAATGTATGGAATCTTGTAGGGTCTTTGGTTAGGTGGAGCTGAAAGTGGTTGTAAGGGTATATGATGGTCATGGTTCCTAGTGGGAGGTAGGGTAGTTGGTTCCTGAAATATGGACTGAAAATAGCTCAAAAGAGGTTGAAGGGAAGGAGGTGTTAAGGTTTGTTTCTCCTCTCCAGTGATAGAATATAAATGACCAACTAACTCATGCTTGTGTTTTCTCATATACCTATCATAATCCTTTCCTGTCATAAGGGATATACTGGCAGACTCAGTGTTTCCTTGCAGCACAATATTTTTTCCATTTCTGTTAAAAGTGATAGTTAAGTCTTTGAAATCAAACTGGACTGGACTGATTCCTTTCATCCAATCCACCCCCAACACCATGTCACACCTTACCAGGGCTAGAATTCTTATATCAAATTGAAACTTATTACCCTGCATTTCCCACTTGAAGCTAGGACACTTGGAAGAGCTCACTAGTTTGTTCCCATCAGCCACATCAACTTGGAATGTAGCAGTAGGCTCAATGTAACACCCACTTAACCTTGCTATTTCAGTGTCTAAAAAACTATGTGTACTGCCACTATCCACTAAAATAGTAATGGGATGCTTGTTTAAGGTCATGCCATGAATTTTAATGGCGTTTGGAGAAGTGTTACCTGCTAGGGCATGAACTGAAATTTCCACCTCCTCATCCACCACTTCTTGTATTAAAGGTGTATTGGATGGTGAGTCATCTTCAGGGATATTTAATTCTTTTTCATCTGCTACTAGCATGAACAATTGTTGCCTGAGGCACTTATGTCCAGCCTTGAACTCTTCATCACAGTTGTAGCATAATCCCTTATCCTTCCTAGCATTCATTAATTTCAACATAAGTGAGTCTCCTTACTGGAGGCAGTTTTGGGATGGAAGACATATTGCCTCTTGGAGATGGAGTGGTAGACTTTGGACTTGTTATGACACTTATGTGACCTTGAGGAATGAACAATGGAGGTAGCCTGTTAGTCTTATCCTTCTTAATAGTGTTGTCAATGAGTACTTCTTGCATTCTTTCAAAGTAAATTTCCTTCTCCAATGAAGCTGGTGAGAACTTATGCACAACAATTCTTAATTCCTCTTTCAATCCACTGATAAAACTAGATGTGAAGTAATCCTCAGTAAGATGTTTGTTCTTAGCTAGCATCAATGCCTTCAATTCTTCAAATATCTCTTGATACTCCAACACAGTACCCAATTGACTAAGTTTGTTAAACTCCCCTACTATGTCATCATGTCCAACTCTTGAAATCGGGAACAAACATCTTTCATAAACTTCTCCCACCTGATAATTTCTTTACTCACCTGGTAATCTTGAAACCATACATCTGGATTTCCTTCTAAATACATAGAGGCTACATGTACCTTCTGCTCTTCATTCATTTGATGTAATTGAAAGTATTTGGTATATTTTCGCACCCATGACCTAGGATTTACCGCATCAAATTAGGAAAATCAACCTTAAGTTTATGTGTATGATCAAAATTAGAACTCTCACCCGGTAAGAAGTTACCACCATTAGATCGATCAGTACGACCAGGAGTAAATGGTGTGTTAAGTATTCCGTCACCAGTTCTAGCAGTTTGGTCCCGAAATTCCTCCAACAATTTCTTTGATTCTGTTTTGAACAGCTCCATCATAGTAGACATTAACAGAGGAGAAGGTGAATCTTGCTTAGCTTTAATTTCCAACACTTCTTTTGCCAAGTTCTCATTAGATTGAAGAACCGATTTTAACTGTTTTGTCAAAGCTTCAAATTCAGCTTTACTCACCATGGTTAGGGTCACTCAGAACCGAGTGATCTGATACCACTTATAGAGATTTATCTACAATTGATACACAGAAATAACTCATGGTAATATAATTAGATCAAGAAGAAGAAGTAGGGAAGAATTAAGAGATCGAGAATGGGGTTTGAGGGAAGTAGAGAAGAGAGAATCAGATGAGAAAGAGTTTGATAATTCATTCATTGGTTGATTTCTCACCAACAACCACAAGACAAGTTTATGGACACTACTCGCCTGGCCAGTATGTGAAACACACGAGTACAGGACAAGGAACAGCTAAGACACACTAACTAAGAATACTAAGGGAACCCGAACAGAGTGGGTTAGCCCATAACAATATCATGACCAAGGGACATGACATAGAAGCCCTAAAAATACAAATCAATCGATCAATTACCTATCAAAACATTGATTTTCATCATATATTAATTAAGTCACGGGTTACGTTAATCTCACCTTGATTGAGAGTTTTCCAATCCCGATTTATACCTCATCTTCACTTTATCAAAACCATCTTTCAAACCCTAGATATACAGAAACCTTAGTCTTCCAAATACGATTTGGTTCTTCACTAACATCTACGTCTTCAACAATAACGACTTATTCTCTAATAATCGCTTCAATACCTAACCCTAGTTTCAACAGAAGGAGAACGAAGAAAAAATGAGAAATGAATTACACCCCACGCGTATTTGAAAGTGTGTAAGGGCATGGTAGTAATTTCTCGGACCGAGTTTGACTTATTCAACGCCTCTGACCGATCGGGTGGGTCCAAGCATGAAACCTAACGGAAAGACCACTTTAGAGAAGAATTTAAAATCTTGGCCGGTTTATTAATTATATGGTTGGAAGATGGCCAATTTGTTAATTTGCCCAAATTGTATTGCATTTGAAAGTTCAGTTCCAATGATATCCCATCTTACCTGTGAAACCACCCAGAAAATCCATGTGGTCCTGGAGAACTTTCTGGATTGAGCTCAAATACTGCTTTCTTGATCTCTTCATCCGTTGGAACATCATCAATCATTTTGTTATCTACCTTATCCACCACTTTAGGAATGTTATCAAGAATATCCTCAGCCATATCAACTTCCTGAAATTTAAATTTATCCTCAAAATGGGACACAAGCAAGTCGGTCATCTCTTTTTGATTGGTGATTATCTCTTCCTCATAATTTTCTAACTCAACTATCATATTCCGAATCTGTCTTATCTTTAGATTTATATGAAAAAATTTAGAGTTTGATGCTCCATCTTTTGACCACATAACTCTTGATTTCTTTAGAATAATTTATTTTTGTTGTTGAGATAGAACTTCTAGATTTCCTCTTGCAGTTACTAACTTATACAACGAAATATTATCTTCAGGATTTTGATCAAAAGCTAAAATAGTTTCAAACACTTCATCTTCTGCTAATCCACTATTTTGATGATTACTACTCAAATTTGTGAATTAAAAAACAAATTAATTGTAATGGATATGTGAGAAAATACTTGCGATGGTATACACGATTATGAATGATGAAATGAGCCAACGATTCAGAGATGAGTAATTTTTTGATGGTCATGGAGAGAGGGAAGATGAGTGATTTGTGATGATAATTTTTTTTGTTAATGGTTTTGTTTAGATTAGATTTGTATATATAACTAGGTTATTAGGTGGTTATTATAGGTTGGTGATTAATTAATTGGTTAAAAGATAATAAGTAAGTTATTTCCTAATTTAAGGACACCCCTTAGAAATGTAGGATAGATGGTCTAAGCACATCTTGGTCCCAGATTAAAAAAGAAAAATCGCTACCCAAAAAATCGTTCTTCTATTTCCCCCAAATCATTACACCGATTCAGCACGTATGACTTCCAGATTAAGACCAGAACTGATTTAATTCTGTTAAAATTATTTCTCCGAATTCTATCAACCTCGAATTACCGCCTCAAATTCTCTAGATAACTTGCGCGCGCGCTCATGTTCAGACTTGAGAGTGATGCCCTAAATCCCAAAGCCAAAACAAAAGATATCCGAAAACCCTAGTTTCTCATATCACAGATACGAAAAACCTAAGTTATTGTTCCTCGATTTATCCTCAAACCCTAAATCTAAACCATAGAAGATGTCATCATCATCAGGGCAATCTCAATTTCGTTACACTCAAACACCATCAAAGGTTCTTCACCTTCGTAATCTACCATGGGAGTGCACAGAAGAAGAACTTGTTGAACTTTGTAAACCCTTTGGAAGGATCGTTAATACTAAATGCAACGTCGGTGCTAATCGTAATCAAGCCTTTGTTGAATTTGTAAGTATCATTAGCATTTTACTACAGAATCAATAGAATATTTGGGGTTTTTTGAACGCTTTTGATGAATTTTAAAAGTTTGACTGGTAAATTTTTGTTTTCCCCTTGTAGGTGGATTTGAATCAAGCTATTTCAATGGTTTCATATTTTGCGTCTTCATCAGAGCCGGCACAAGTTCGTGGTAAAAGCGTATATATTCAGTACTCAAATAGACATGAAATCGTAAACAATAAGAGTTCTGGTGATATTGCTGGGAATGTCTTGTTGGTGACGATTGAAGGTGTTGAAGCTGGTGATGTTAGTATTGATGTTATTCACTTGGTAAGTTTATATTCACTGGAGCGGTTTAAAAAATTCACATGTCTGTTTGTGTTTGCATAGTTGTGTAGAAATTTGGCTGAAATTGGTGGTAGGGCGTAAATGTGCTACTAATTTATGTTTGTTTAGAGTTTATGTAAGGTGGTGGTGTTTTTGTTTCTTTATCAAATGCTATTATTTGGTTGCATCATCATGGTTTTTTTCCCAATAACTTCACTTTTTAGACAGTTTGGAACTTAATGATCATGTTATCATTTAGGCATTACACGAAAGTTCATTCTAAAGATGTTCGTTTAGTAATTGATTGAGATCTTGTTTTTAACTTCCATGTATTTGGTTATGAATGTTTGGTTCGGAAATTTGACTAATCAGAATCTTGATCTTTAGGTGTTCTCTGCTTTTGGGTATGTGCACAAAATCGCTACTTTTGAGAAGGCTGCTGGCTTCCAGGTCAGATTTCTACATTTTGAGTCTCCGTTGGTATTTTTGATGTACTTTGTTATCATTGTATACTAATGCGGCAGTGCATTTCCTACAGGCGCTAATCCAATTCACCGATGCTGAAACTGCAGCTTCAGCACGTAATGCATTGGATGGACGAAGTATACCAAGGCAAGCAAGTTTTCTTAGAAGGATTTTCTGTAATTATAAACCTGTAAATTTATCTTTTTGAATAATTATTTAAATTTTTTTCAGAAATGTAATCATGTGTTCATCTTTTCAGGTACTTGCTTCCCGAACATGTTGATTCCTGCCACTTGCGTATCTCGTATTCAGCCCATACTGACTTGAACATCAAGTTTCAATCCCATCGCAGCAGGTATACAACTGTCAAGATTGTATTGTATTAGTGTTGCAATTTTGTCTGACTTTTTGCTTTGAGCTCTTATTTCTCTATCATCCATATTCCTCCTATATGTGCTAGTCAGAGGTTGCTAATTGCTGTGTCTGCTTTGTTATCTAGGGGTACTAGGGGTAGTGAGGCTAGCAGGAGAGAATACAGATGTTTCTTATATAATTCCTTAGTAATTTCCTTCATCTCACTGGTTAATATTATTAATAATGCCAGTCTTCAATTTGTCATTTTTTTGTTACTATTTACCTTCTTCAATGTTTTTGAAGTTCTGCTGATATTGCTTTGTTTGAGGAAAATTCATTTGTCAAAATTGATGCTTCGACCATGAAGTTAGCCTTACATTTTTGTTGTTCCAGATGACACTGAACTGAAGTATCATTTCTTGCCAATTCACATTTCTTTTTTCTTTTCTTTCATATATTCTATATACTTTAGGATAGATTCTCACTGCGTTTATTAGGATACATGAACTGCAATTTCCGCGTCCCTCTAATGTCTAATCACAACTGGGAAGATCTGTGAACTCCCATTGAGAACCCAATTCGTGAATTGTAACTGTAGTTGCTATTGTCTATTTCATTGCTTTTTCAGTGTCAATTGTAACTGTAGTTGCTATCTTAAAAAGTGACACATGAATTACTTGTTATTGTAGCTAACTTGGCATCTGCTGATCATTGTGTGAGTTAGAGTTAGAATGAAAGTTGTTCACTGCAAAATATCTCTAATAAATCACAGCTCGATAATAGAATTGATTGTCAAATGAACTAAACAACTATTTGACTGGGTCATATGTAGAAGCAACTAGTCTCTGAACTCTTATCTTAATGGGAGTCAACAGTTCTTGGCTGGCTGATATATTACAGTTTTGAATACAGAGGGATGTCGTCTGACTGGATCATTACGAACTTCTCAAATTAACAACATTTGGTGGTGGTGAACTTTTTTCCCCCCTTTTTCATTTTTCAATTCTGTAATCGATGTCAAAATAGCTGGATTCCTCTGTTTAATCTTATAAAAACCAGCCTTATGTTGTTTAATGGCTGTTGAAAATAGTATTTTACCGGTTACCAGTTTCTCCTGATTCCGTAGTATCATTAAGTGTTGCGTTATATCCTTTGAATTAATTATCAGATCTTAATTCATATATTTTCCTGTGATGCACACTATCTAATATTGCTAACATAATTTTTTTTTTTTTTTTTTTTTTTTTGAAGCAACATAAATCTATTGTATGAATACAACACTGTAACCTACTGTGATCCGTCATTCAATATCTGTTGGTGTTTTAGTAAAGCTTTTCATGACTGCTAGCTTTGTCTGGCCAATTTCCTTCTAGTGTTCATACTGAATATTCCTTGTGCAACTTCATGAGTACGCAGTTACAGTTCTTTTTTTTAATGGTTTTGCAGAGACTACACAAATCCTTACCTTCCTGTTAATCCTTCTGCAATTGAAGGAACTACGCAGGTAAAAGTAATATATATATTAAGAAATTTAGAAGCTCTAGGGAAGTTTATGAAATCTAATGACATGTTATTCCAGTCTGTGTTAGGTCCCGACGGGAAGAAAGTAGAACCAGAGAGTAATGTGCTTCTTGCTTCAATAGAGAATATGCAGTATGCGGTCACAGTAGATGTGCTTCACACGGTATGGAAATTGCTCTATGACATCTTTGGCTGTTTTTTTTTTTTTTTTTGTAGCGATCTGATGTTTTTTGTCTCTTGACATGGGGATTAATCGATTCAGGTATTTTCGGCATTTGGGACTGTTCAAAAAATTGCTATATTCGAGAAGAATGGTGGAATGCAGGCGCTAATTCAATATCCAGGTAGGAAACGTTGAATTGACACTACTCTTTTCCAGCATATTAGAAGTTATTGCAGCATTAAAGTTAACACTGGTGCTGAAGTTAACTCTCATTGTTCATGTTGATTCTGCTGCTAGTGTTTCGTTCTAGTATTTTACTTTTGTCATTTCCTGGCAATCATATAGATGTTCCCTATGTACATCATAAATATAAGGAGTCGTTTAGTGTCCTCATTATATAGTCATTTCTGAACAGACAAATCATTGTACCTTGATTTCAGATGTTGCAACCGCATCAGTTGCCAAAGAATCTTTGGAAGGACACTGCATCTACGATGGCGGCTATTGTAAGCTTCATATGTCATACTCTCGTCATACTGATCTTACTATTAAGGTATGGATATATATATTGATCCGTTGAAAGAAACAGAAATGAGTTGGGTGTCATATAATAAATCAATGGTTCCTCATATTGAACAAGAAAAACATAACTGCCTGTTTGCATTCTGTACTTGTTGATATTTATGTATCTTAAAATTGTGCGCGAGCCACAATTTAAGTGGTTGGTGTTTCTGTTTTTGCAGGCACACAATGATAGAAGCAGAGACTACACGATCCCATTTTCAGCTTTGCCCCCAATGCAACAACCTATGCCTTTACCACCTGCTCCTGGTGGCTGGCAAAATCCCCAATATACTTCAATGCATGTAGGAAATGAATACTCTGCTGGAGCACACATGCAACCTCCTGGTGGACAAGCATCATCATGGGATCCTAGGATGCAGGCGAGCAGACCAAATTATGTCTCAGGACCAGGCACTATTCCTGGTCAAGCATATGGTCCACCCCCTAACCCGCCCAATGGCTCTGCCCCCTGCTAATCCTAGATGGGCCAGGTTGGGGTCCCACCCCTTTGTTTCACCCAGTATAAACCATGGGATTCAGCCCGCGGTGTACCTAGAATTTCCTTTCGATTGGTCTGCATCTAGTGTTTTCATTATTCGGGGTTGTTAGAATTGTGAATCCAAATTTCTTTGAACAGAATCAGTTTTGGTTCTAAACTAGAACTGATCTGAGCAAAATTTGTGTACTTAAGCCAAGAAGAAGAGCTTTAAAATGTTAAAAGTTTTTTTTCATTTCAATATAGGTTTCAAGATGCAAGGATTTTTAATATTGACTTTGCAGTGGTTTGGTTGGTTTGTGAATATCATGAGCTATTTTATTTGTTCCACTGACCAGTGACCACTGATGTTTTTACATAAGACAATACCTAAGCATTACATGGGTACCCATCCTGTGGAAGCTCATTATACTTGGGGTATATCAACTGGGTCAAGAATAGAAGAATAGACAACATCTGCATTCTTAGCGACTCCAAATCTTCTCCCATTTACTAAATAAAAAAATCCAACTAGTTGGTATAGCAGCTCAATACTAGATGACTGTATTATACTGTTAGGATCATTTCAGTCTGTTGAACTTCAGAATATTCACTGAAGCTTTAATTCTAATGCTGATAAAGCAGCAAAGTATTGTAGACAGAACAGAGTGAGAGTGATAGCTGATAGGACAATGGTTGATTGATCAACCTCATTTCATTACTCAAATCTCTGTAACTTGATTGCACAAAAAAAGAAGAAAAAAAAGAAAGAAGAGAGACTTGGGTATATATATATAAAAAAAAAGCGGAAAGTTTCAAGAAGAGACCACAAGGAGCCCTCTCCAGGAACATTTGCAGTACCAGAAACACAGGACAATATGTTCTTTGGGCTGTGCTACCCTGCACGACAGTGCACAACACTTTTATAAGCTAGCAAGCTGAGAACCATTGGATTCAAAGATATTTATGTTTTGTTTCTTTATATTTATACTAGGTCCTCAAATATAGTTTATATTCATTGATTACTCCTTTTAATGTGTGCTCCTTAACTCTGTACAATAGAATTGGCAGAGTGCCGGTGTACACAGAGTTAATTGAACTGTGTAACTTAGGTAAAAAAATTATTGAACTGTGAAATTTATATAAAACATCCCTCTTTCACATAACAAGTATCAAGTTCTGAGCAAGAAATCATCAAAGTAAGCTTGGTGTTAAGTACCAAAATAATCATGTAAACGCTACCACTCCTCTCACAAGCTCAAGTTCAGTGCAATGAGCTCCCATAATATTTTATAGTTGTCTATAGATGGTGTACCATCTACTTAAAAGGGGATTTTTGGTCGGATATTTTTAGTACTGTGGTACATCTGAGTAGTGGTTTTACATCAAAAAGGTTTAAGATTTACCAAATTGGAGATAACCGAGTTAGATTTGAGTTTTTTTTATACCTAACGACATCAACTGAAATTGAAGAAGATCGACGAATAAGAGAAGGAAAATAAATTGAACGAAGGTTATTAGGAGAACCCAAGAAGGAATTACTGTTTAATTTTGAAGGATCAAGAAAGGAATTTTCTTGAGATCCAGTTGTAGTGTTAGTGGTAGTAACTGAAACAGGTTGAATGATTTTGATTGTCGAAATAGCATCTTCAAGTGTTTGTTTCTCAAGCTCTTCAATGGGTATCTCTCTGATTCTCCAATTGAGAGTTTTATAAATGGAAAAACGCAGTCGCACAGAGAAGTTTCAAATCAACTTGGAAGAAGAAGATAAGGAGTCGCAGGAAGGGTGTTTTGATTTTATATTAAAATAAATCAAAGGGTGTGTTTACAATTTGATTCATTGACAGATGTAAATTTATTTTCAACGGCTGAGAACAGTTCCGTATATTTATCCAAGGGTGATTAACTGCTAGCTTATAAAACGGTTTTGCACTGTCGCGCGGGACAGCATTGGCCATGTTCTTTTAGGAGTCCGATGAAGGATGAGGTTCCTGTACAAAATCCCCTCACCGGTACCCCCTCTGATCATACAAGAAATTTATGCAGACGGGAAAGAGTTAAGTTTGTGCATACAGGGAAATGACAACCTTGCCAATCATGTATTATGTTGTCTGAATTAAAATCGAAATCAACAATAAGAGATCAATGCAAAGACAATAAATACTAGCAACAACAAAAACTATGGATTTTGATAAATATCATAGCAACTTGTAAGAGATTTCGGCATCTACCACAAACATAAGGAAATTGTATCATATTTCTCCAAACTCAAAGAACTCGAAAAACAGCTCTCTTGGCTCATCCGGGTTTGATGGGTTTGATGAGATTCGATTCACAGGCCATCAAGAAGCACCTGAGAAGAGTGATAGAAAAATTAAATATATGAAGTCGTCAATAAAATTTCCTGGGTCAAACAATTACAGTCTAACAGGAAAAAGGACTAAAGGTCTTTCCTCTGATATTTAGATCAGAGAACCCGCAAAAAAGAAACTGAAATTGATAAGACAAAGTCAACTTACTTAGAATTTTAACAAGATGAGGATTTTCTTAGACGTTGTAGGAAATGTTAACAGCGTCTCACTAAATTTCGTCATCCGTTTCTCCCTTTCTGAGTCTTGTTCAGTTGAATAATTGGTGAGTACCACTTTCTCCAAGACCGTGGCATGTTTCAACAGAAGCTCCAAAAATTTCAGTTCAATAGCATGCCCACGAAGACCTTTAATCTCGGCAATCTTTAGATGACATATCCTACACGGCAAAGACAACCCTGCATCCCAGTCGTCTCCTATGTTATCCGGATCAAATTCTACCTAGACAATAACCAAATATGATATTAGAACTAACCAAACTTCACAGCACACAAATTTAGGTTTAGATAATTATGAAAAATTCATATGAAGTGCTTGATGAATACCTCGTTATAATATGGACACGCTGGAGGCTTGACGTTATGGAGATGGATATTGAGCATTACCAAGCGATGAAGAAAGAAACTTATTTTGACTTAAACGATTTACTTTGAGTGACATAAAATAAAAGTAATGACAAAGAATTTAGTTAAAACCTGTGATATCTGCAGGGAAATGAATTCTGCATTGGGAGAATTGTTTAGTACGAAGAATATTGAACGCAGGCAGTCCCTCGAAAGGTAGGTCTGGAGGTTCAAATGTTGAATATTAAAATGTTCAGTCAGTTGAATGTGCAGTATATCAGGAGGTCCACCTAGAGCCTTGGGTGCATAAAAAACAAAATAAGAGAAATACCATTCAGGTTATAGTTATACAACTTATACTGCAAGAAACACAAAAACAAAAATCTGTCAAATACATAACAAGGAAATATGCATCCTACGGTGGTAGAACCGCCTAGCCTTAAGCATACGCAGCTAGAAAATCTCATTCATTAATCACCAATGCCTTATTTGGTTGTCAAGCATAAGTCCTTCAAGTTACAAAAAAATGCAGCAGGGGCCTAATTTTTTTTGGTTAAGAGCAAGATAGTAGCTCATTTCTTTCCAATTTTGCAACATAGACTAGCGAAGGCCAATAAAATTTTATGTTTTTTGCAGAGCTACTACACCAGCGGAAGTAGCAGATATAGAGATTCACAAAGCATGCGACAGGCGTTATGCTTTATAAAACTGTGTCAAGGCAACACCAATGCATCCAGTTAAGGGTCAGTGCAAGGTGCAGTTAGGAGCTCACGTAAGGTTAATACTATTATTCTTGTTCGTGTTTTCTTGTTTCATATATTGCTTGATCCCTTATTTTCCTTTTCTTAACTATGGTGGATTGGATGCATAGAAAAAAATTCTCCACGTTTTGTATGCGTTTTAATGCATAAGTCCTACACAAGCATAATGCATAACCTAAAGCAACAAAATATATGGAGCGCCTGGCCATGCACCTCGCTTCCGAGACAACATAGAGAGTAGACATAAAAACAAAATGGTTTTCTAAAAACATGTACTGTTAAAAGGTATAAAACAACACCTGATCTCCACCCAGACGGCACTTCAAAAAAATTGAACTCAGAAGAAGCTTAGAGGCCATACCTCAAGGAAATTATGATCTAAGGTTAAGACTTCCACGTCATGAATCCCTCTTAAAAGTCCCATCGCACGTTGGGCACACATTTCTGGCACTTCACTTCTTCCAATGCGTATCTCAATATCAGCAGTGGCTAGAGACGAAAGATTCATTAAACTGAGATTTGTCGACAAGTAACTACGAAAAATGAAGGATGACAGACTTGGAGCATGCAGTTTAACTTCACAATTGCTTTCATAACCCCAACTATCAAACTCAAAATACTTAAGTTTAGGCAAGGAAATGTTGAGATTCATTTCAGGAAATGGATTATCATGTACTCTCATAACCAACGATTCTAGAGAAGGAAAACTCGAAAAGAACCTATTCGTTAGTTCTTCATCATCAAACGATATATCCCAAAGTATCAGACGCAATGATTTCAGCAGAGGTAAACTCATTTCATGATCAGGCAGAATAATCTCGGTGTAATAATAACTATCTCCATAACCACTCAATTCAAGCTCAAGCTTTGTCAATGATTTACAAGTACATAGACAAAGAGGGATCTCAAAATCTCTGTCAGGGGTTACGCAAATACACATCTCTTGAACATTATGGCTGACAGCTGTGGCAATCCATCTATCCATGCAGCTATATATTTCATCTGTAGTACTAAAATAGACATCATAATGTAGATCAAACCTTCGTATATCAGAGTTGTTGTCACGAAGACTGAGCACCTTGTCCACAAATTTTATAAAGCGCTTTGTGGGATTAACACCAAAATCTTCATCAATCGAGTGATAGGTATCATAGAAAGTTAGGACGGGCAGAGAAATCCAAATGTATCGCCATCTTTTAGCCAAAACACAAGTCTGAACAGCAGATTTCGTATCAGTAAAAGATAGGATGTGCTCAATTAAGGAATCTGGTAAGTTGCTGATCCTATCTTTCTCTTCTTCTTCAGAAGAAGAACTTGAGTTTCCTATTTTCATTTTTCAAACAGTGTGAAATAATGAAAATCGGATTCAACAAATTTCACTCAAAATTTGAAGATATAAATTCCTAACTCTCTGGGAAATCGTTAATGGTGGAGAAGAATGGGGATGGCGATTGAATTTAAAGGTATGCAAGTTATTTTTGGGGAAAAGGGTAAAGTTCTTGAGATCTTGTTTTGTGTTTACAGACTGCCAGTGTTACAGCATGTTTGTAGAGGCAAAACACTACCTTCCTCTATGTAGAGGTGGTCCTCGTTTTAGTGGCTAAACCTCTGTCAGATATCAGAAAGAGGAAATGAAATAGCAGCTCTCACCTGGCCAAAACCTCTATTTAACGATGAAATGACCATTTAATCCTCAAACAAAAATAATTTTGACAACTTTTGTCCTCGACCAAAACAAAACCCAAAATCGTTTTGTTTTCTCAGTTTCATTTTTTCTCTCTGCCGAATTTCGTTGCTCTCTGGAATTCATGGAGAGATTTTGTCTCTGGAACTCATCGAGAGATTTGGGTTATTTGTTGGTTGATTTCTTCGGTGGAGCAGTTAAATCTCATCAAAACTTGTTCGATTTCAGAAGATTTCTATTTAAAAGGTTAGGGTTCTTTTCTATTTTCTTATTGCATAAGTTTTGTTTGCAATAATTTGTGAAGATTTATACCAGTTAATCTCGTTACCGCATGTTTGTTTTTAGAATTTTGGGAAAATTGTATAAATTCAGATTTGGCGTTCTTGATGTTTTGAGATTTATTGAAGAAGAGTTGTTTACTTGTAGGAATTGTTTGTTTTCTTTTTTTTGTGTTTGGTGGTAATGGATACAGATGTGATTGTTATCTAAAGTTTAGCTAGTATTGATTTGGTAGTGTAATGAGATTACACAAACCCTAAATTGATGAAATGGGTTATATGGATTAATGTGGTAGTGTATAAAATTTGTGCACTGAATTTGACACTAATGTATGGATTTTTTCAATGTTCGTTAGTTGATTTAGTTGTGTCTAGATTGTTTTTAGAGCTAAGGTTTTCTTTGCTATATATTTGCAAGATAAGATTGCTTGTTTCAAAGATGTGAAGGCAGGATGGTTTTGATAGATTACGTTGTGGCCCTTGAACACGACATTTGGATATATGTACGAGAACATAATGTTGATGCTTAACTGTTTCAGTCTCTTGCGTTGTTGTTTGTGTTTATAATCTTGTTTAATTTGAACCTAGACTGTTGCTGAGATTTTGCTCCGTTTATGCAGGAATACATTTTTCTTTTAAATTGTTTCTTATTCAAATCACAGGGAGGCACCTGAGTTGAAAGCTTACCCCTGTCGTTGTTGTGTTTTTGATGTGCTGTGTTTTGAGTAGCTTGTATATTGACACTACTTTAGAATCTTTTCTCCTATGGCATCAACATAAATTTAGATTTAGACTGTTTCTGTGCATGGATCGTTTAGTGTGATTTTGGAAAAAAAAAATGATTTTAAGGAGACTAGCTCGATATTTTTATACAATGAATATGTTGATAAAGCTGAGGGTTTAAAGAAGAGAGGGGGTGCACATATATTCACAACTATTGATGGCCTTTCTAAGAGGTTTATCGACTTGATTATCGAAGAGGTTGGGAAGGAAGGGTATGTTGAAGCGTCCCTTAAATAGATATCATATGGTTTATCAACTATTAATGTTCTTACTTTAACACGGTGGCTTGAAATGGTAATTCATCTAATTAGTGAATTGATTTTATTCAGTTTATACGTGGTTGCTATGCTTATTGGAATTGTTATGTTAAATGTAATCCCGTATGCACTCTGATTTCATTAATGAGTAATAAGAGAGTTTTTTACCGTGTATTAATTGTTGTTGTTATTTGTCTGCAGCAATATAGATGATGGTGCGACGAATTTTGCTGGTGTCTTTGCTAAGCCAGATAGAGTAATTAGTAAAGTACAATAACCGGATTGTCGTCAAAGGTATGGACTCTCTAACTTGATTTTCACATTAGTTTTCTTTGCAGTCACTTCCTTATGTGGAGTTGTTTCTCATAGTAATTTTGCTTTTGGTACAATTGCTGGTCGTTGGTTGAAAAAGAAATTCATGAGCATGACCAACTGTGAAAGTCTTTGTACACCGGATTGTTATATACTTTTACTAGATTGAGAAAACCCTTGGATCAGTACATTGTAGATCAGTAGATTAGTACAAAGAACAAAAGATTCATTTCTCACATGTTGTTTATTACTCACAAGTGAATGAAGTTATTTTTTACTGAATTATGTATTGTCTGGGCTACCTGAACACATGGTGTAGGCCTTAGCTTCCTTTTGTGGTGGATATAGGTAAGAGTTTCCTTCCCCTTAGCTAAATTGGACTTCAAATGTTCCATTACCTTGTGTGAATCTGACTGCCTTAATGGTCACTAGTTTAGGCAGCTTATGCTTTCAATTGGACAATCGAGTGAAAGTCCAGATGTTATGTATCAAAATGCAATAGCTAAGAAGTCTCCTAAGATGTCTCAAGATGAAGACAAACAGCAACCTTTAATTTAGTAGAAAACATCATAGCATAGTGTCTGTTGCACATAAGCGAAATAGAAGTCTTCATTACACTATAGATACGACATTTATTATTACAGAGATATAATTCTCCTCTCACGATAAGTACTATAGAAAACTAGCTGCTAGTACTTATTTTACTCCTATGTATACGTGGGAGTTAATAACACCTCTCACATCAGGTTACAGAGATATAATTCTCCTCTCGCCTAATCATCTTCAACATTGTTGACCCGTTCACATTCATCGATCCAAATAATTTGTTCAGTGACAAGTAAATGGAAGGCCAATTAGAGGATACAAGAACTTTAAGTAAATGGAAGAGCAATGGCTAGAAGTACTGAACATTTTAGGTCATACAGAAATGTCTAGAAGTACTGAGCAATGGCTAGTCTTGTTAGCTTGGTACCTTGTTGTATTTTTCTTGTTCAGTTGAGGCTGGGTTTGGAAAACGAGTTATCTAATTTAGGTCATACTGAAAGAACTCAAATACTGAACATCCGTTGATTTGTTTATCTGATTTCTTTCTCTTTTGGCTGTTTTAAGGAACCATCGTGGTTTGAGGCATTACTGGGGTCTCTGAGTTCGTGGACAGCATACCAAAACTACAAGTCACAGAGACTGTTGGCGTCTCTCAGAAGTGTTGAGAATGGGCTAGTAATGATGGTGGGTTGTGAATCTTGGAATTTCGAGAGATAGTGTATCTTTATGGGTCATATGTGTAGGGTTGGTGAGGAAGTGCAGGTGAAGATGAAGGGGGTTTGGTTAGGTCTTTTATTAGTTTGTATTTCGCTTTATCCGTGAAACGGTGTGAATTGTTGAAAACATTTTTTGAATTTTTGAAAATGTTGATTTGGAATGAATCTTGGAATTTTTTAATTTTGTAAGGGTAAAATGTGAAATATACAAATTTAAATTTAAATTTAAATATAGAATTATTAGATAGTGGTTAAACAAACATAAATTTTGAAGGCTCTAGGTAGTGGTATTCATATAGAGATAGAGGTAAACCTCTATGTAGAACCCTCTACCTATATAGAGGAGAAAACAAACATGCTGTTAGACCATCAAGTGAACGGTTGAGAGGAAATGACGCTTGCTTCTTCCTTTTTCCGCTTTATCAATCAAAACCTTTAAAATCCTAAGTCATATAAGCCTCACGTCGGGTGGTGAGATACCCACCCTTGGGTGAGCGTCATCGCCCTCTTGAAATTGCTCCATTCCACTTTTCCTCAAATTCTATTAATATAACAGTGAATACCGGTTTCAATTGGGAAAAAACGGCGCAAAAAGAAAAACCAGTCTTTCCCGGAACAAAAAAAAAGAAAAAAAAAGCCATTGTTAAGCTGGAGATGGCGAGGGAGTTATCTCTTTCCCACTGCCTTAAGAACGTAGTGTAACTTTGTGATTAAATGTGGTGTGTTTATCTTTTTTGGCTATTGATATTTAAGAAGCTTCTTAGATAAGTACGGTTAGGCCTGGATGATTAGTGGTGTGTGGCCACGTAGTAAAATGGTACATTTCTTACTTATTGGTTTAACTAATGGGAATGATTTTGTTGACAGAACAACCATAAACTTATGATGGTGGTGTTGCTAAGAGGGAAAATTGAACTACTTCATGTATGGTTTAACTCCAAATATTAATGCTTGGTGAAGGAGGATTTGGACGTGTATATAAGGGTTGTCTTGAAAACACTGATCAGGTCAGTTGTGTTCTTGAAGCTAATGTTAACTTTGTTATATTGCTTTTGTGTTTATGATTTAAGGAAGGATATCTTGGCTGTTAAGAGAAATCAAAAAATAAATACTCCTGAAAAAAATTAACAGGTAAGGAAGGATATCTTGATTGAAAAGAATTTATCCTCTCAGACTGTTTCTACGATTATTACTAATATAACAAAACCTTCTCACAGGAGAGCAATCGATGGTGCGTGTGCTAATGTTTACATTCATGTTTTGCACATCTTCTTCAGAGAATATCATCATCTTTGAGTTTTGCATTCTACCCACTTCATAGTCTTTAAGTTTTATGTCTATTTTGGTCATAGATCATGAACCAGGACAACCCAGCAATAATGATTAGTTGCAACTACAACGTTGTGCTCAGAAGAGAAAAAGAATGGAACTTGATCACATGCGGCAAAGAAAGAATCAACTTGATAGCATACAGCAAACACAAACTCAAAGTGTTGACGATTCTGGTGTTGGTCCCTGTAAGTCAAATTTTGCAAAATGTCCTTCCTTACATAAAATTGTTTCTAAGCTGTGAGCTTACTGTTTTCTAAACATGCGCATATCACCACAGTTGACAAGTCAATTATAATTGATAGAAACAGTTGCTCTGAATCAGATGAAGAACAATGATATTGTAGGAATTCAACGGAAATGTGATTTTATTCAGCTTCAATCCGTGATTAAATTACAACTCTAATACTGAAAGTTAAGAACTTGCCCGAGATTTATTCCGGTTTAATTTGTTCCGAATGTGATTTACTTGGGCAGAAAATAAGTTTCAGTTTGAGTTAAGTTTCTGACCCCTGACTGTTTGTGGAAATGCGTAATTGTGCATGCATATTATCAAACAAGGACTCAATAATGCCTAATTGTGTAAACATCTTATGAAAGAGAAACTCATGTACTTATACAGACTATATGTTATTACCATTTCCCCTCATCAGCAGCAACTTGCTATGCTAGCGCATCAACAATCTCTTATAATGCATGGTTGCTGCTGCAGTCAAGCCAAGGGATGGGAACCCAATGCCTGCCAATTCCTTGCAACCTGGAACCAATGGGGATCACTTAACTGGTGCTAGCTTGGAACCCCAGAACTGGCCAATTTTGGTTACCAAGTTCCTGGCATGATAGCTCCAGCGGGTGGGTCAAATGATTTGGAGACGTTTATGCAGCATGTATTACGTAAATTAAGAAATCATTTTTATCTACTGTTTGTACTTTATTGGTACATCAAGGTGCTCATCCTATATGTAAATTTGCTTTTGTGCTAGATGGCAAATATTTGGACATCACAGCCATTAAGAAACTCTTTCTCAACACCCAGGTATTACTCTCCTCAGCTGAAAATGTTAACTTTCTACTCTTCTTTGCAAAAACTCAAAAGAGATATTGCATTGCTTATTATTCTTTAAGGTATGAGTTTTGGCATACAGAAAGAAGAGGATGGAAACTTTCTGATGTGAACGCAGTAGGAAATATTTTATCCAGTAGGAACTCGGAAGGATTTCTAATAAACATAAACTCTGATAAGCATGCATGTCATGTTCTTTGATACTTATCACTTGGAGGAATCCTAACTTTTTTTGGGGTAGTTTCTTCAGGTTTAGCTACTCTTTTGGCGGGTTGTTGTATGGGTTCTTCGTAGCAATAATCTGTGGTCATATGGACAGAGAGATCAACGAACGCCACGACCATTTTCTTGCCAAGTAGGATCTAACGAAGGTTCAGTATCTCCAACCACAAGAAACCTTATTGACTTTGCAAGAATATCATAAGGTCTACCAGTTTTTTACGAAGGCCTTGTTGGTAAAGTAGACTGCCAACTTTTTAAGTTTGTTTTGGTCATGTTTTTAGTCTTCAAGTTTTTTGTTTAAGATTTTTGTTGAACATAAATGTTTATGCTCCCAGGTAGCACTGGCATCAGGTCAAGGACATTTCCTTGGAACTGTGAGGAAATCTCAGCTGGAACTAAACCTACCGAATGGTCGATGTGTTGATGCATATGGAGTTCCACTGTCAACAGACTACGTTCACTTGACTACACAAGCTCAAGTTCGAGTAGGCAAATTGTTAGCGAAGGCGTTTTACTCCTTCGACAGCGCTTGATTATCACTGCAGTAACTCTCCACTTCTGACATATTGATCAACATATTCCTGATTTGTGAATATATATATATGCGTGCTTAGGAATTGCTAAGGCATTTGTCTATAACTATAGTTTGCCATTTTGAACATTACATCTCAAATACCAACTCCGGTAACACTCTTTATCTTTAAATTACTTTTGTTCTATATTTAGTACTCGCTCGCTGTCTTAGCTCAAACGGAAGAGCACATGGTTTTCAACCATGTAGATGTGTGGTTCAACTCCCACAGATGGTATTGTTATTTGACTAGGCTAAAAAACCTTACATCTATGTTTATTGGGTTGATCTAAAACGGTTAGTATTTGAGCTTCTGCTTATTTAAATTTTTGGGTTGATCACTGGGTTTGGTGGTAACACATTTTCTAAGCAGTAACAATATTTCTCTAAATCCCATGTTGTTGCGGGAACTCTCTACAATTCACACGGATCAGCATCGTGAAGGGATGAGATGAAGGCATGCCACACCAAATTAAAAATCCTAAGACGAAATCAAAAATCCACACCAAACTAAAAATCCTAAATGACGGGGCGAGGCGAAGCCGAGCCATTCCCAATAAAAAATGCAACACGACGGGGCAAGGCGAAGCCCCGCGACACCAAATCAAAAATGCACGACGTGGCATGCCAAGCCGAGCCATACCAAATCTAAAATCCTAAGCGATGGGGTGAGGAAAAGCCGAGCTACAAGAAATCAAAAATGCGACACCAAACAAAAACCACATCACACCCCATAGTATATGGTTAAAAAACAAAGATGCCCGATGCGTAGCACGGGCATAAAATCTAGTAGCGTATTTCTACTCCTAACTCTCTAGACTTCTTTTTTTTCTCCAACTTATTCAAATTAAAATACTAATTACATTGCATAATTAAAAACACATAAAAATACAAGATAATGATAACTATAATACAATTAAAGATTAGGTTTTCGTTATATTGTATGTAAATAGTAATATTACATACAATAGTAAATAATAGTATTATACTTCCTATTGAGATTATTAATCCCACATTGTTTGGGCAATCTAAGATCCTGCGGTTTATAATCCTTTAGGGCGGCCTCTCCACTGATTGCCAATTGGTTTTGAGTTGGATGCCCGTATTCTAACATGGTATCAGAGCAGGTTATTTACGACGACTCATTTGACCGCGCCTTTACTCCGCATCACCCGATTTAATTGTCCACGTGTTAGACCCAACGAGGCTACACGTGAGGGGGCGTGCTGAGATTATTAGTCCCACATTGTCTGGGTATCTAAGATCCTGCGGTTTATAATCCCTTGGGGCCTCTCCACTCATTGCCAATTGGTTTTGAGTTGGATGCTCGTATTCTAACATGGTATCAGAGCAGGCTATTTGCGACGAGTCATTAGACCGCGCCTTTACTCCGCGTCACCTGATTTATTTGTCAATGTGTTAGACCCAACGAGACTACACGTGAGGGGGCGTGTTGAGATTATTAGTCCCACATTATTTGGGCAATCTAAGATCATGCGGTGTATAATCCTTTAAAGTCTCTCCACTGATTGCCAATTGGTTTTGAGTTGGATGCCCGTATTCTAACACTTCTCATCATAATTTCAAACATTTGAAATAATATGGGCAAAAAAAATTTGTTTTGAAAGCAATATGGCCTAAGTGGTGGTACTGGAACTAATTCAACTTCGTTTATCACGCCTGCTGGAGCCTGGAGAATGTGGAGATCTTGCGCATGGTGGGTTGTCTGGTCCTTAAGCATCAGCTGGTGATTTTGAACATGAGTATTAGTTTTGCTGATTTAGTTGTTCCAGAAGAATGTCTAGACAAGTGAAGTGGCTGGTGGCTTAGTTCGTTCTACTTTTTTGTTTTATCCCGGCCTATAATAAAGCAATATCAATTTGTTGTCATACTTTGCCTATATGTGAACGTAATCACGATGTTTTGTGAAACCGGACCGATGAATGGATGAACCGGAATCAGAACCAGAACCAGTGTTTTCCTAGGTTGGTTTAAGATATTAAACCAGTAATTTCTTTTCAAACCGCTTTAGTTTTACTATACTGGTGGGATCGATCGATCGGACCGTTCTAGTCTGGTTCAGAATTGGTTAGAGTCGGTCTAGTACTGTATGTATACAAAAGAAAGAAAGAGATGACACATGGTACAATAGTTTTTTTACTTATTCTCTCTATAAAATTTCTTATAAGAATCAGAGTGTTACACTCAATTTTCCTTAACACAACGCACATGGGAGGAGAACCATCAAATAATCTGACGTGGTTCTCATGCTCCTCCCACTGCAGAGGTAGGAATTCTGTAATTGTCAAATAAATTTTTATTTGAAGGAGTTTGGATGTGGTTTAGGGACAACTGTCAAAAATAAAATAAAATAAAATAAAATAAATATTAATATCTCATCATTCCTAGTTTGTAGACCCAACTATTGGAGATGAATTTATATTAAAAGGGAGTCTAAAATCCTTATATCCAAATCCAAATCCAAAGTCTTTTCTAGTAGCAAGTACCGGGTCGATTAGAGAATATCTCATAAAAATATAACATAGTTTTTACGCCGACCTGTTAGAGCCTTGCACAACTTGCACTACGGCAAGCAAATACTTATATGTCATGAGAAATTAATATTTGTATCCTATAGTAGAGATACTCTTAGTAATAGACTTCGGGTGAAAGCAAATGGACATGTAGAATAATTAAGTTAAATATCATTTTTTTATCTAGAACGATGTTTTGGGGACTACCCCAAAACAGTGGGGGACCACTCTTTTATATGAATGCCCAACCCAAATTTTAAGGGGTGTCCTAAAAGATTAGGGAGGACTAATCTGCCCTTGTCCTAATTAAGATTATAACTAATCCTAATAACCCACTAATTTAACCACTACCCACTAATCTAACCCACTAAATTAAAACATAAAATCAGTTTTAAAACCCTTTTTTTTCTTCTTTTTTTCTTCTTCTTCTTCATCTTCATCTTCATCTTCTTCTTCTTCTCCTCTTCTTCTTATACATCGTCGATTCGAAAAAAATTCATCGTCGATTAATCAATCTTTATAAACAATGCGTTCTAAGCAGACACCTAGAATTCCCGGATTGAGTTCGGGTCTGGCTAACATAGCGAATCTCCCAAATCAATTTGAAGTTGATAAACAACTTCAAGCAAAGTTGGGAGACGAAGTGAAGCATCCAACATCAACCAAGGAGTCTGATTCTATCAAAATAAAAATCCGCAAGTAATTTCCTTCATACCCATTCCTTTGAATCGTTTTTGGTTGAAGAAATTGATTAGAAATCATCAAAAACCATTGAAAATGGTCGTTACAGTAGAGATTTCGGCTAGGAGAAAATTTTAAAACCCTAGAATTTGGTAACCGAACTTTTAATATGAAGAACAGTTCGGCCAATTAGGAATTTTTAGGTAACCGAACTATGAAGTTCGGTAAGCTCGCCAAAAAAAAACGTAACCGAACTCATTCTTTATATGAAAATTTTGAGTTCGGTTACCTCGATAAATTTATATAGGTAACCGAACTTTGATAAAATATAGTTCGGTTACCTCGCACTTTCTATGTGGTAACCGAACTTTGATCTATCACATACAAACTTGTAGTTCGGTTACCTCGCAGCTTATACCAGATAACCGAACTTTAGTCTGTTAACATTTTGTGTTTGATGTAATCCCATGTTCAATTTTATTTGATAAGACAATATTCTGTTTAGCTAATAATGTGGTTTTCATTCATTAGGAACAAAGGGAAAAAATCTAATCCCCACGTAGCCGAAGATTTGAGAACTCCAACCCCTCGCGGTAGGATACATCTGGATTTCCGAAACCGTGGTACTAAAAATGCAAAACATGGAGGGGGGTCATTACAGGAAGTCAATCAAGAGGTGATGGAGAATACAATTGATAATGTTATTGAAGAAGAGAATGATGATGAGGAAGAGCAAGGAAATGAAGACCAAGGAAATGAAGAGGTTGAACAACAAAGAGAACACGTTGAAAATGTAGAGGAAGAAGAACAAGGACAGGGCAAAGAAGGAGAAGGACAAGAGGAAGAGAAGGATGGGGAAGAAGAGGAGGAAGACGAGGGAGAGGATGAAGAGGAAGAAGAGGAGGGAGAGGATGAAGTGGAGGAAGAGGAAGAAGAGCAAGAAATAGTTCATGTTAAAGAGAAAAGGAAGCGGAAGACGCCTTGTGATAGATACTCACACATTCCCCTTGATAATTTGTGTTTGCCACCAGTGAACCCAACTTATGGTACTCCAAATGATGGAGGGGCCACATTGTTTGGCTACAAACACTCATGGGCTGCGAAGATCTATGCAACAAAGGTATTCTTTAAGTTCATTCTTAACTAACAAAATGATTTTTTTTGGGGACATGTTTCGTCAAGTATTAATAGTGTTATGTTATTTCGTAGGATCATAATGATGCAGTTCATCTTATTCGTCGTCAAAAGGCGTCCAAATGGGATCTTTCTTTGGAGTGCGACGATTTTCAAGCAAAGGTGAAACAGTGTGTGTTATGGAGAGCTATTGAGTATGCACATGTTGATTTTGACGTTGTTGCCGTATCCGCATTTCTCGAGAGGTATTATCCCGAGACATATACAATTCATCTTCCATTTGGAGAGATGGGAATTACTCCCGATGATTGCTCGAGAATAACCGGCTTACCAGTGGAAGGTAAATGTCTTCGAGAAGGCTATAACCCCTCGATGCATTATGAAGCTCTTGAAGAATTGGCTCTAAAATGTCTAGGATGGGATGCAAGAAAGGCTCAATGTGAGTTTAGACGTTCTGTGAAGTCCCCTAAACAGGGCGATGAGTATAATCCAAGAAAGGTAAATGGAGCCTTCAAGAAGAAGGTGAAGAAATTCAAGTTGGTAAAGTTGAAGGAAGCATTTGGAGGGAAAAGAAAGAATGTGGAGAAAGGAAAGTTGGTGATGGACCAGGAGACCCTTAGGCATCATGTCACCGCTTATTGGTTATATCAGCTAGGAACCGTCATTTTCCCCGACACTTCTGGAAATAGGGTGGATGCACATTATCTACAGCTT
Source organism: Papaver atlanticum (assembly GCA_023531105.1). Lineage (NCBI taxonomy): Eukaryota > Viridiplantae > Streptophyta > Magnoliopsida > Ranunculales > Papaveraceae > Papaver > Papaver atlanticum. The sequence goes on from JAJJMB010010581.1 coordinate 3,604,987, forward strand.
TTGGAGAATCTCGATGAGATTAACAAATACTCTTGGACCACTGGGGTGCTTTCTTTTGTTCTAGGAGAGATGAGCAAAGGGTCGAGGATTAAGACAACTCAAATTGGAGGTTACTTAACTCTTATTCAGGTGACCTTTTACATTGTTAGTTAGCAAATTATTCGCATAAATTTTCTACTCCCAAATCAATTATCATGTATGTGGTTAATATTTTCGTATTTTCGCATAGGTTTGGATTTATAACCACTTCCCTTCATTGGGATTGGCTAGGGAAAAGACACCTTATCCATATGACGAACCTACAACAGGAAAATGGTTGTTTTTGGACGCACAAAAGAAGTCTAAAGAAGAGAACTTGACTTCGTTGAGAGAGAAATTGGATAAACTTACGGTGAACGATGTGGTATTTCACCCATACGCCGTACCCGATGATGTCCCTGTAGATGAAGAAGATCAGAATGGTTTCTCTACCGTCTCGGCATACTATGGACCAATTTGGTATCCTAATGGCTACGTAATATATAAACCAAGGAGAATACTAAGAAAACTTTGTTGTGTCCAAATGGATCCTGACGTGGTGAATGAAAATTTCAATTTGGTGGTTCAAGGAACAAAGAACACCGATAAATATTTTGTTCCAAAACATGAACCAACTCCTACGGTAGGACATTGGAATGCACTTCGTAACTACTACTTACCTTTAGGTGATTGTGTACCTTGTGGTGAAGATGTAAATGCTTGTGATGAAGATTATATGGAGTTTTATCAAGAAATTAGTCATCGTTTTGTGATAAATAGAGAAGAACAAGCTAAGAATGATAAGGCGAAGGCAAAGGAGAATGATGCTAAGAGAGCTCAGAAGGAGATGCCTATTTGTGGAGAAGAAGCAAAAATGTTATGGGATAATGTGGTAAGAAAATGTCTTCTCTTCTACTTCCTTGTTGTTTGAAAGTATTGAAAATATATTTACTTATGCTTAAAATTGGAATCAGGTGAAGAAGGGTACGAAATTGTTGAAGAAATGGATGGCTAAAATCCGTAGTGGAGAGCCAATGTCGTCTAAGGAACAAACCTACTACTACGACGAGTGGGAGGGTCTTATAACTAAAAGAATGATGGAGCCAAGTAGGTCTAAGCAATTGAAGAGGGGTCGACAACAAGGAGAATGTTCAAGTCGCGCCATGGAGGAAACCGGACGAGTAGATGAAACCCCAAGTGATGAGGAAGTTCCACCTAAAACTCGTGGTAAACAAGGAAGTGGTAAAAGGGTGCGTCGCGGTGGTCGTTAGTGATTTCGTATGGTTTTAGTGTCAAAAAACATCTTAGTTATGGATTTCGTATGGTTTAATTTCGTATGTTTGTGTATGTATAACAACTTTTATATTTGTTTTAGAACCTTGTTTGCGTTTTTAATTTTAATTGGGTTTGTGTTTTCAATTTTATATGGATGAAATTTTGAATACAGGTTGTTTTTCGGCCACCTGAAATTTTTACATATCTAACCGAACTTAAAGTTCGGTTACCTGTGACAAATTAATGGTCACCGAACTGTTTTTTCGGCGAACAGCTAAATCCTTCTAGGTTGCCGAAGACAGAGATCGGTTACCTCACAACATTTTCACTGGTTTCCGAACTCTACTCTGAAGACTCAAATTAAACACCTAAATCCTACCAGTTTGTGAGTTAGACTTCAGGTAAAAAGTTCGGTTACCTTAATTTTTAACCTTGTAACCAAAATTTATAGTTCGGTTAGCAAAGTATAATATCACTGGTGTTCTATATCTGACACATAACAGGTGTTCGGCAACCTAAAATATTTGCCCAGGCAACCGAACTTAAGTTCGGCAATCTCAATAATCCTATGTGCTTACCGAACTATTACCTGTCAACTCAATAAAATAATAACATTAACTCGATAATGAATACCACACTTCAAAAAACATAGTATTAGATTGATAAGCATACTTAGTTCCATTACATTTGTCATTTAATCATCCTCAAGTGAAATTAGACCTTCATGTACAATTTCGTCCGATTTTTTCAAAGCTTTCCACATCTCCATGTTATGCTCATACATAATACACCAACCCAACATTATATCGGAGTTAAATGCAGGCCAATAAGAGTTTCCGCATATTGGAGGCAGTGGACAATCGGGTTTTAAACGAAGGCCTATAAAGTGGTTGTTGTTAGTCAATGCCATCACACATCTCCTTCGTTTGAGTTGCTCGACACATACGGTTGTTTTCGGGGTGAAGGTGAAACTAGCATACTTTGAGAAATAATGAACCACACAATTAAATTCCTCGGAGATTAAGTGTCCACATATCGGTATGGTCATCCAATAATCCCTTGTGATCGGATGGCCCCCATGAAGACGACGTTGATACTTAACAAATTGCTCATTGAGACTACCCACCCCATCGCACAATATTGTCTTGTAAAATACCGGATTCTCCTTTAGTTTGGACAACAACCTTTGCCTTATATGAGTGATTGCACACCCATTATTTAGCTTGGCACTTTCGATGAAAGGCCCAAGTTGTTGATTGACAACATGAAAACCACAATTACCATCCGGAGGAACGTCGTCGGTGGATATAATGTATTCTCTAATGTATAGAGGTAGCTCATTCAAATAGTCTTTATTTGGAGCCTCAAGCTTCACATCTAGGGAAGATGGTTGGATAGGGCAAATTGGAGACTTAAGCTTCACGTCGCCGGAAGATGGTTGGCTTGGTTGTGATGGAAACATCGTACCTTTTTTCTTCAAATCTCGCTCACTTGTTTCGCCTTTCTCCTCAATACTCCTACCCCGTTTCTTGGTTTGCTCCAAGTACATTGCCGTGGTATACTCATGGGCCGAAGGATCTCTAGTAAATGGGGTTTGCTCACTTTTCTTCTTACGTAACACCTTTGCATATTCTCTCAGTTTTTTTTTTAGTTTCTTTTTTGCTTGGCCTACCTTTGTGTTTTCCTTTTGACGGTTCATAAACGTTCTCCAAAGTTTGTAGATATATGATTTTCCTCATGTCATCCCAAAATATTTGTTTTTGGAGCTTTTTCATGCCACGATACATCTCTAGTACGGTTCTACCCATTTCGTTATCACCAAACTCCTCTCCGGCTTCTTCTCCCTTTGGAGGAGGGATGAAACTTAGATGCTTCCAATATGGATCAATGTCGCTTAAAGGGATTACGCCATGCTCGTAGTTGATTATCATATGGCGACAAGGGAGTCCCATAGACTTCTTCATGTTACATACACACACCTCATCCCTCTTGGTTTCCCACTTATCAATCAACTCGACTTCTATAATCAACAACTTCATACACTGCCGAGATACGTTGTAATGGATTCCCTTGAACAATGGTGGTCGACATATTTTCCGATCATTTTGAATATACGGCATTTTTAGAACTTCTCTTTAATTCTATCAATGTCGCGCTTGAAGTAATTTTCCATAGCATTCCACACGGTTACGAAATTATCAACACATCCAAAGAGATTCTTCTTCAACCGATGGTGAGCCGACTATACTAAACTTGTCGCTTGATTTCCCAAGTGTTTATATTGGTTGGTATAGGCATTAACAAACCTCTCTTTGTGTGGTTCCAACCATTGGCGAAGAACATACGATACAACACCGGGAGAATCGGGAGTATCCCAATGGGCGATAAACTCCGCAAGATTTAGAAGATACTCTTCCTCGGTAAGAGACCAACACAATGATTCCCATTCACCATTGAAAGCACCCCATTTAGTGTAATTTAGATCGTATTGTTTGTCAACTTCCTCTTTTGCATCTGCTCGTTCATGTTCCGGTAGCATCTTAATCTCTTCATATCCTTTTTTCTTCGGTGGACAAATTATTGGCTTGCACCTATTTATCAAATTACACCATGTATAGAACGTACAAAGCATATTGTGTGCTAATGGAAACACTACCTCTATTGCATTCATCAATGCGACTTCATTGTCGGTGACTATAACCCTGGGAATATCATCACCTCGGAAGATTGCCTTAACTTGTTGTAGTGCCCAAATGTAACTATGTTCTTGGTCGTCCTTTATAAAAAACGCCACGGTAAACGGTGACTGCGTCGAAGTACGCCCAACAATATTCAATAATGGCATCTCGTACTTGTTCGTCTTATAAGTACAATCCATTATGAGAACTTCATGAAAGCATTGAGCCAATTGAACACTCGTTGGATGCCAAATGAAGAGTTGTGTTATCTCTCCGTCAGAATCCACATCCTTTTGAACCGCGTAGTCTTTCTCTTTGGACAAAAAAAACAATTGTTGCATCACTTGTCTATCTCTCCATTCATTCTTTCTAATTATCACAATTGCATTACAAATGGTGGACAAAGATGAGTGGTTATCCTTGTTATCCTCCTTTAGTATTTGGAGCATTTGAATCGGTGAAAGACCCATTTTCCTCATTTTAGCTACCTTGTCCATCTCTTCAGGAGTTAGCTTGGCCGCCATGAAATGTCCTTCAAGATGCTCCAGACGAGGGTGGTTATGACAACCTTCCATAACCTTGTAGAGAACCCATCCACCCAATTCTTTGTTGTAATTAAATGCAAGCTTGAATGGGCATTTTATCTTCTTTGAGAAAGTTTTGTTCTTCCTATTTGTCTTTCCTTTATAAACATAACCCTTCCTCGTGGCTTTTATCGGGATCACCGCTTCTCTCACAAACCATTTCAAAACGGGTTTTGCTTTCTCTCCCATTCAATACTAATACGCACATGTCTTTTAGTGCATGTTGTCTAGCCCAACTCTTTGCTTCTAAAGGACTTTTGAATACCAAGTCATTCATGTAGTGATGGGACGTGTCATCGTACAAAATATCAACAGGGGTAGGTTGATTTTCCATTGGTTTTATTGGATCAGATGCAACCTACGAGTAATAGCACAACGTCAATACCAACTAAAAATAAGAAATACTTAAATTTTCGGCAATGTAAAAATAATATACGATCCCGCCGAACAAAAAGTTCGGTTATGAAAAAAAAATTGCGACCTTGCCGAACTTGTTCTTTGAAATTTTCTATAGTATGGTTCGGCAACATAATTACTACACTCGACTAAACCGAACTGAAAAGTTCGGTTATCTATTTAATGAACGTGATTTGCGAGCTTTCCGAACATAAAGTTCGGTAACAAAGGGACTAAACTCGACTAAGCCGAACTATTAACTGTATACTCTATAAAATTAGTTCGGCAACGTTTTCTGGAAAAAGATAATCGAACTCTCAAAAACCTCCATTAAAACAGAGTTCGGTTACTTGCGTATGCTGAAATGAGTAACCGAACTGCACATACAGGAGAGTTCGGCTACTTGTTTTGCAGAATTGCTAACCGAACTACTTTCACCTAGCCGAAATTTCTTCCTGAAATTCTCGATTTGGACAATTTTCACCACAATTCAAGCTACATTAACTAAATTTGAGACATACCTGAGTACCCATAACTTCATCTTCTGGTTGTGGCTGATAAAATTCATCATTTGGGTCGTTAGGTTGAGTTTGGGGTAAATAGCTTTCATAATCTAACAAATAACTCATATCCGGATCATTAGAAATATTGACAAATATATTTGGAGATGAAGGAGGTTCTGATTCTAAGGAGGAGGTATCATCACATGAATCACTCATATCATATTTACTAAACTCAAAATAACATTTTGAGTGTTCTTCCCTCTTCTTCTTCTTCTTCTTCTTCTTCTTCTTCTTCTTCTTCTTCTTC